>JANVCL010000212.1:31576342-31595979 GCA_026546855.1 Erythroxylum incrassatum | reverse complement strand
ACTGTTACATTCAAAAACATGCTCAAAGCTAACTATCAAGACATCATATTATACAAAGACTTCTATAATTTGCTTTATGTACGAGTTTTGAAGCTGTATTGACTCTCATTGTTTTGTCTTTGAATGCCTCTGCAAAATTGTCTATCAAATAGAATCTCCTCAACAACAATAGGGAGTGGAATTTGGCCTAGTCTTTCTGCTGTCACCACATCAAAATCAGAAATCACTTCCAGAATATTAAATACCAACTATTCATCTGCAGAATATCAAACCAACTCTGAGACACAACACAGCCATAACTCATCAAAATATCAACTTTCATTGATTGCTTGAGCTATTTGTGAGGCTTGATATGAGGGTAAAGCCCCAAAATGTGTTCCGGCATGAAGTCGTGTCTAGTCAAAATGCCAACTATTGGAGGCCTCTGCAGTGGCAAAAGATATGCAAGTTAATCATGCAAATTGATGACAAAGCATAAAGTGCCTCAACTGAAACCCCTTGAGAAGAAAATAATATAAGAGGAACACTGAGGCTGTAAACAACATTTTCATAGTTCTGAATCACCAGAAGAAGAGAATGCTTCAACAACATAAATGGTTGTATTCCTATGCAGATAAGTTACTGCAATCTAACACATTAAGGAATAGATGGGAGAGCATGTTACATACCTCCTGACTCTTTGGCACGACACACATATGCCTGAGCCCAAGCTGTCGAAATAGAATTGCAGCTTTGGCAAGTGACATTGTTTCAACAACTGTATACGGGGATGTATTAGTAATAGGATGGAGATCTACAAACATTTCCATCTCTTCCTCACTAAAGTCTAGATCCTCAATTTTGATACCCTTCCCCGATCCAGGCTTAGCGAAATCAAATGCTGCAAATCTACGTAATATCTCTTCTCCAGCACGTACCCTTTCTTTAGAAAAAACCTTCCCCTTCAGTAAAACAAGTAAATGGGACTTAAGTACAAGCCCACATAATTCCGGTGCTTCTGAGAAAGGAGGCTCATCAATCACTGGGAACCCATTGTGTCCAGTAGTTGTTAAAGCATGCACTATATTTCCAACCTTTTCAACACCAAAATAAGTGACCAATGGACCAGGAACTACGTCCCGGACAACCAGATTCCTCATGTAAGGCTCTGCATGGGCCTCCATATAAGGCAATCCCTTTAATTCCACAATTTGGTCATAAACACCCTTGTTGAAATTATCAGCCACGGTTTTGGAGATGAGAAGAACTAGCATTACAAGCGGAAGCAGCAAAAGATCATTAGTGAGCTCAAGCAGTATAATACACAGGGAAACGGTCATTCTCATGGTGCCTCCAAGAAAAGATGCTGCTCCAAGCAGGGCAAAAAGACCTGTGTCGAGTTTAGACATGGATTCAAACAATCTGCCAACGAGACGACCGTAGCAAGCTCCAGCCAGTATGACTGGGATGAACAGACCAGATGGAATAGCAATCCCATAAGTAATAACACCAAGACAGAAAACAGCCACAAAGAAGATCAATAGAGAAGAAATTTTAAATTCATTCTCAGTGCTAGTGCTGAATAGGTTGCGTATAGCATCATCGTTCGTATTCAGGAAAAGGGAGGCTAGGTCATTGTAGTAACCTGATGGGCACTGAAAGCTTTTGAAGTTTCCAGATTCTTCAGTGCTAGGGCAAGTTACTGATATATTTGTAGGGCAGGGGATGCATTTGGTGGCCCATGGCAGGCCATAAGAACACAATGATGTCAACACTGCAATGATAGCAACAAGCAATACTTTGAAACCGGCACCTTTTCTGCAGCCACAGTACAGGAACCATTGTTGGTGTCAGAAGAGAAAGGTAAAAACAGAACTCAACAAGAATCAGCTCAGATGTCTCGTTGGCATGTGATCGTCTTGTTAGCATGTGATCCAGGTAAAAATCATATAGAATATGAAAAAGAAAGAAGCTCTTCATTGCAACTTGTTGCTTACTACTATACAGCGACTATTATCTTAGCAATATTCATATCAGTAGCAGCAACAAAAAATATGTATTAACAGGAAATTGGAGAACATACTCATTGATGATGCTATAAGTTCGGAGGACTTTGTCTATAAGATAGTTATAAAGGCTTCCAAAGATGCCGCCGATAATTCCTAAGAGTATCACTGCCAATACATCTGCGCCACTATATATCACCTTTGCGGAACTGACATCATACATGATCAACCCTCCTTGTCCGAATAATCCACATCTTCCAGAAGAGCAAAATACTATAGAAGCTCTCAAAACCATAGCAACTATTGCTGTTGTGAAGAAAGTTCTCCATAGAAGAGCACTACGCCACCTAGGACATAACAAAAGGCAAAACCAAAATTGATATTGTAACAGTGTCATCCATAAGTAACAAGAATTATTCAAAGAAAAGACTTTCTTATGATTAGTTACTAGGCCCAGATATTCGTAAAAGAATGCGGAGAGTTAGAAACAGATGCATTTTTGGCCATTAGGGGGAAGGTGATTTGTACCATGAAGCTGCTTCTTCAAGAGCAAAGAGAACACCACCAACTGGAGCACGAAAAGCTGCAGCTACACCAGCAGCAGCCCCACAAGTAATCAAATCTCGCCTGTCACGATCATTCTTGAAGAATCTTAGCCATTTGCATGTTAAACGATACTTTCGGGAACCACCTTGCCCTAACAAAGAGGCTATGCATGCACCTGTGTGAACCATTGGCCCCTCTTTACCGACAACAAATCCAGCAGAAACCCCAAGAACAGAACCAAAAATCTGTCATATTCAAATAATGTCATGCATAATTCCGTTGACAACATAAATAAAAGAAGGAAATACAGCAAACTTTATTCGCTAACTTCAGATTCATAAACACCTTAAAAGTGAGTAATAAAATGAAACAAATTTCAATAGCATTTCTCAAGAAAACAGATCCAACTTTAGCAGACAACAGAATATGCACTGAAAGAACAACACAAATCTAAGTTGATTTGTGGTAAACGAGTAAGCACATACATATCAGAGTACATTCAGACTGGCAAGAACAAAATTAATAGGCATTATAATTAAAGCATAATGAATGTCAGTTATACTGTGTCCCTTTGAATAGTAACATACGAATTTTTTGCACCTTTCTGTCTGAAAATCAGTTGCAAAATCCAAAGAGCTACAACAATTGTTTTAGCAAGAAGTCTCAGTATTCTAAGAGCTATGCCCATCTCTAAGTCAAGGAAGTAAAATATTTTAATACATGCCAGTATCAAAGACATTGTTTTACTAAGTTGTTGAATTTGATAACCATAATAGTCCACGATATCAACTACAAGCAGAACTTAATAAAATAATGAACTGAAGGCATTTATAGAATTGCTGTAGCCAAGTTTGGTATGATGAGAGAGTGAATAGTTAAGCTTATAGAACAAAATGACATATCCACATGTTACACTAGATATACATCTGGAATCAGAAAGAATTAGCACTGTTGATTTGTTCTGCTTTACATTTTGCAAAGGTAGACGAGTCATTGTCTATGTGGGGGCAGGACATGATGGCTCCTTGAAGTGAAAATGCAATTTACCTTCACAAAGAGAGTACTTGGAGCGAGAATCGAATGAGCATCAATACCATTCAAATAGGCTTTCACCTCAGGAATGCCAGAACCTGCTGCTGCTGGAGCAATGAAAGCACATAGAGATCCAGCAGCAGTTGCCAAGGTCAAGTTGAAACCAAGATATGCTGCAAAGGCCAAGTAATATCTGCACTGGAACTATTTGATTGTCAAGTCAAAATATCAAGTAAGCAAGTACTACATAACCTTTTCAATGGTAGAAAAGACTAAAAAAGTCCTCCACCACCAAGGTTCGAGTCCTAGCGGAAACAAGCAAAACTTGATTATATATAAAAAGATTCATTAATTAGGTGAAGTTATTTAACTATAAATGAGGATTGATGTGCTTTTTTCGCATAACAGTTTTCGTTTCTGTATATTAGTATGTGCTTTGTTCATTGCAGCAGATGTTCCTATCCCGTGTCATCCTTTCCTCCAGGTTCTGGAAGAAAGGAAAAGGGAAGGGTAAAAGGTATATTATACTCGATAAAGGATACTTTTTAGATTTCTTTTGTGAAGCAAGTTTTCCTTCATTTAAACAAGTATTAAATAATCCTACAATGCCGCAGTGAATCATATCAAGCAGATCAAGAAAGAATCCTACATGCACAAGAAATTAGGCAAACAGAATTTGTTGGAAAAGGGAGGAAGAGCTTACCTATCCTTGTTCAAGAGATAAGTTGTGAGCAGTAACTTGTAACCAGCAATATTCTCAACTGCAATGTTACTAAAGAAGCCAACAACTCCAGTTCCTAGTCCTATAAGAAGGGCAAATGCCCATTTCAGAACAACATACTGAAAAATCTTAATTTTCTTCCTTGATCTCCAGTCCTGCTTGAAAAGCTCATTCTCTAGAATCCTACAGCAGAACACAAAGCAACAAGAAGATTAGGGGAAAAAAAACAGTAAAAGAAGAAGAAATCTTGAAAAGCTGAATAGGATGAAGAAATGGACAAGGAGAAGTACTCATAATCAAGGCTTTCAATGGGACAAGTGTTGGAGCCAACAATGGCTATCTGGGAAGTGGTGTTGACCCTTTTCACCAAAAGGGGTTCTCTGTTATCGTCCATCTCCATCTTCCCAATCCCAGCTTCAATCTCCTCATCTTCACACAAGTTGTTATTATTGTTGTTCATAACGTTACCTTTTCTCATTCTACTCTCATTCACGTTCTCTCCAAACATACCCATCATCAGCTCTCTCTCGCTCTCTCTTTCTCCTGATCTGTCCTCTGCTTCAAAGCTCTTGTCTTTTCTGCTGTATTATTGATATTGTTTTCTTCTCTATTATCTAGTCATTCAGACAGACCGAACACGAGCAAACTCTCAGAGTTGTCGCTTATCTCAACCACTTCAACCGGTCAACGGCCAACCTTACTTTTTCCATCTGCTTTCTTTCGATTATAAAAAATTAAAAATAGAGTTTGTTCAATTAAACAATATTAATTAATATTTATTTTATAATATTATTTAATTATCATATAAATTTTTTTCATAACATATTATTTATAATTATAATTATAAAATAATAATAATTAACTTTAATGTAACAAATACATTAAAAATTAATGAAAATAAAAGAGACAACGTAATAGTTAAATAATATTATAACAAACTTTAAAAATAAAATTTTAGCTAAAAATGATATTAATTTATTTATTTTTTAAAAGAGTTTATTTATTTTAATTATAATTATTATTTTACAGTTAATATAATAAAAGTAATGAAAATAAAGGGGATTACCTAATAATTAAATAATATTATAAAAATAAAAATTTTAGGTAACAGTGGTAGTAACTAATTTATTTAAAAAAAGTATAATAAAAGAAATCATCTTTCTCCCTATCTCTTTCTCTCTTTATCCCTTTCTTCTTTTTCACATAGGTCTTTTAAAAATATATTCTACTGATTAAGAGTAAGGCTGCGTATTATTTGACTTCTCAAAATCTTGCATATTAACGATATTTATATCAAATATTGTTGTTATTATATAATTAAAAAAAGAGATTTTCTTGTTTGATAAATTAGATCCATTTTGTATTATATGTAAGGGACTCCTTGATTCACCAGCAATATCACTCGGTCATTATTAGACTGACTACAATATTTTTTTATTTGTAAGAATCCCACCAAAGCGTCTTTTACTTCTAACAAGTCATGAATAAGATCCTAATCATTTTTAATAAATCCATAATAAATGATTATATTTTTTTCATCAGGTAGAGACCAAAGGTATTAAGATACCTTTGGTCTCTACTAAAAAGATAAAAGAAGTATGGAAAAAGAATCTCACGAAGGTTTGCAAAAATCCAAGGAACGTGCAAAATATGGAGTAATATAATTAATTTCCTAAAAGATTCGTTTGGTGTGCCGTTCCCATGTGAGGAAAGTTTGTTGGGATTTATTATCTCATCGGTACATTATTTTAGACTTTTCTACCATTTAAATATTTTTTATAGTTTAAAATCATAAATTTTGAGTGAAGTAAATAATTTAACCATTTTATGTGAAAAATAGAATATGAATGACAAAAGAATATGTAAAAAAAAAAGGAAAATCAATTTCATGAAATGGTCGGCCTCACCTGAACCTGACACTACGGAGGAGGATAAGTACGTAGAAAGTTAGATGGCGACGCTATCTGCTTCGCTTTCTTCCGTGTCAGGCTAGTGTACAGATGGTTGAATTACGGTTACAGAAAAAGAAAAAGCCCGCCACCTGGTAATCAATTAGAGTCTAGATTTTTTTGTCCGATTTTAATAATATTTTATTTTATTCAGTCATTTATTTATGTAGATCTCGTGTTTATTTATGTAGGATTCATATAAGACTCGCATAAATATATGGCTGAGATTCATGAGACAGAATAAAACATCATAAAATTGGACAGAAAATCTTATCTCAATCAATGGACAACTAAATACTCTTTTTTAAGAACCCATATTAAGTGTCATCTTTTCTTTAACGAAGAATCAGAAATAATTATTTAAATTGACGCAATAATTTATAAATTATATCAATTACTCTACACTAAATAAATCATGTATGACAAGGTTCAATCTACAGAATGTAAATAAAAAGATTCAGACACAAGAATTTTTTAATCTCTATGTCCTTTATTCTACCAACTCGCCGTCCTAAAGATACCACTTTGCATTTATAATTTCACCCATGTCATCTCGTTATACGTAATTTGTGATATATAATTTATAAATTGTTATATGTACTAAAATTATATTTTTAATTAAATTACTACTTTATAAAATTAATTTATTTAAATCAACGTAAAATTAATAATTTAAGCTCTATCAAACTCAACAATTAAATAAATGAATGGAGCGGTCAAATTATAAACTAAAGGAATATAAAAAAAATCTACCCAAATTAAATTCAACTCATCACTTAATGATTCATTAAATAATCAAATTCAAATTACACAATTTTCCCTAACAACTTGAATTAATCACACTTTAGATTGAACTTGGACCTTTTTTATTTTCAAACCTGGAACTGGAAGCGTTAGCTGACGTTTTCCATTCCATTCTACAATTAAAGGAAAACGGAAATGAAGCAAAAAACAATGGCTTCCAATCCATTCACTCCACCAATATTTATTAAAATCATACGTTAGGTTCAACCAAAAAGCTTCATAAATGCTCTACAGAAACTCCAGGTCTAATCAGTGTGAACATGAGAATGTCAAAAATCTACAGAAACCAACCTTTATACATTCCCTTTTGGTTTTTGGTTCGTCTTCTTCCCTTTTCTTTACTACAACTGTCTCTACTTATGTCTTCTTTCCTTTCAATAGCGTTTTCATTTTCCTATGTAACACCAAGCTCGGTGTAGAAAGATGAGGTAACAATGAGGCCAAAAATGATAGGAGAATTGAGAGAGAACTTATACTGCAAATACAACAGATGCTGATTTTTGTTAGGATGTACAAGCTATCTCGAGAAACTTCGGAAAGCAACATTTGAACCTGAAATCAACAACGTATTATGCTGCTCCCCCAGAGGAAAACCTTCCTGTCTATCATTTGGTGAAGAACAGACCCCGCCTCTTTCCTTTTCTTCTTTCGTTTGCCTGCAATGGAGGAAAAGAATAAGACTTCTGCGCTAATTTTATCGGAATATTTTAGTATAACTTTATCGACTCTTCGTTATGGGTTGTCTTGAAAGGTATCTTCTAAAGCTACTTTATTAACAATTTTGGCTGAAACTGAATCATAAATGAAATGTTTATAAGTAATATAAATTTTTTGCATATAAGTGTGCTGTGGGATCTATAAGTTTTCCTACAGGATTTCTTCATCAGCGGTTTGGGAGGTTACAAGGGGCAAAAAGGATTCTGCTGGATCAAATTCAAAGACAACCTGCATTCATGTCAAAATCGAGTAACTGAAAGCATAGACTATGAGAGTATCAGGGTCCTATCCAAGGAGCAATAAGGCTTTTAAGAGAACTGGAAAGGCTATGAATATCAATCCTGTAACAAACTACAATAGCTGTCTTCCTAGAGGGGTTTCTATTCCGTACCAGTTTGAGTGACACTGAAGGCGTTAAATCATGTACTGATGGATACCCTATGTGATTGATTATATTACTTGCTCACTTTGTTCTCACATTGTATGTTCCAGAAGCTAGATTGTGTGCAGACAAGGCTGCCTACAGGGAGAGTATTTATTTAAGACTCAAAAAGCTGAAGAGCTCCATACGGATTACTGGACTGAACCATGGAAAGGGGTCAAAAGCTACAAACCATAAATCATAGGTCCACATCAATACGGCAAAAAGTACAAATCTGCATAGCGACACATAGAGTGAGACTGCATAAGAACTTTACCCGTATAAGAAACAATCTCATTGTAAGCACAATTGTGTCCCTTGAACTGCAATAAGATGGAACCAAAAGCCAATATTTATTAAGTTGCACCAAAAAAGGAACAGGGTTAGGATCGATAGGAAATGGAAAGTTGCCACTTCTATGGTTAGCAAAGCAGCATGATAGAGAAGAAAATACATGAATGTTTATTAAAGAATGCACGGGTGAGAACACATAGTTCTTCACATTAAAGCATGCAAAATTCTGGTTTAAATGCAAAATATTACTGCAGGTCAGGAATTATTGACATGGAATATGTATACATCATCTATAGAGGATTGAAAACAAGCAGAAAATAGAGGTTGTGTGCATAGAAAGTTAAGTTCCAACTGGAAATCACGCCACAACTATAAAATAATCAATAAGCTTAGACAAGTGTAAAACAAAAAACCAAAATTATAGGCATATTCAAGCACATGTTCTCTTGAATAAATTTACTAGCAGAAAATTTTAAGCCCCTCAGCAAACGGAAAAGAGTTGCACGTTGCTAAGCTGGTTGCATAAATTTAAGAATTAGCACAACTTGTACATTAAACTAGAAAATTTTAAGCTGATTCCAATTGCCATCATTGTTTGTCAAAAATGGTACATAAGCATCTATTCCCATTGCTATCTCTCGAAAGCGTCTACAGTCTTTTTTCTTGAAAACTGCTCAAAATCAAGCACCTCAGTACTGAGATCAACTTGCAAAGCAAGCGCCAAATGCTAAGTATTATAGATGCTTTTGTAAATTCTTTTACTAAAAGGATTATCACTGCAACAATTCTGGGTCTTCTTTGTATAACGAATATCAGAATGCAACCTTAGGAAGAGTACAAACAAAGCAAACAACGGTAGTAAAAGTTTCACAATAGTTGTTAACAATGTGAATTAGGATCTAATATTCTTCAATCTGAAAAGCCTTGATACAAAATCTTCTTTTGAAATGCAAAGAGGTCTATTAAAAAAAAAAAAGGTCACGTGTTTCAATCTTCAGCCAAGCCTGAGGGTTCCCAGCAGATTAATGACACAGCAGAGAAGATTGACGTCAAACCCCATTTCTCCTAGGTTACAAATTATGCTAATTGCAGATACTCGTGCAAACAAGGGAAAAAACATGGCATGTTTTAGTTTGCTGTGTAATTCCCTATCCAGACATACTCATAAATTACACCACAAACTCAAATACATCTACGTGAATCGTTATTCTCACCAAGTAACATTCGATTTGTTCTCTGTTCGTAAAAGATGCATGTCATCACCAGAGATAGCTATTATGAACTCATTAGGTTGTCCAGGTGGAATTGATACCTGCAGAAGAATGCATTTAGTGCAACAAGGAAAAACTAAGACATAATCATCTGACATCCACACATATAAGTTTGCCTAGTCCTGCTCATTAGGATATCAAAGAAAAAAAGGTAGTGAGCTTACACTTATGGTTGGCAAAAACTTCTCTGTCACAACAAGACCACTCGTTCCACTACACTTGACACTGAAACCTTCTCTCTTGATAGCCAGTGTAGCTGCTTCCCATATACCAAGATATCCAGTCTGAAAAGGAAAATTATATTTTAAAGGGCCTACAGTAAGAATCTGGTCGATTAATTTCAGGTATAGGGCATTTTCCTTTCTCAGCAAGTCTTACCGACAAAGACACTTTATATGAAACATGGCCACTATAAAGAGTCCTCTCGATGTGGTTCTGCATTTCAGGATCTATATGCAAGAAAGGATTATCAATTACAATGTTTATTGCAGAAGTGAACAAGTGATGACATCAAGTAAGAAGAGAAGACGATTGTGAAGAATCAGACAAAAACTAAAGGTGTCAGCAACTATACATGATAAAAAATTTATTTAATGAATGCATGAGAAAAAATCTTATTTACTATTAAAGCAAGTCAAGCTACTGTCCAATAAGGATGCAGCTTGGAGTTGCCAAGATCAATGTCAAATGTAGGAAAAGTCATAAAGGACAAAAATAAGATATTACTATTACAATTGGACTCTGCTGATCACATCAGGCTGATCAGGATTCTGTGACCCAAAATTCAAGTCCAAAAGGAAATCCAAATCATTGAAGAGATATAAAAGGAGAAGGATTCTGAAGCTGATTCGCAAGGTCCAAAAAAATCAAACAAACTACAGGAGCAACAGTTTCATGATAAATTGATTCTTTAACAAGTTTGTTGACATTTATGATAGCATATCTTAATTTATGAATTACAGATAAAACAAGAACAGAAGTTCATCCAAACAAGGTGCATTACACTAACCACATGAGATCTTTCTGTGCTCGTTTGCAAAAACCTTCACAAGCTCCCCCTGGACATATTTCAGATAAGATTGGAGAAAAGACAGATTATCACATATAACTGCTTAACACAAATGAGGAATATATCTATAATGACATTCTTCACTTAGTAACATTTCTATGAGCATAAATTATAACTGAAAAACAAAAATTTACCACTGTATTTGAATAAAAAACTACAGTGGGTAAAGTGTGACCACCAAATTTTTTGTGTTGGTGAATGTTATCACACAAGAAGAAAATGCTCTGCAAATGCAGCTCATAAATGAATATCAAGCTCTTATCTATGAATACATGTATGTAGGGGAAGGCATCCAGTCACATGAGTAGATCTATACAATTTATACGTTAGAATAGCGTATCAATCATCTTTCATGTCCTGAGGTCAACAATAAATTAACATGAGATTATGCATGCTCAATTTCAAATTACAATTTATCAACTTTTCTCTCAGTAACTCTTAAAAAGCAATTTTAAGGATAGAGTGCTACTATAGATACATACGAACAACTAATTGTTCTGAAATTTAACACGTATGACGCAGAGTAAAATTCAATTGTTTGTTTAATAATAACAAAACCATAAAAAAGTGGAAAAATCTAAGGCTCCTACGCTTTCTTCCTGGTCTATCAGCATGCCTGTTGTTAGACTCTTAAACTTCGGAGCACTTCTCAACAACCTTCACGATGTGTCTTAGGAGGAAGGTTAGCTGGATTACACGCATAAAGGAGGCATGTGAAAACACTAAGGCAAACATGAGCGAGTAGGATCAAACTTGGTACAAATTTTGATAGACTCTCAAACCTTGCGGCGATTGACCGACCCAGGCCAAAGACTTGATGGACTAAGGACTTAACCCATGCTCGGATGAATAGACCACGACTAGCGAACTTGTTGTGGGAAGCATTGGATCAGGCCAATGTGCTATATAGGCTTCGACAAGATCACAATGCATCATCAGTGGATAGAGGTTATGGGGAAATCTTGGATGATGTGGCGACAACTAGGAGTTAGAGTTGCAATGAGACTCAACATCTGAAGATAGTGGAGATCTTCAAGGATAAGGATGCTAGTTTCTTATTTGAATGTAAACTCTATTTTTCTGCTATCTTGTAGATTCTATCTTATCAGTTAGAGTCCTACTTGGATGAGGATGTGACGTAGTGTGAGAAGGAAAAACAAAGATAAGTAGAATAGAATAGGCTATAATTGAAGTAGATTGTAGCTGGAACTTGAAAATAGGGCTTAGGGTTTGTAGAAAAACCTTTAAAAGCATAAAATTATTTGATTGATAAAAGACATATCTAAAAATCAAGCATAGGCAGCCTATTTATACTAGTATAGGACCTAATCCAACTCCTAATAGGAAAAGGAAATGCTAATTAAAAAGTAATATGCTAATCCTATGGTAACTACGAATCCAAATAACTTAAGAAATACTAAATAGTAAGAAATCCAATATTAACTAGGAAAACTAAACTAATTGCTACTGCATCAGGATGTCATCCAATTGGTCCACGTGATGTAATCTAATAGAGATAGACATGAACTTAGCACGATCTTAGGTAGTTCAGTTTAAATAGGATTCTGAATGTAACTTAGCTTCCAAGTTAGAGTGCCCATATATAGCTCATTCGAGCTTTGCTCTACTCATTCAGTCAAAGAGATTATTCCTTGTATTCTTTTGAGGGAAAGTAATATAAAGGTTGGTTTTGCCGTATCTCTCTTGTTTCATTGTTGCCTTTATTTTCTTATTGCTTCCGTAGCTTTGTTTCTTCGAGTGTGTGAGGTAAACACTGCGAGGGTCGTTGAAGGCTGAAGTTTTGTTTAAGCAGACCTAAATGAGAATGTCGAGCAAAGGGTGTTAATGATCAACTTTGATAAAAGTTATCCCAAGGAGACCTTTGTATCATCTGTCAAAGCTATGAGCCTCACATAAGTCAAAAGGAAAGAGGATCCTCTAGGATAATCTAAATGGCATGCCCATGAGCATGCGGTGGCTTGGTCTAACGTGCTACCCTTTAAGAGCTTAATGTCCAATCAAAACCAAAACAAAAAAAAAAAGGATTAACAATCAAACCAGCCTTGTTCTGCCTGGACCATATAGCTTTATTTCTTAGGCATTTTCCAATCTTATTTTGCAGGGAGAAGGGAAGCTGCTACCCATACATGCATATTTGTGTGTGCTGGTCTTGCAATAGCTCTATTATCTCGGTTAAACTCAAGGCTTTCTAAATTATTAGCTAGCAATCTAAAAATCCAAATGCCAGAAGTGGAAACAAAGTGAGCATCAAGAGATGCATAATAATAGGGAACTTCTAAGCACAGGACTGTTTATTGCACTCAATTATAATATAGATTTAACACCTTTCTCTTCCTGTCGTCCAGGGGCTGGACCTCTATAGCAAGGATGTAATCGACATCATCTGCGGTGACAAGGTAGTTTGGTTGTTTTGCTCCTACAATAAAAACTCTATGAGAATGAGGTTTAAGGCAATGGAGAAGGGAAAAGCCAAAAAGGGGGACAAAATAAAGGAAAAACGTCAAGGAGAGAGAAGTACCATCAATGTAGTTAACAGATCCATCTTCTAAGTGACGTACCCACTGAAAATATAAAAACAAAACGATTTAATTTGAGCAACAGAAACCCGTAAACAGAAATGCTATTGGATTTTATAAGTGATTGCAACCCAAGAAAATTGGATCACAAAGCACCAAAGAGTGAGACACTAGTAATTGACAACAAAATTGCACCTCAAAATTACAACTAGTTGTTCCATTGATAGAGTATCCGGATGCCTGAAGTACTCTTCCTGGATATGCTTCACCTGAAATCTGGAGGCCCTCTATAGCTGGCAATGGATCCTCATCTGCAGCTACATGTGACAATATATCCACTTAGATAGTCAGCATTAGTTTCACCTGCAGGAAAATCAACCAAATTTAATTTTCAAAGACAATAAGTCTCACCCTCCGAAAAAGATGAAGAAGGTTCTTCCAAAACTGAAGGTAAATAAGGTGAATAAGACGAGGTACGATCATCAACAGCTGCTGAGTACGGAGCAGTGCCTGTTCCCCAATTATTTGGCATTTCTCTCTCATGATTTCCTTCTGCTTCAGGATCATCCATTTCACTATTGCTGACAGGCTCACGAAATATGACTTGTTTGCCTGTAGTCCCTTCAACATATCGCATTGCATGAGCATCACCCCTAGCAACTGTATTTACCTCATGCACTGCAGGATCCCTGATAAGTAGCCAATGCACTATATCAAGACACACATTCTAACTTAGTTGGGTATGTGTTCTTATGCTCCCTTAATGTTCATTTACCATAAGACAAGCATAAACCATATGTTAGTAAGTTTCCATTGTGTTTTGCAATAAAACAATAAAATAATAATCATGGCACCATCAACTCAAACGTGAAAGCATGGAAGGAGCTTTTTACTCGAATAAGCAGCTGGACAATTACAATGCAGTGTCCAAGAGATATAAATAAAGATCTAAAAAGGAAACTTGCACCGTCAATCACTTATCAATTGGATGATTCACGCACAGTCATTTTATTATCATTATCCAGCTTATCATTCAAATACATCACAAAATGAAAACAAATCAATGAAGGATCACGAGATAAATTCATTTCACAACACCATCTACATTCAAAATCATCACATTCTTGAAGAGGGTTCGAGTTTATAATAACTTCTAAGGCACAAAACTAAAGCAAATTGTCATCTCTCTCTAATATTTCATGCATAAGATTGTTCACTACATTTATCTTCCAAACGTTATGAGATAGCATGTATTCTTGAATCAAAGCATGGTGAAGTCATGGGACACCAAAGTTGGGGACTTATTCAAATACAAAAAAGTTCAGTTCATTGTATCTAAGACACTATAATTTCATTGAAATTAATTCTTCACTTAAATCAATACATATTAATTGCACAATCCATGCATATATGACCAATCAACATAAGAACAGAAACCCACCAACAAATGGAGAAGATTGTTATTTGTACAATGAGTTCACAATAGCGGTCTCCATTTGACCAGGCTCACCTGCTTGCAAGAGGTGAAAACCTCCCTACGTCATCAGGTTCCAAATTTTTTGCACTAACACCACTAAAACCACTCTGATGGTGACCCCTTACATCCCAAGTTGTCCCTGACTGAGCATCTGAGGAAGCCATTGGTATCTTTCCTTGGGAATATGTCATCTGTGGAACCAATTCAAGCCCATTCTTCTCCTGAAACTAAACTCAACAGAATTACAAAAAGTGCATGCTTATATGTGTATAACTAGAAAATCTTACATAATATCAAGTACTCACTGGATTTGCCAAGACAACACCAATAGAAGAAGGAGGTGATTGTGGAGCCAAATTTGAGTGGTTTAGATCAGACCGCCAAGGTATCAATTGATATTGCGATTCCTTGAGCTTTGACTGAAACAGGTAACAAGAAAATTTACAGAAAGACTCTTGTCGAATAAGCACATTGCAGCAAGATATATCAGAAGATTGGATCAAAAATTAACTTCATACACCAATTAAAGCACAACTTTAGAGGCCTGATGTGGAACAACTCAATAAGAATCATATCTTCTACACATGTACCTCAGTAAAGACGAGCTTCTCCTGTAGATGTCGGAATAGGATCTGCAAGTAAGAGAACAGACAGTAAACTTAATCGGGTTCTTGTTGCAGAGTAATTGAAAAACAAACTTTTGGACAAAATGAACAACTAAAAGAGGGCAGAAGGGAAGAGACAATTGGTAAAGGACAAAACAAAAATAATTTAAAGTAATTATTCATTCTATCCACAGCAAAACCACTACCAAAACGTGATCAATCTCAAATTCAAAAACCTTTTTTTGAAAAAGGAATCCTAGAACCTTAAAAATAAACAAGGGAAATTGCAAAAATTATTTTAAAGGGCATTGAATAAAAAGTATAGCAGAACAATTAATTAGAAGATGAGCTACAATCTTTTATGAGACAAGTTTAAAATCTTAAGTAAGATTTATATCCCAGCTTTTGCAAGCAAAAATATAGCACGTTAAAATTTGAATTATGTACAAAGATTCACATTTGATCCAACACATAAGAATAAAGTGAATCCTTGGGTTAAGCACCTTGTAAAAATTCTTAAACATTTAATATCATAATAAAAATGAAAATCTCACGCACAAATATTTGAAGAGTAAACCACTAGGAATTGAGATTCCCATTAATTTTATTCTCTCTTCTTTCTCAGTTTCTAGGAAGCTGTATTGGAGGGCGAGAAAGAGAGAGATGAGATGAAGAGTTTTTTTTATCCAACAATGACCATTTTCTTAGAACTGCAAGCTACAAGTACTAGTAGAAGTGATACGCTGCGATCAACAGATAATAGATTTGCGAATATTTATTTTAATTAACTGTTATTTGTTTTATTTACTATTTCTGTAGGCTTTTTTATTCATCGGGTATTTTAGTACTTTCATTTTTACAGCATTAGAGCTGAATCTTGTAAGAGATTTAATATGGTTATGCTACAAGTCCTATATTGTAAGTACCTTGTATTCTAATAACACTATTCTCGACTATAAGGTTAGCTTGTATTGCTTAATATTATAAATAGGAGTGCAAAAACTTAATTGATAATAAGTCATAGTATTGTTTATTTTTCTTTCCAATAAATCCAAGATTGCAAGTAAGTGTCCAAGAGGAAAATATTATCTGATGTATGTATCCACCGAAAAGAATTCTAGAAGCATACAATTATAAGTTATATCTCATATGCAGCTTGGAAATAATTTAATACTGACCTTGACATTGCTAACAATAGACTGGGCATCAGCAACTGGTGGTTGCAGAGAGTATTCGGCAAGAAGAGGCAGCAATGATGACACAAATGCAGTTCTTTCTTGTTGGGCAGCCTGGGACAACCAAGAGATGGTTCTAAAAGTTCAGTCGGGTTCAATTTTCCGAAACCAAAATATATTACAGGATTATGAGCTACAATCTGACATATAATAACTAGGGGCATTCATCAAATTTAATTTAAACAGTGTAGCAAACAGAATTAGATTAATCATCACAACAAGTTGTTTAACTTCATCAAAAAGGAAGAAGTCAAACAAGGTGAGCAATAAAATGAAAGAAAAAACTCTTTAGCTAGAACAAGGATGTTCATATAAACAGAAATATTGCTGCTGACCCAACACAAAATTACTGAATATTTTAATTAAAAGGATTATGTAAACATACATAGAAACGAAGCAATCACTCATACATAGAAACAAAGCAATCACTTCAAATCAGAAAATTGAAGGGTAAAAGAATCTGGATACAGAAGAAACATATACCCATACCAAGCAAATGTTGGACAAGAAGTAAACTTCCAAGGAACCAATATATGGCAAATAAATACAAATGCACCTAGCCCCTAAACCAAAGAAACATGATGTATAGTTTAGAGCACTTACCTGTAATGCGTATGTCAGGTGGATGTTTTCCTCAATTATTTCTTGCCTATATGAGATTGCTTTTGATTTAGTATCAAAAAGGTCCTGTTGTTGTTGATCAAACGCCTAATAACCAGAAGCCCATCAAATTTCTATGAGATATAACCCAAAAAAATTAGGAACTCAACAAGAACATAAATGAACCAATCACAACTGGTAATATAGGTGCACCTACCAGTCGCATATAAGCAATCCGCTTTTCCAAGCCATATTTTTCATTCCGTAATTGTGCTTCCTACAAAAGATACTGAACATCACACCTCCAGCAAATGACATAATGTAAAAATATGTGAGAAGAGGACATAACACATATATGGTAAGAGAACAAATGATGATTAATTAATTTGACTCCACCTTGATAGAGTAGTCAACAAGCTGCTTCCTTAACTGCATTATTTCTTCCTCATGCTCCCTCATCTTGGCAGAAATATCCTACACCAATTTGAAACTAATACATAACTCAAGCTGCTATGAAATATACAGGTTTACATATTTATACATGAAAAATGTTCATTTTGGCTATACCTGCTTCCATAAGTTGCTTGGATTGCTCACTTCAGACACTTGCATGGGACCAGGACCAGAAACGCTAAGTCGTGGATCATATGCACCTTCCATTTGATACCTAAGGAACAGGATATAGCAGATTAACTATTCTTTCAAAACAATCAACTTAAATGCTGCAACAAGGAGGTGGCAATCCATGTTCAACAGAGGTAGAAACCTATAGAATGGAAACACATCATAACAAAAGATAAAAGGGTGGATACAATCTTTCCTTAACCAGTGCAATTTTTATTTATATGTACCTGCTTGGGGAAATGGATCTTGTTGATGGAGAGGATAACTGAGAGAAACCTGAATTGTCACTTGGTGCTAACCCATTGGGCATTACCTTTAATATCCCATTTATCTTGGTGCCAGCATCATGGCTTTCCTCATTATTAGTCTTTAGATCTCGATCAAGAACAATCATACTAGATGAACTAATTGCAGAAGTGTTCCCTGTAGTCTTAATTTTGCTGTCTAGGTTTTCTATAGGCATAGCTGATTGGACTTCCTGAGCCCTCGCACTCCATGAATCTATCAAATGAGCTCTTTGTGTTGCTGGTTCTAATTTCTGTCAAACCAAACAGTTGAAATTCAACGTACAAACAAGCAACAGATAAGAGACATGACAATTTCGAGAAGATTAAGTAGCACAAAGCTCAAAATGGCAAAAGCATACAAAGAGGTAGCTTAAGAATTCAACGATTCTATCATTTTTCAAATATAACCAGGCATGGCACCGTGAATTAGATGATAGAGAGAATAATGGTGGACAAAGCATGTACTGCTACAAACTATCATATCGTGTCCTCTAACTGAAAAAACCCATTTAAACATGCAATTCCTACTCCACATTCTAAGTACAACACCCTGCAAAACTGCAAAGGAAACGGGCCAGAAAACCAAAAACTTACATAACTTTCGAGCTCCTGAGTTTTCCTCTGAAGCTCACTCCTCAATTGGGCGTTCTCTTCTGCCTGTCAATACAAAATTTTCAAGAAAACCATCACCTAAAAAGAACATCCCCTACGAAGCCCGAAAACCCAAAAGCAAAACAACAAGCAGTATAAGAAAACCTGTTGCCTGATAGCTGTCTCTGCTGCTTCGACGGCTTTCATGACCTGAATCAAGCTATCGTTGTTGCTAGTATCATTTCCGCCACCAGAAATAAGATTACCACCACCACCACTATTATCAAATTGTCGTCGGAGAATATTGACGGACGGCGGGGACGACGAATCAACCAATCCCAAACCTGAAAACCTCTCCGTCAATTTGCCCTCGTGACCGTTCTCCATAACTCCCCTTCACTCGAATCCCGAATCTCTCTCTGTTCCCCCTCTACTCATGTACATACCAATACATATACAGTAACAACAACAACAACAACACCAACCAAAATCAATTAAATAATCGGTGATCAATACAATTGCCCATAAAAGAACCGAACTAATATATGAAACCACAATCTGAATCGCACAATGATTGATTACTGTTACTGTATTTCAAAATCAAAACCCTAAAAATCACAGTTCGACAGTGCCACGAACTAAAAATCGTAAACCGAAAAAAAGAAGAAGAAGAAGAAATTAAAATATAATACGCAAATACGGAGTTTAATTAATTATACAGCAACTACGCACACTCATTATTTTTTCTTTTTTCGTTTCTCTCTTTTCTGAGGAGGAATAATTGCGTACACGCGTGTTTACCAAGACACGTCTTTTTTACGTCATTGACGATTATTGTCATTATTACGACTATGATGATGATTGATTGTTTT
>JANVCL010000212.1:31522163-31565627 GCA_026546855.1 Erythroxylum incrassatum | reverse complement strand
ATTTGGCACTTATTATATTTTAAACTTAATTTAATTTAGATTATAATATCCTAAAATATACTCCATCTGATTCATAATAAGTATCGTTTTAGTCTTTATTTGAATGCTTAGTTACACAAAGAAAAGGAAAGGAAAGGAAATCTTGCATTTCCCTCCCTTTCCCACCAAATTGGTGGGAATGGGAGGGAAATTGCAAGATAAGAATAAAAATGGCCCAAATTTTCCTTCCATTCCTCTCAATTCTCTCCCTTATTCTTGTCCAAACAATGGAAAGGAAGAGAAATACAATTTCTTTTCCTTTCTCTTCTCTTGTTTTCCCTCCATCCAAACAAAATAGATGAAAAGAGCAGTCTTTATCTTTAGACTATCTTCCTAGAATTGCGTCACTTATCAATGTCGCATTACCTTTTTCTCTATGGTCCTGTTCAAAAACTATATATCTTCCCATAGGGGATTGTACTAGACCTTTTAGGGCTTAATCACAATAGACTACTAATTTGAGCTCTTCTGCAAGTTTCTGTCCTCATTAATTGTCCACAGCCATTGAAACCAAACCAAATTTCGCATGTGCTCGGATATAGAAAGGTGGCAATGAATGGAGGCAACTGCTGGATAAGTATAACTAGGCAATTATAGATGGAAGCATGTGATAATTAAGTTTCCTAATTTGACTTAAGGAAAACAAAACCAAGTTTAATTCTCTGAATGGAACACTGGGACCGTACTACTCATGTGAGGCCAAAACCAAAGAAACCAGACACCTACCTACACGTCAATGCCTCAATAATACAGTAGAAACAGACGTCGAACATTGGATGATATGACTAATCCTTCCTATCAAGTTTTGTTTCAATTCAAGATCAGATAATTTCAGAGATTCGGTATCTATTATTTGACCACGAAAACTCCATTTTCCGCGTGAAATACGTATTCAATCACAAGTCACAACAGTCTCATCTTCATCCTAAGGTTTCTTTGCAACAAAACGTCATAGACGTATCTTGCAAATGATAAATAAGAGAGAAAGGTCTAAGAAACACTAACCCGGTTTCTAAAATCTGGGTTGGCGTACATGGACATGAAGATATGCAACAGACCAACATGCAATAACACTGGTTCATCATCACCATCGTTTCGATAGGTTAATGGAGAGAAAAGCTCTTCACAAACGCCATGAAATGGCACCCAGTTCCTGTCATCATCTGGGGACCCCAAAACTTCTTGAACACCGCAAAAGGCCACATAAGTGGTGTTTCCAATCTGCTCTATGACAAACTCATGCGATGATTTTCCATTGGCAACACTGCAAAGCCTCCAGCATTCAGACAACAATGGGGTGGAAGCCAAGAAAGTGGCCAGCATCTCGCTGGTTTCGAACCTGTGGAGAAGTAAGTAAAGATTGAAAAACAAGGGACTAACGTAAGTGGGGATGTTTTTCCAGTCAAATTGTTGACACAAAGAGTCTGGGAAATGAGTTACTTACGATGAAGCTTCGTTTTCCATTGGAAAGATTGAATCTTTCCTTTTTCTTTTTTCTTTTTACTCTTACATTTCTTCTTCTTCTTCTTTCGAAGTGTTGCCTTCTATTTAGAGACAAGTAAGAGAAGTTCTTAGTGCGAACATAGGGTTGTTTGAGGACCAAAATATAAATAACAAAAATTTATGTTAAGGAAGTTGGGTTGTTGATATTATTTTTTAAAAATTTATAAAAAATTATTATGTATTTTAAATAATGTATTTACTATTTTAATTTTAATTTAAAACTAAAAAAGGAGATTTATGTAAGGAAAATAAAATAGTTTATCATATTTGAAATTCGACCCAACTCATTTCCATATTTACCAATTCTTGCATTTGAAACAAAATGGAGGTGGCGTCATTGCCACACGTCTAAATGATATTTTTTGTTCACTTGACTGCCGCGTGGGAAGGGGTCCAAGTTTGACTTTTGAATGGTGTTTTGGATTATTCAGATTATTGAAATTGGGTTGAAATTTAAAATAATGTGAAATAGACCCTAAATTATCAATTAATTAATTTACGCGGTCTTCCTTTGTATTTTACAAATAAGTTGTTTTTGTAACTCAAACTCGCCACTTTCTGATCCCAGTGGAATAACCTTACTAGTTTTAAGATTCGCCTTCACTCAAACTATTAGGCTATGTTTAGTTGAACTTAAGGTTTTTAATAGAATGAAATAAAATAGTTTATAATGAAACAGAACGTAATATTAAAAAATTATTATTTGATAGGGATATAATGGTTCATAATGTAATATAATAAAATTTTATTTAGGCGAAGGGTTTATAATATAATGTAATGTAGAGTTGTTTATCATTTTACATTCTACCATAACTTTCAAATAGGAAGTTTTTCATTTTTACTGTTTAAGATAGAATGAGATGTAATGTGAAGCTCTTTTATTTTATTCAATCTCATTCCATTCCATTCTATTATAAACTCTCGTCTTAAACGATGAAATAATATTACATTCCATCATGTTCCATCAATAAACCTCCAACCAAATATAACCTTAATGCTTGAAATTTAAAAAGTGATATTAAGGTCACAATTAAAACTTATAATTGTGAATTATTTTTTGTCTTGAAAAAAATTTGCATCGTAAACATTTAAAAATCGTTCCAATTTGTGAAAATATCTATTTCAATCAAAATTTAAAATTTTTAAAATAAGATATTTAAAAATCCAATTTAACCTTTTTCAAAAGCATACAAAGATAAACATTTAACGTAATTAAGATTAAGAGTCAAGGCCTTATTATAAAAAACCCCAAGGCGCAGGGGAGTTAGTAGGAAGTTCTCTTGACTTAAGTGAAGTCGCGGGTTCGAACCATCCTCATATATGCAGCAGTTTAAAACTTGGGCTCAAAGTTTTGCCTCCCGTAAGGAACCTATTCGGTTCGAGCAGGGATTAGTTTGGGTGTGAGTGACTTAAAGATATCTTTTTATAGTTGAGATCCTCCTAAGACACCTCGTGAGAAACCGAAAAAAAGTCTTATTATACAAAAAAAGATAGAGTTTTTAGATAAAATTTCATTATTACATATATCATTATTTTCTCATAAGGTAAATACTTCTTCAAAATTCTTTATATGTGACAAAATAATTAGTAAAAAATAATGAATATATACCGACAATTGACATCATTAAAGTCATTGAACATATAATATTTTTCAAATATTCTTTGAAAATGCACCGACAAATATACACCGTCAAAAATTTCTAAGTCTATTAGACGTTACCTAAAAGAATTTACTTGTATTGAATCACAAATGCTAGACTTTGTCATCCCCTTTCTAAATGTGGACCGTCTCATACTCAACTGAAGTCGAGTCCTTATTAAAATATGATTTTATGAAATTTGAATTCAAGTTGAGTTCATGAGACTCTATTAAGATATGATTTTAGACCAATTTACAAGCACCAAGCCTTGTATTATATATTATTCATTGTACTAGAAGAGCAAAAAGTCCAGTGTTGGAGATCAGGAGACGAAACTTCAAAGACTTAATCATCTCTGGTACGTACGATTTGGTTGAAAAAGTCAAAATAAAAACAAAGCAGTCACTTTTACTAACGTTGAAATTGCAGCCCATATGGCTACGTTTTCACACACTTTAGGAAGGTTCGTTTGATAGGGACTTTTTTTTTTCTTGGCTGAAATTGCAGATTTAAACTTTCTTTATGTATGTAATTTTTTAAAATTTGATATTAGAATTTGCCTCTAGTAAAGGATTATTTGGTTTGAATAAGGATTAGTTTGAACGTGGATGACTTAAAGATACCTTCTCATAATTAAAACTTTCTTAAGATACCTCGTAAGAAAAAAATATTCATTTTTTCACGTGATTGATAATTTATTTTAAATTATATAATCATATATTAGGGTAAAAAATAAAAATTTAAAAAATATTAAAATTTTTGAAAAACTCGTTATACTTTAAACCATAGTTTGAAAAATAGGACCGGATCGGTCAGTTCGACCGGATCGATCGGTGACCGGTCGACTATTCGGTTCGATTCACTCTTAAAAATCGGTTCTCAATTGAACCAGTGGAAACCGGTTAAAATCGGTCAATTGACTAGTCGAACCTTCGACCAGTCCGACTACTGGTTCAATAAATTTTTTATTTTTATTTTTATTTTTTAATATTATTTGGTTATTTTGTATTTTTTAATATTATTAATATTATATATAATTAAATATAATTATTGCATAATTATGACGTCATACCAGTTCGATCGGTTCAACCACCTATCGAACCGGTGACCGGTAAAACCTCCTATTCAAATTTCAAAATACTGCTTTAAACAAAAAAAATTCTACCTAACTTTCAAATAAAAAGTGTATCTCGTGTACTTTCAGAGACGTGAACCAATTAAATGATGATTACCTAACAACCTAACTTAATTATTAACTCTGACTTAACTTAGCACTTGTTAGGATGAAATTTTGGAAAGTCAACCAGTACTTTTCTCATCACAAAAGTTTTTTTAAACGATTATTTGACAATAAAATTAAAAAATTTCTTTAATAGATTTGATTTTTTAGTAGTCAAAATATAGTTTTTTAAGAAATTGAAATTTAGAACTTTTGAAAAAAAATCTCTTAAATGACTTTTTTGAATAAATTTTTCTTATCAATTAACGAGTCTATTTTTTAATCCCTCTTGTCCTTATGTTTTTCACATAATTCTCACAATACCCATAAATCCATTTTCACGGTTATCTTACAAACCCATCTTCTCTAATTTATTGCAAATCTACTTATATTAAAATAAAATGCATAATTGTTTATGTATTTAACTATTTACTCAACTTAAAATATTTATTTTAAGATTTATATAATATTATTTGACTTTTTTATACGTTTTAATATTTAATTTTTATATTAGTTTGACTTATGTTATAATTTAGATATATTTTTATTTATGTTTCATATGGCATAAAATTATATAATAATTAACATATTGTGCTTTGCATATTGTTTAATATACTTTAAATAGCATTTATATGCATAAATAATTTTTATTATAAAATAAAATATAGTTAAAATTAAAAATACTTTTATTTTTATATTGCCAAACAGACTATTATATGAAGCTCATTCAAAAAAGTACTTTTTAAAATGATAGCCAAACAATCAATTAGATTCTTAGAAAAATTTTCTCAAAAAGTATTTACAGAAAAAAAACTCTACTGACAATAACTCTGCTGGTATAAACCCAATCAAGCAAAGATCAAAATTGATATAAATTATTAATTTTATTATAATTTTTAAATAGAAGTTTAATAGAATAATTTTTCTAAATAGTTCCAAATAAAAAATTAAAATTATTAAGTTTTTCAAAAAATTTTAAAGAATGAGAAATTTTATTTTTTTAGTTAATTTATACTTTATCATAAAAGTTATCATGTCTTACTAAATTATTAAATAACATTATTCTCTTTTCCAATATTCTATATCATTTCTTAAGTATTATAAATCTGACTAAGTAAAATTTAAATATAAATTATATTATAAATTTGACTAAGTAAAATTTAATTAAAAATTATGTAAAATCTTTATTTTTTAATTATGATATCATTTTATTATAAAATCCTCAAAATATAAAATATCATAAAGATAAATATATTAATTTTATTAAAAGAAATATCGTAGTTTGATTTTTTATAATTTTATGAAATTTTTATAACTATAAATATCCTAATTATTTTAAAAGAATAAAGTTAAAATTTAATTGTTTAAACTTTTATGAAAATAAAATATAACTAAAATCGAAAATAAAATTTTTAACATAACAGTATTAGTGGGCCTAGCCCGCATTCAATGCCGCAGTTCCCGCCTCAGCTGCCCGGCCTGCCCTCAGTTTATTCCCTTTTTACCCCTACCATTTACTCTCTCTGACGTCTTTAATTCTTCAGAATATTCCTTTTTATATTAAAAAATGTACTTTTTACAATAAATAAATTATAAAAATGATGAAATTGACCCATGTGCTGTCTATTTCCCATTAAATAATAGAGAAGATGTACTTGTTCAAAAGTCTTTGTTAGTCCCACTCTCTCTCTCTCTTAATAATATTTAACAACTCATGATTTCATTTTTCATGAAAAATAATTAATCTTAAATTATTAATTTGATAAATATCACATACTTAACCCAAGGCTCGGGTGAGTTGATAAGGAACTTTTCTGACTTAAGTGAGATCGCGGGTTCGAATTGTCTTCTTGTATATAGTTGTTTAAAACTTAGGATCAGAGCTTTGTCTCTCGCAAGGGATCTACTCAGTTCAAGCGGGGATTAGTTTGGAAGGAGATGACTTAAAGAAGTCTTCTCATAATTGAGACCCTCTTAGAACACCTCATAAAAAACAAAAAAATCACATACTTTTAAATTTTAAAAATTAAATATAACAATAACCTAATAAAAATCTCACCGATATGATATGTAAATGGAGAATTAATAATACGCAACCTTAAGTTTAATTAATTGAGAGATTATTTTTTAAAATTAAAAAATCAATATAATAATATTTTGAAAGCAATCTGATCAAATTTTAAAATATTAAAATTAGTATTAACATTATTATTTTAAAATATATAAATTATAATTCAATTAATAATATCTTGAATAGTATCTTATTAAACTCATTTTTGCTTTAAAATTTTAATTAATTTATAAGCTATTGCATATATTTAAGCATTTATCCAATTAGCAATTAAAAGAAAATAATCAACTATTTGTGTGCCCTTTGTGAGGATAAGATAGTAATAATAACGTGTGTAGTAGTGGGACAGAAAAGACTACGTTGTTTAATGCCAACTCTCATGTCACTTCATTATCCTCCTTAGTTCTTACAGTCACATGTTACTTCTGGCCTTGTTTTCAGACGTGAAACTTGTTTTTGATGGTAATATGTAATGAATATAGACTATGTTGTGTAATAATATAGAAAGATATGATGTAAGATATGATGTATTTATTGTAAAAGAGATGGTAAGACGCTTCCGTCACAAAGCAGGAGCAACCTTGCAGTATTAATTTCTTCTATCCTCCACTCATCTTCTCTTTCTAGAAGAAAGAGTTTTAACTTTTAAGTGAAGATCCCAAAAGAGTAGTGAAAAGTGAGAAAAGGGTCAATGGCAGATGAGGGAAGCAGCGAAGTTGTGAGTCCGATTCGTAGTGTTGTTATAGTTTCTGCTGGAGCCAGCCATTCTGTTGCTCTCCTTTGTGAGCTCTTCAATTTTGAATCTTTCTTAGTTTTGCTGCTTCAATTCTGAATCTTTTGTGCTTTTGGTGTTCTGTCCGGTGGTTTAGGTTGTTCATATTCTGTTTCTTTTCTTTTTGAGTACTGGTCTTAAGTTCACTACTTTGTGTGCTAACGCGTGTTGTGTGCGCTTCTTGTTTCTCTTGTTAATGTGAGAAGGAGAGAAAGTAGAGAGATTGAGTCGGAGCTATCTCGGTTTCAAAGGTGCGTGCTTTAGGGGAGTTTGTGAGAGTGGGTGAGGAATCGAGCAGTAAGCAGACAATGGGTGTCTTGGAATGTTGTGTTTCTTGTAGCTTCAAGCTGTGTGAAGCTTAACTGGTCACCTATTCTTGACCAATGGACTTTCTCTCCAAATACTTGTTTTTCACTCCTCCGACTTCATAATACCTGTTATATAAGACAAATGGAAGTAAGGATGAAGGACTTTGAATGGTTTCTTACGTAGGATGAACAATAGGTAGGACATTCTTGATTAATTTAATGAAAACTAAAATGAGGAGAAAATGAGAAATTTTTTTAAATGGAGAAGTTATCATAAGATCTTTGAAGTTTGAGAGTCGAAACTTTTTACCGCTATTTTTGGTTGTCACTGCCACTTACATCGACCTTTGTTTTCACCATCATTGTATCTGTACCTTTATTTCACCATTTGATTCTCTAACTTTTTCATGCCCTATTGTCACAATATAACTTAGTATGGCTGCAAGTATGTCTTGACTAGTGTGCGCATTTGTGTAACTTTAAGTTCATTACTGTCTCATACTTGAATGGCTTGAACTCTATCGATAAGATCTATGAAATGACGCTATTGATTATGTACAGCTGGAAACATCGTGTGCTCTTGGGGACGAGGAGAGGATGGGCAGTTAGGCCACGGTGATGCTGAGGACAGACTTTCTCCTACACAACTGAGTGCCTTAAATGGGCATGAAATAGTATCTGTTACTTCTGGTGCTGATCATACAATTGCATATTCTGAGTCACGAAAGGAAGTTTATAGCTGGGGATGGTTTGCTTTCCTTTCCTTACTACTCTTAAATTTCTGATCTTATGTCGAAGATATATGTACATATATGTAAACATATGTGGTCTGGATGTGGAAGGGTTATCGCTCAAATATTATATTAAGTTCAGGTTGAGTTTTGATATTTTTTGTTTAGTCAAATTCAAGATTGATCGAGCATTATATACATTGAATGTAGTTATTTTTTGGCATCTAGGTTTCAGAAGTGGCTTATAAACATTTTACGGTTGCTCTCACTTTCACAGGGGTGATTTTGGAAGACTAGGCCATGGAAGTTCCAGCGATTTATTTACTCCTCAACCAATTAAAGCATTACAAGGTTTAATAATAAAACAAATTGCTTGTGGGGACAGCCATTGTTTAGCGGTGACAATTGAAGGTGAAGTGCAGAGGTTAGTGCTATCTGTATTTCTCACATAATTTGATTGAAATCTTTGTTACTGTACTCTGCTTAACATACCTAGAGCAGTGTTTCATTCCTGAAGCTACTAAAAACAACAACAACAATACCTAATGAGATTCCCATTGAAATGCAAGATCTGGGGAGGTCCAATAATCATTGGAACCACCTTATATGGTAGAGAGGATGTGTTTCATTCCTGAAGCTGCTGTTTTAATTTTTGGGCTATCTCTTTAGCTTGAATTGCATGTCAAAGAAAAGTTTCTCAAGTTATAATACTAACAGTTGGTGGTTGACCTCACGTTGCTTGTTTGCACCAATTGTCTGAAGCTATTCTTACTAAATTTTTGAACACTTACCTACTGTAATGGATTCAAAATGACTAGTGTTTACTTGGAAGTTGAAACTCTTGTATGATGCTTTGTTTGTAAAAAATCAAAATTATTTCCTACCTTCTAAATTTATCACTTCTTGCATTGATCTTTGTTTCACTGCTAGCAATCTGTATCTAAATGTTTTCTGTCCTGCAAGTCCATATCTTGATGTCTTGAATACATTACTATTTTGATTGTCTGACTATAAGGTATGCTTTTAATTGACCAAATTTGCCTGTCTCCTTGAAGTTGGGGGAGAAATCAAAATGGGCAACTTGGTCTTGGTACCACTGAAGACTCTCTCATGCCACAGAGAATCAAAGCTTTTCAGGTGCTTTAGGCTAATTGATATCTTTCAAAGAAATTATTCTCTCTATGCATCAAGAAATTTCGTCGGCAAATTATCATTAAGCTCCATAAGTCATCTTTTGAACCTCTTAAACGTGTTCTAGCTCTCCTTTGTACTTGTTTTCTGGATAAGAGTCTGACGATCTAGTTTGAAGCTAATTTTTAGTTGCATTGGCAGGACTTAGGAAAGGTTTTGTGTCCTTGTACTCAGACAGTATCCACGCATGTTGATTTCATTTACACCTCTGATTATTGATGGGTGGGTTTTCAGTCTGTACTGTGCTTCAGGGATGTGGGAATGTGTCACCTTGAGAACTTTTACTTAAAATTTTCCTTCTCTGTTTCAAGGTTTTTGGAAGTTTTGTTAGTTGGTAGGAGTCCAGAGATTGAAACTTAAAAGTAACATATGTTATGTAGTTTGTTGATCCATCTAGGATGTCTTGTAATATGTAGACAAGTGACTGCTTGTAAATTTCTTAAATCATGAGAACTACATGGATAACTTCCACTTGAATCAGGACAGATGACTAATATGGGAAAAAAGAAAATGGGAATAGAATTTTTTTGTCATGTTACTAAAATGTTAACCGATAATACCTGTTGAGGATGTACAAAATCATCTTGTGTACTGAAATTTCATGTATCCTGTAGGGAACTCCTATTAAAATGGTCGCCGCGGGTGCTGAACATACTGCAGCTGTCACAGAAGATGGAGAACTCTATGGATGGGGTTGGGGTCGTTATGGAAACTTGGGCCTGGGTGACAGAAATGATCGCTTAGTTCCCCAGAAAGTTTATCTACCTAATGTATGCAAACAAACTGGTGTTCTTTATTTTTATCATTGCAAATTGCTTAACCATCATGTTTGATTGGTGGTACCTGACCAAACTATCTGGTTTCTTTTTAATGGTTCTTCTTTAGTTTTTTGTTTATCATATGATCTGTTGAGAGCAGTAAGTACAAAGAGTTGTTTAAAAACATACATTTATGACTGCCTTTTTCTTTTCCTGTTCCCGTTAATCTGACAAAATTTATGACTGCTCAAAGAATCAACTTTGTTTGTATTGTAGGGGGAGAAGATGCACATGGTTGCTTGTGGATGGCGGCACACAATATCTGTCTCATCTTCTGGTGTATTATTCACATATGGCTGGAGCAAATATGGTCAGCTAGGACATGGTGATTTTGAAGATCAGCTTATTCCTCATAAATTGGAAGCACTGAAGGAGAATTTTATAACTCAGGTTATTTCATTTTCCTTTCAATGCGTTGCTTTAGCCAATTTAATCAAAACTGGGTTTACTCTTTTTTTTTTGGGGTCAATTCAGAAGGGCTTTTTTCAATCTAAACATTTATTTCTCTTAGATCGTGGAATCATTCTGCAAACAGATCTTCAATCGTATCACCTACATGCAACTGTTGAGGAAATAAGTGGATTTCAAAATGCCAATGTAACTTTTAAAGATTTACAAATTATAATTCTTGTAAAGTTCATCCTCTTCCAGCATCATCAGTGTTTATAGGTTACCTTACTGAAAAGTAAAATAACACAATAAACTTAGAAGTTGTAATAAGGAAAACATAGTAGTTAATAAATTTTCACCTCAAGTAAGTGCAACTGATTGACTGTATTTATTCATATATGGTTTCCATTTGGGTCCCAATTAATTGAATTACTCTTCTTGGACTTTATGTTTTCAGATATCAGGTGGTTGGAGACACAGCATGGCACTCACATCCAGTGGAAAACTTTATGGCTGGGGATGGAACAAGGTTTGTAAAAGTTATTCTTTTATAGTAGATGTGCGTCTTTGGAGGATAGATATCGTTGCATGTTTCTGTTTCCTTCAGTGTTGATGGCTTCTGCTACATTGGCTTATCAAATTTATGTTTCTTTGTGCTTTTTGTTACAGTTCGGACAGGTTGGAGTTGGTGACAACATCGATCATTGTTCTCCTGTACAAGTCAAATTGCCACTTGATCAGGCACAATCTTGTTACTGTAGCTCAATTTATTGGTTATGATAGTTGATGACGTTGATGTTTAGTTATGACGGGATGCCATTTATGTTTCCTTCTTGGGGGGAATTTACTGATCTAAGGCTTGTATTTTTATTCCGGATCTTAATTTTTAGCCTTGTACTTTCCAGAAAGTAGTTCAAGTCTCCTGTGGTTGGAGGCATACACTTGCTCTCACAGAAAGACAGAATGTGTTTTCTTGGGGAAGAGGTACTAATGGGCAGCTTGGTCATGGAGAGTCAAAAGACCGGTAATAACTTGGATCTCCTTGTGGATATTCATCTTCACCTACTTAGTTTACACGATTTTTCTTCCGAGGCAATGTAATTGATGCTAGACAGAGATAAGACACCACCCTACGATGCTTGTTATGGGACACTGTTTTAGTAGATTAGAGTTTTGTATAACAGTAGTAGGGACGAAGAGCTGGTTGTTAGTTCATTTTATTCACACGCTTTATGATCACACGATAAAATTGTGTTTCAGAAAAAGTATGTGGTACATTTTTTTGCAAGTAGCTTTACAAATTTCTGCATCTGTAATAACTGAATTTTCTTGGAATTTTAAAGGAACGTGCCTACGATCATTGAAGCTTTGAGTGTCGATGGAACGGGTGGCCAACAGATAGAGTCCTCACTGGCTGATCCATCTTCAGGTGCTGCATGCTTTTTTGAACCATACTACCTAAAGAAAGGTTTCTGTTCATATTGTTGAATTTTGTAGCTTAAGCAACCATCTCTTGGCAGGGAAAACCTGGGTTCCACCATCAGAGAGATATGCTGTTGTCCCTGATGAAAGTGTGAGATAGTGTTTCTGAAATTTCTTAGTAGTTTCCTAATTTTTGCTTCAAAAATTTCTTAACAACCTGTGTTCTCCTGTTACCCAATTTGAGGTAATGAATCAATCATAGTGCAATTATAGAGCAGTGAAAGTGATAACAGCACTTCAATGACCGTTTTGGCATAAACTGCGGTGTGAAAAAACACAACAGAATACCAATTTGTAAGATGCTTGTAAAAATTTAGCAATTGCATAAAACATGCTAGGAAAATTTTCATGCAGAAATAGAGTAACTAGCCAGCTTACTGATCAAGTTGTAAGATGGAACTTTTCAGGTGTTCAGCTTGATAAACTTAGTTCATTGAAGTGCTTTTCATTAGAACTTTTCAGGTCTTCAGCAGGAATTGTGTATTGGAGTAAAGTTTCTTCCCTCTTTATTGATCAAAGTACTTTATTTCTAATGATCTCAAACTTGATTCATTAAGCTAGATTGATATAGGGAAAAGGTTAACATGAATCCACGAGTACTGTTGACTACTGACCATCCTCCATTTGGACTTTACGCAACATGGAAGATTTACATGAAATGACGGTTTTCAATCTATGGATATCTGTCCAGGGCATTTATTCTTAGTTTTATAAGAACACAAATCATCCCTTCTCCTTTCTAACAGCATCTGAGCTTTTGAATGGTTACATGTACTTGTACTTACTATTCAGGAACAGGTAGTTTCAGTCAAGGGAAATGGAGGTGATGTAGATGTTCCGGAGACTGATGTCAAGAGGATACGCGTCGATAACCAAAGTTTGAAGTAATCGGCATAACCTGCTCTGCTCTAGTGAGCCTCAGACGCTCCTAAATTAGGCAATGACTGAATAGGCATATTTAGGTTCTTTTGACTCAGTATTAACTTTGTATTCTGGGCCATAACTATGTTTAATTATGAGGGGCGAAATCCCCAATCTCCAAGTTGAACTAGGATGTTCAAATGTTAATGTAAATATATGCTTTCTGTAGAATATTATGTGGTGTTGAAGCAAAAAACAGCTTGAGAATTTCATAAATTGGCAGCTGCTGAAGAAACAGAATGGAGTAAAACAGCTTTACTCAGGAGCCCTACAATCTAGGCTCAAAGCAATTTCATTTCTTTTTTGATCCAACTGATAAATTGCCATACGCTAGAGTTTAGATTGGCAGCAGAAATGTCTCTTATGGCTGAAAACATGTCTTAGTGTAGTTATTACTTGGATGACAGTGACCTGAGTTGGATTTCAACTTGACCTTAAAAACTAGGTCCGAGCCTGACGTCTTTTGGACTCTGAATACAAACGCAAGTTTGGATCAGGTATTTGAGTCCAAAATTTTTTACAAGACCTGAACTTAAGCCCAAGTCGAAGTTCGGTAAAACCAAACTTTGCCTGTTAAAGTATAGTTAAGTCCAGACCTTTTTATCAAACCTAAGAAACAGTGTGATTATGCAAGTCTCTGATTTCAACGTACTATATTAGTACATGTAGATGATTCGTGCACAAAAAAGGACCATAAGAGTAAGTACCATCAAAATGTCTAATGCTAGACTGTTTTCTCCATAGTCTGCAAATCAAGTTCAGAAATAACAGAGAGTGTGTTTAGATTTCTGAATGACCCAAGAGGGCTATCTTAATACATGTCCCATAGAGCAATTGTCTGTAAAATCCTATTAATACATCAAAATATGTTTCCTGGAAGATAAAACTTGTGCTAATCAAAAGGATCTTACAAAATTTTTATCGTCCAATCGTCTGCAATTCGAACATTAGGCTTGCGGATGGTTACAACAGAAGACTTAATCAGCGAAGGAAGCCTAATTGGCCCAAGTTCAATTTCAACCTTCTGATTTCCTGGTTCAACAAGAGCACTCTTTGGTCCAGGAGAGTATCCTAGAAGTATAATCCTCTCAATGACACATTCTGAAGAAAACCGGGACTTGCGATTGTTGCTGGAAGCAACGCTCAAGGATGTTAGTTGACCATTTGAGAACACAAAGCGGCGATGGATATAAGCCCCTTGCATGAAGTCGTAACTTTTACCGTCATCAACATAGAGTTCACCTTCGGCTGCTTGAGAACTGTTTAAAGCTATCACCTAAACACAAACACAGAAGAATGGCAGTCAAATTTTCACAAAACTAGGTTCCATCAAGAGTAGCCACTGACCTAAACATATCCCAGTATGGAAGTGTCAGTTTGACATTATTTTCTCATTTTCTGACCTTTCAGGCTTCAACCCAATACATACTTCACAAGCACCCACATACAAATGTGCGTACAGTGAGTATAGTCATTTCAATGAAAGACACGAATACAAAGAAAATGGTAAACAACAGAAAAAAGGCAAATACACCAAATGATTAACATGGTACCTCTAGATAAACACATCATTGCGAGTAATGAGCAGTTGAACGATTATAAGTAGAAGTATCAGAAGCCAACTGCTTACCAGCGTGTAAGGATCATTCACCATTTGAGTGGAGCTTCGACGGTAACGGTCTTTCCTTGGTATGATGGTTCCAGCCCTCTGGAATGCAGGAATACCCTCCTCTGAAGCCTCTAGTTTGTAAGTTTTACCTCCCTTGTATGCAGTTCCACTTTTAAATTCAAACCAAGATTCTTTACCGGGCAAGTAAACTGAAGCATGTTTAGCTCGCTGGTTGAAATATTTCACATAATATTTTAGTTTGACAGGACATATAATAGAAAAAAAATAAATCAGAATGCATCTTATAAATATCAATGTAATCCAGTATTGACGGAAGCAGCACCTCTGAGTATATCCCTTGGACCAGGAGACTGTTTCCAACCATGAACCCCTCATCGTTTTTAAAAGTAGCTTCATCAGTTGGGAACTCCATCCACAATGGACGCCAAACTGGAATTCCAGTAATGTTTGCCTCCCTGAATAATGTGTAAAAATATGGGAGTAACGTGTAACGCACACGGATTGCCTCCCTTATGAGCTCTGTATTCCTCTCTCTGCAACAATTTGAAGAACATTCAATAAACATCTTCACATTCAACACGAGGGCAATTGGGCTGCATAAGGTTTTCAAACAAAGAATCCCAGCTGATATTTTTTATGCAGGTTAACTAAGAGATAACAAAGGTTTGTTGAATATAGCACCACCAAACCACATAAGGGTCCACAAAAACTTAACATTTATTCCATTCTACTTAGCACTTACAAAGGTGTATAGTTTTCATTTATTTACATGCTTTTGAAGACAAGCCAATTACTTAATAACATCACGTCTTAACACTGACTAGGTAACTGAACAACCAGAAGCATAAAGCGTTTGATTTCTTCTAACATGGATGCACAATCATACTATTATGTCAAGTAACATGTCATCAAAATGGAATTACCTCATCCCCTGTAGGCATCAACATAAACAGAATGTAAATCTTGGACATCCCAATAAAAACATGTAATGGTAAACTTTTAGGAAGATTCATGAGCCAATGAGTATAGTTTCATCTTTGTTCCCTTGTAGCAGATGAAACTATGCATTACTGACGTAATAATAAAGAAAAAATTTGACATAAATAAAGATCAGCAATGGTTAAATAACTAACTAATGGGGAAGGGAAAAATTACCCAAATAACCAAGGTTCTCGTCTCTTGGTGTCCTGGTGGGCATGAGCCCTAAAGAAGGGATAGTAAGCACCAAGCTGATACCAGCGAACTAATAACTCAGGCTCCGGATTGCCAAAGAATCCACCAACATCAGCACCTACAGAGAAAGAAGAAAAATGTCAAGAGTAAAGGCAAAAATTACGATCATCTGGCTAAAGGGGAAGTACCTTTGATAGCCAAAACAAAGAAGACCAATTTCCTTACCAATAAATGGCATTCCACTTAATCCAAGCGTCAAAATCATTGGAACTGAAACCTTAAGTTGGTCCCAATCTGCTGTATTGTCTCCTGTCCAAACACTTCCATACCTTTGAGTTCCAGGAAAGAATGCTCTTGACAGAACAAATGGCCTGTCTTTCCCCTTTTCTCGTCTCAGTAGGCCATTGGATGTTGCCATGTGGTAGTAGAGACCATAGGCATTATGTACCTCCCTATGCTCTATGCCTTCATAATGTAAAGCATCTCTTGGCATTGTTATCTGGTGATAATAGCTAGTTAGTTGTTCCAGTGTCCTATCTATTTCTCCATGTAAATTTTCTATCAAAAACATTTTTACCTTGAAGTCTATGGTTAGAAATTTCTCCAAGGAATTATGAAGGAAAAGCTATTTTAAAGACCTAATGTTTATATGCCTACGATTTCACCCAAAATATTCTATTCATGTGCTGCATTCTGCAGGAACTTAGGTTCAACAAGCAAAAAGGTATGCTTCCATCATTACAACAAACAACCAGTTTTCCAATAAAAGCAGACCAACAAAATGTTTCCTGTTACAATTTAAAAATTCATCGATACATGTATGAATCATCAATATAGCCTGAATGATGACATTATCTACAACTAGCTAGTATGAAATTCAGAAACCAGCTACAAGTAAGGTAAGAACAGCTATTCCAACTTTTGCCTTATTTCAGTTATTGTAACTGGGATTCCTGTCATCGTCAAGCTATATTAAATTTGAAAATCCTGTAATTCAATAATCAGCAGTTTTTTAAAAGAGTCCAGAAAGTATACTTCTTCATTTATCATGTTCTGTATCAGCAAAAATCTATTCAAACATCTTTAACCTGGCAATGCAGCTTCCTTCAATAATATCATTTGTCATCAAACAATCAATTCTGTAGCACGGGAGTTGGGATTCCCATGTTGGCCATGTTCCAAACATGAAAGGTCACAGGATATAGTAGAAACAGGATAGAAACACAAAACAGGCAACGGAATAAACTGTGTAAGGAAGCAGTTTGCACACCTCTGGACCGTTGAACACAGAAGGCTCATTCATGTCATTCCAAATATATAGTATCGGCGTTGAACCAACATAGTTCTCGTAGGAGAACCTATCAGACCACCAAGACCTGATCTCAGGATTCAACAGGTCCAAGTACGAAGAGGAACCAGGCCAGCACCATCCGTCGTAGTCCTTCCCACTAGCATCCTTCATATAATATCCCTTCTCGGTAGCCTCCTTATGCACCTTATATGACTCATCCCGCTTAATATGAGGATCTACAATGGTCACCATGTGCCTTCCTTTAGCAGCCAACTTCTGCTGCATTTCCTCCGGATGCGGAAAAAAAATGGGATCCCAGGTAAAATACTTTTTACCATCAGTGTGCTCAATGTCAAGCCACAAAACATCATATGGAATATCTAGCTCATCAAACTTAGAATCCACATATTCCACATCCTCTTCATCCCTATAATTCCACCTAGATTGATGATACGCAGTCGCAAAAAGCTGAGGCATTGCGGGTTTCCCAGTTACACTCGTGTATTGACTAACAACATCCTTTGGCCCTGGTCCTACAAAGAAGAAAGTATCAACAATGCCAGCCTCACTCATCCAGAAAGTATCAATTCTACTCGCCCCAGGAAGTGAAAGCCCAGAATCAGAATCCCACCCATTACCCAACACATCAATCTGCATCTCAGCTGCATTTAGCCAGAAAAACCCAGAACTTTTTCCACTCTTTCCATGTGAAATCATCAAAGGTATCGTCCCATAAAGACCAAATGGTGATTCGTGTAAGTACTCAAAGACATCCAAATTAAACAACCTGTAAGGTTCAGAGAAATCAATTCCAGGTCCTCTAGTCGGATTCAGTGCCACACTAGTAGCATGTTCTGGTATACCTGAAACGAAATCAGCTCCATAAAACGACACGTCGAAGCTGATCGATTGTGGACCGAAAGGCCTCGTATCTGTATGGCCCCTAAATCTCTCCTCCCAATCATCGCCTTCCTTTTTAGCTCTCAACTGCTCAAAATCAAACAATTGATGAGAATTCAACGAAATTATCCTCCGATTGCTCGATTTCTCTCTGACGTAAACCTCGAACGGATCGTGGCGGAGTACAGCCTCGTAGCCGTCCAATAAGTAGGCGACCGATGACGGCGTCTCGTCGCCATCGATCGTTTCCGTCGACACTCTATTAAGCCAAAGCTTTTTCTCATCAAATTCCGAGACTATCACTTCAGGTGGTTCGAATCGCTTCTTAGGTGGGTTCAAGGAAGGGTCTTCGTCGATTTTGACGCGCAAGATTCCATCTTGATAGATCGAGAGAGTCAGAATCAAAGGCTTGTGCGAATCATCTTGATCGGACTCCGGTGGGTTTCGTGGGACGAGCTTAGCCGTGATATCGCCGTCGGACACGGCAAGGTCGTGGACAACGGTGGAACAGACACCAGGCTTGTGAGAGCGAGCGCGTTTACAGAAAGGGGTCTGGTTGCAATTGCGGAACTCATCTTTTTTCCAGGAAAATGCTGCTTGCGGAGCGAGGAAGTAGAGGAGAAGCAGAGAAGCGAAAAACCTTGTGAATGGAGGTTTCATTTTTGCCTTCTCCTCCGATCACGGCAGCTGAGACAGAGAGTGGACTCCGACTCTTGCTAAAATCAGAGTGGTGATGGACTTCGGGGCGGATCATAAACCAGTGGATACTGGTGCCCCACTCATTCGCAGTACCCAGCAAAGTTTTGTTGGGTCCGACCCAAATTAATAAATAAATTAATAACTAATGTTTTTTTTTGGGTTTTTTTTAATGGAGAAATACAAGCATATTAAATACCAATGGATGCGGATGTCTATAAACCGTGCATGTGATGTGAGTTGCAAACACATATATAGCCAACACCGAACGGTGCTTTGCTAGATCATCTTATTAGGTGCTTTTAACCGTGGTTTCTGTTTCTTGCTCAAAAACCCAAGTCTGATACGCCCTTTAGTAGGCAGCTTAACTCTCCGGCGAGTGGGAACCATTTTCCAGGAACGCTTGTCACGTCGATGATGGACATTGCCTTTCTCTCCACCACCAGCACCTCTTGATGGCTTTGAGTGCTTAACATGTCTCATCAACCCTTTAACAAGCGCATGAAAATGTCCAACCCGGTGCTTGCTACTAACCAATGCTTTCCTCGCTTTCCGAGTTGCTGCTTCCTTTTCAGTGACCTTTTGTTTGTGTTTAAGGTGAAACTTATTCTGCAACTGCTTCCACAGGGAAATGCTGCGCCGGTGGTGGTGGTGGTGGTGGTGGTGATGGTGATGGTGATGGTGATGGTGGTGGTGGAAGATTTGCCCTAACTTATTCTTCAGCTTCTTTAGACCTCCACTTCGCCGCCTGGTGAGACTTCTGTCCTTGTAGGAACTAGCTTTTGTATAAGAAGAGATACTGTTCTTTTCACTTTCAGGTATTGTACCTGATGTGTTCCTTGAGGATAAGCCACTACTGGCGGTGGAGTTGGTGGTCGTGGTGGTTTGCTGATCTTGACTTGTCCAGCTCCGGGAAGAGACTGACTCAGAACTTCCGGTGGCTGTGTCCTCTGGCTCTTCCTTATATGGCAATATATTATACTGCCGTGAGGAGCCATGAAAAGGTCTCCTGGTGGCAATGCTCCGTCTATGGCTGCCATGATATAGAGACGAAGATTCGTAATCTATCAGTGTTGGCCTCAAAATTTTACTTTGACTCTGTGCCATGGACTTTACTAGCTTGCCTTTTCTTTCTGGATCATGAACTACTCTACCTTCCTTAATCTTACTCTGCATCTTCATCTCAGTTTTGGGAATCTGGAGCTTATTTTCGTCTTGATTCAAAGGGACACGAAAACCACAAACATTCTTGCTTGATAATTGACTCTGCAATTCAGTTCTGTCTACATTCTGCTTGCTCCTCGCAATTTGACTCCAGCTCGACTCGGAAACCTTCCGGTTGCGGCACATTTGGCTCAGTGGCAGACTTGGAGAGTCGGTATCTTTTAGAAGTTGCTTGAGAACCAACCTAGTTTTCTCGATTCTTTCCCTTTTCTCTTGCACGGTGGGAACAGCTGAGCAGAATCCATGGTTGCAAGATGACATAGTAGCTTTAATGGGACTCTTCCTGCCTACCCAGAGCTGCAAAACTGAAATTCCTGAATCTATGGTTTCAATAGCATCAGCTACTTCTCCAGAAAAGTTGCTTCCTATATTCTCTGGTTTATCAGGCTGGCTAGATATAATTTCATACTTCGATTTCATCAAGCTTGCACCCTGGCAACCTGAGCAACAAACAACTGAATTTACAATGCTTGGCTTTCTTGGAATCTCCCAATTCCAGCTCTGCTTCGGTCTCGCCCCTGTTTGTGGTTCCAGATTATCCTCGGCAATCTCCAGCGATTCCCTGTAAAGCCCATTAAAACAATGAGATTGATCTTGTTGCTGGCTTGTGTAGTTACCTTCTTCAAGATCTTAGAGAAGTCCACCAACTTCATATTGATGGCTGCCTTGTCAATAAGTGACCGCCTCTCACTCAGTAACTTGTTTGAACCTGTGTTGAAATTCTGAATCGCACTTGAAGAAGCTTGAACATTGGCTGTCCTGGAATAGCAGGGTATGTGAGATACACCTGATTTTACGACAGGCACGACCTGTGACCTCAACAGATTAGTACGAAACTAAATCAGCAGAAGACAACGGAATAGCAGGAAAGCCTTTCAGGATGAAAATAAAAAACTGATACCCGAGATGACAAAACAAAGTCAAGAACACGTACCTCAGAAACAATGTGGAACAGGTTCTCTGCTGCTGAATCGAGCAGATTCTTCAAAAGGAGTTGTGATCTCTCGTCCAACTATCAACAAACAAAATTTAACCAAGTGAAAGGAAAGAAGGAATAAGCTTTCTATTCCTTTGCCAGTTTCCACGTGGATGTGTTAAAGCTTATTTCATGGAATACAGTGAAAAGCTATCCTTGTCAAAAAAACCGTAACAGAAGGGGAAGAACACATTAATGACATAATATTCCTCTTTCTTTAATCATCTTACACAAATGAAAAAGGAAGAGAATTGGTTTTCAAGCTGTGATCTGGAGCGTTGCAGCGATTTATCATAACAATTGTGCTCATATCATCCGTAATTGCCCACAATCCGTAATTTTAAACATTATCTTACCCAATTAGTGACATGATTAGTAAGCTTTAGATTTGAAGCATGAACATTCATGAGCAAGGGGATCACTTATCTCAATTCGGATCCATGCCTTTCCATACACTCATTTAGGTATAATTCAGCTTAACCAAAGCAAATCTTAGAAGGTTGAGAAAGCTTACAGTTCCTGGACTTTGCATACCATTGCTTTGAAGAAGTTGATACAACTTCCTGAGGGCATGGAGCTCTGAGACAACATTGTCAAGTTCCATCTCTCTTAGACAACCTGGGAAGCATCAAGCATCCAAATCACATTATGGTTTAAGTTTAAGTATTGAGTACTATAACAAAAAGTAAACGATGGTACACAAAAACAGCACCCAATTTTACAGATCTTTCCCACTAGAAAACCCAAATCCCAACTTCACAGTCATGCCTGCAATCACTATTCCTAGATAAATTAGATATGAACATGTCATTACTTGATTTCGTCAACAAAACTGAACAATCAACAAGCGTCGGGTGCGGAACTTCACATCACATTTACTCAACTTACAGTATCAACGAAACCCAAATAAGAGACAACGTAAAGGAAATTCCAAGTGTAAATAGGAGTGGAAAACAACAATTGAAGACTGTCAAAACAGTATAAGAAAACGACCCAAACATGTTAAGAGCGGGAAGGTTTAAAATTGAGCGCGACTCGCTTCCGAATTGAGAGAAACCTGTAGTGCGTGGACGTGACAATGAAGAGGGTAATATCCAAAACAACCAACGTAACGGTTTCTTCTTCTTCCTTCTTCCTCTTTCGTAACAGACTTTTAACCGTCTTTAGATAATTTGCATTAATTTATTATTAATTACAACCTTATTAAAATATGGAAATTTTTATTAAATACATAAAATAAAAGTAAATATATTAAAATAAAAACACGACAAAGAAAAAATTATAAATAATTAAATAATTTGATTGGGCATAATATTGATTTAAAGTTTCATGTGTCATTCTATAGTTATTAATTAATATTTTATGCATGGTAAATAAATTTAAAATATTAAAAATAAAAAAGCTTTTAAATTTTAATATGTAATATTTTAAACAACATTAACAATAATAAGTGATAATCTAACCTAAACGCGATTTGAAAAGATTCAGTAATACACAACCTTATCTAACATAATTAATATTTAATTATTTTAATGTAGATATATACATATATATGTGTATAGATATAAAAATAAAATTCAAATGTGTAATGACTAAGAACATAATTTCTAATTTAAATGTCTAAATAATAAAGAATTTGAAGATTTGTAATTTATTGTAATCTCATGAGATATATATTAGAGAAACTTAAACTTTATCTTTAAAATATTTTATAAGATTAAGAGTATTTTATAATTTTCCAATTATAGCCCGAATTTTTAAAAGCGGCAATTAAATGCTTAAACTGTCAACTTTGTTCAATTTTAGCATGAAGTTAGTGTCGATGTTAACTTTACTGACATGACTTGTCACTTACTCCAAAAATCCTAATTATTAATATATGTTAGCCAAAATTAACACAATTAATGAAATGATGTCGTTTAATTACAAAAACTAAAGTAACATTATTAAAAAAAAGAAATCTCTAAATCACTTTACGCTAATGTGAGAGTGGTTTGGAACGTCGGGAAAATAAACTGAAAATGATGTGAAAGTGGCATTTCATTAATTTTCATTAGCTGTGTTAATTTTGGCTGACATATATTAGTAATTAAGATTTTTAGAATACATGACAAGTTAAGTCATCAAAGTTAACATAAACATTAACGTCGGTTTAAAATTTAAAAGGTACAAGCTAAATTTAAATTAAATAAATTTTAAGTTAACAAATTTATAATTTGGAAAAGTTTTAAAAACAAAAATATCTAAAAATTTAAAATTCCACATATTTTGAATTTTTATTTGATATTTAATTGGTATTAGAATTAAACTCAATTATTTAAAAAATTAACAAAATAATCACACATTAATAGTTAAATATGTTGAATTAATTAAAGTAACGTACATCTAAAAAAGCACTTAATTCTTATCACTAAAGTTTCTATAACTTTTACATTATCTTTATTAAGGGCTGACGGATTTGAGTAAGCATTAAATAAATAACTTAAAATTATTAATATATTTCTCCATTATAAAATAAAAATTGATATAAAAATAATATATTTTATATTGGTGAATTTATATTGTTTTATAAATTATTAAAAAGGGTGAAATAATTTGCAAATTATTTATTTGAAAATTATATTTATTGGAAAATAAAAATAACTTACTTTAGCCAATTTTAAAAGAGTTTTGCATCGGAATCTTGAGACAATAGAAAAGAAGGCCACGTGAATCTAGCGTACACGTAAGATTTGGTATATTCACTGCTCACGTGGCCTCGTGCCACGTAAGCAAACTGATCCTTTTTTCTGCGAAATTTGAAAAGCACGAGGACGTATTTTAAATTTCACGAAATATAAAATTAAACGCTCGAGGAAAAGGCAGGCGCGAGACGAAGGATTTGTTCATTCCCCAAACGTGCAAAACCAATGCTCGGCGATTCTCTTTCTCCGTCACGATTTTTTATTCTTCTCATCTCTGGATCTTAGGTACTCTTTCGTTTCCTGGTACTTTTACGTTCAGATTCTTGTAGCTTTTCCCTGTTTATTTCGACCGTTTATTTGCTTGAATTTGTTGTTTTTTTTCTTAGATCTGAATTTGGTTAATATGTGTGTATCTGTGTGTTTGATTTGGAACTCTAATTCTTCTGATGTATCCTTTTCGTTTGATTATCGTCCTGATTATGTTTTCTTTGCCTGTATTCGTTTCTGGATCTATTTGCTTGGAAATCACGTCACTGTTTCCGGTTTTCCTTGAATTGCGGTTTTCGTATGCTTTTTTTTAGAACTTTTCAACGTAATCTTATGCATGATTCGGTAAAGTAATGGAATGCTAATGAGTTCTGTGACGGAGAAAGACTCTGGATGCCGAGTGGGTGAAGAGGAAGAATCTTTTCCTTCTACTCATCCCCCAGACCTAATATAAAATCATTGTTTTTGTAGTTTTTGGAAGTTGTGATTGATTCTCGTGTTCGGATTAGTGACGCTGTTTTCCTGTGGCAGGTATCTTGTAGGCTGCCTATTTTATCAAATCTGTTGGTAACAAAATATTACCTACACTTGGATGAGGGCAAAATAGTCTGATATATATGATTAAGTTGGGAAATTCACTATTAGGGGTGCTAACAAGCTCCAATTTGTACGGTTCAACTTTTTTTGGATGGCTGATTGCTGCAGCACTAGGTGTACTGTCTATCGTATATACATTTCTTCGATGGCAGAGGAGGACATCTCTTAATTGGGTAAAAGCTGCTGCTAGAGCAAAGAAAGAAGTATGGAAGAAATTGAACGTTCCTCGATCATGTCATTCATGGATGGAAGATTTAGCAAGTGGTCAACATCCTTCCACATGCTGTGTTTGCCTGACTTCTTTGGTGTCTCAAGAAACTCCAAAAGTGGCATTTCATACTTCTGTACATCGATGCACTGTTTGTGGTGTAGCTGCTCATATATACTGTTCAGAGCTGGCTGTAAAGGATTGCAAATGTATTGCACAAGTCGGTTTCAGCCACGTGCAGCACCACTGGTCAGAAAGGTGGTTTAACATGGATGAGAACTCTGAGACATCTGCTTTCTGTTTTTACTGTGATGAACCATGTGGTGTTCCCCTAATAGATCCTTCTCCTACATGGCATTGCTTATGGTGTCAACGCCTTATACATGTCAAATGCCATGCCAAAATGTCAAAAGAATCTGGTGATGTTTGTGATTTGGGTCCTCTGAGAAGGATTATTCTCTCTCCACTTTGTGTGAAAGAAGTGAATGAAGGAAACAATGGAAATTCTGTTCCAAAAGAAGTCATAACCTCATCTGATTGTGGAAGAACTAAAAGAAAGCGTGCCCGCGGTAAACATGGAAACAGCCGTGCTGTTAACGGAAGGTCACAGAATGCTTCAGCTACCTACACAGCATTGGAATTCTTGTTTAATGGGATTGTAAGTAGGAAGAAGTCTGCCTCAGAGAAGACTGCTGATTCGTTAAAGAAGGATAGCAGAACATGTGACGGATTATCTGGCAAGAAAAATGGACCAAACATCTTCAGTCAGGTGAAGAAGCATACTATACTTGATTTGGCTGAGGATGCAAGACCACTTCTGGTTTTTATTAATTCCAAGAGTGGGGGCCAACTTGGGCCTTCTCTTCGGAGAAGACTGAACATGTTGTTGAATCCTGTTCAGGTAATAATTGAACTTTTCGGTTAACCAATTTCAATTTAAGACTATATCCTTATCATTTAGCAGATTTTCAGGGACAATCAGCAGAAATTTTCTTATCCCACCGCAGGTATTTGATCTAAGTGCTTCCCAAGGTCCAGAGGTTGGGCTGGAGTTATTTAGTACTGTACAGTATTTTAGAGTATTGGTGTGTGGAGGAGATGGGACTGTTGCGTGGGTCCTTGATGCTATTGAGAGATTTAATTTTGAATCTCCTCCACCTGTGGCTATTCTTCCCCTTGGCACAGGAAATGATTTGTCAAGGGTCTTGCAATGGGGAAGAGGTTTTTCACTGATTGATGGAAAGGGTGCCTTGACTACATTCTTATATGATGTAGACCATGCTGCAGTCACAATGCTAGATCGCTGGAAAGTAGATATCAGAAAAGAGACCTCAGAAGGATACTCTGAAGAAAAACAAACTAAGTTTATGACAAACTATTTAGGTAATTCCAGTATTTGTTTTCTTATTGGGATAATATCATGAACCTGTCAATTATTATCATTAACTTTTCTTGTAGGCATTGGATGTGACGCTAAGGTTGCATATGAATTTCATGTAAATCGATGCGAGAAGCCGGAGAAGTTTAGTAGTCAGGTAATTTCATGAGTTTTTATTGATGGGAATAAAGTTCTACTACCAGATACTTCAGATCTCACTAAACTTTGTTTAATTGTCTTGAAACTGTGTTTTTCCTGTGCTTAAGAGCTCAAGTACTTGAGTAAAGCCCATCTTCTAAATCTTCATATCACTAATGGGATGTCAAATCCCACCATTTTTGCACATGCTACAAAGTATCAGTGCAATCTGCAAACTAGAAGAATTCACATACTTTAATTTGTTTTAGATAGAGGTTCTGTAGCCCTTTTCCTTCTCTCTGTATTCATGTATTGGATCCAAAATCTTGAATGAGATCAACTAAAAAAAGAAAATCAACTATATCACCCTTGGCCTATTTAATTTTTTGATATTTGGTTTTAAAGCAGTTTGCTTGATACTGTGGCAATCAAAAGCAAGATGAGGCTGAAGGAAAAACCCAGCAAACTTTTCGTGATAAACCTGTTAATGTTGACTTTATGACTGTTTCTTTTCTATCTTGTTTCCTTTTTCAAGAAATTAAAATCAAGACAGAAGATAAGGACTATTTTCTATTTTATCCTGTGTTTTCTTTTGAAGATTTTCTAAATTTAGACTTGATGTACAGTTTGTGAATAAACTGCGATATGCCAAAGAAGGTGCCAGGGATATAATGGACCGAGCGTGTGCTGACTTACCATGGCAAGTTTGGCTCGAAGTTGATGGGAAGGATATCCCCATACCCAAGGTTCATCATTAAAACAGTATCGTTTACTATTCAGGCATTTTAGTTCATCAATTTCTTTAACATATCCATATATATCCAATGCTGTGTTCTTTTCATCTCTTTTGCCCTCCAGGATTCTGAGGGTTTAATTGTGCTGAACATTGGCAGCTACATGGGTGGGGTAGACCTTTGGCAAAATGAATATGATCATGATGATGACTTTAGTTCTCTATCCATGCAAGATAAAATCCTTGAGATTGTATCCGTTCGTGGAGCATGGCATCTTGGGAAACTTCAGGTCTGAGCTTTTCTGAAAACATGTTTTTCTATTGAAATTTCTCAAAAAGTTCCCTTCCTGGAATCAATTTGCGTATGATTCTAGAAACCATAGCCATTCTAAGGACATTTCTAAAATCAAACTTGGATGTCACCGGACTTTCTTTCCGCACTTTCTACCTTGCCTATTTTTCCACCTTTAGCAGTGGAGTATGAACCAATTTCACTCCAATCTTCACCGGCTCTCCAGACCCATTTCAGGACACTGTTGAAGGGCTCATTGGATTCTCTAGTTCCTCCATAGGAACTTATTCCTGAAAATTCCTATCTCTTTGTTTTTATGCTTGATTTTTATTGAGTCGATTGTTATACTTGTCTGTTCTACAGGTTGGACTTTCACAAGCAAGAAGGCTAGCCCAAGGGAAAGTCATAAGAATACATGCTTCTAGCTCTTTTCCAGTTCAGATTGATGGTGAACCATTCATCCATCAACCTGGTTGCTTGGAAATAAGACATGACAGTCAGGTATGATTTAGCAATGAGGACTGTTTTAATTACATTATTGATTTATACAACAAAAACAACAACACCCAGTAGGACATTATTGATTTAGTAGTTGCAATTTATTTTATGATAAATTACTTTGAATATCTTAATCCACGATTAGATATCTCAGGTCTCATTTTGTAATATTAAATATCACAACCTATAGAAACTGTATATCAATGTATCTCACTAATAACATAATATAACTATGCTGAACTGATATTGATTTTGACTTGAAAATTTGTACATTTATTAAGAATAATTCAATGCACTGAAAATATATACAATTAGAAAATTATGTCTTATGTTATTGTAAAGGTTGAAGATTTAAAAAAATCATAAAGACCGGTCTAAATTTTGTTTTGAACGTAATAATTAAGTCCATTGTAACATTGTTAAGGATACATTGGTCTATATTTTTTCATAAATTTTAAGTTCATTTCAACATTGTTAAAGATACATTAATATATATTTTTCATAAAATTGAATATGTAGTGTCATAAAATGAAAATTTATAATGTAATTAACAAATTAATGAAATGTCATAATATTTGAAATAATTTACTATTTGTTTTATGGATGCTCCTCTGCGTATATTTCAGGTGTTTATGTTGAGGAGAACCGCAGAGGAGCCAAGAGGGCTCGCAGCTGCCACGATGACAGAGGTTTTAGTAGACGCAGAATGCAAAGGAATAATCAATGCATCTCAGAGAAGAATACTTCTCCAGCAGTTGGCCCTTAATCTCTCTTGATTTCTGATACCTTCTTAAAGCTAAGCCCTTTAACCTCTCTCTCTTATGTCAACAACATAATCAACTTTGTCCTCCTGTATTATTCTTTTTGCATATCATTTTATGATTTTTTTTATACGTTTTGTTTTTTGGTAAAATGTGCTCTCCTCTGGTCAGAGCAACGGCGAGTTTACCTATTGCAGAGCCGAAATGAAATAGTATCCTTGTAAATGGATGTATGATCGGAGACATTCAAAAAGTATGCCAATTTTAGTCATCCTATTCTGCAATATTAATTTTAGTCATCTTATTCTGCAATATTTTCTTTGTCGCTGTGGATTGCATGATTGAAATAAAAGTTTGTTAGTAGGCATAAAAGGACTTGATCCGACTCGAAGTAAAACAGAATAAGTCTAGTTTGATCAGATTTGGTCTTGATCTTAATAGATTTTTTTAATTTGACTAATTATAGAATTAAGTATAACCAAGTTCAAGGATTTGGATATTCGAGCTTGAAAATAATTCGAGATAGAACTCAAGCTCTCACTCAAGTTCAATCATGGGCTGGTAAGTTAATGTCTAATTAAAGATCGTAACATTTGTTAGTTTTAATTGCTTTTAGAAAGTAGTCACTTAATCATAGGAAGATGCTAACAAGAAAAGTCTACATTTTCACAACGTAGACTACCATCTTTGTGCACATTCTTTATTACTCAATTCTAAGATATAAGAGTTTTTGAATAGTATTCTTCGTATGGAAGAGCAAAACTAAGTGATTGGAATAGAAACTTGTTAATTTGGTGTGAAAAATCATTTTTTAATGTATTTAATAGTTGAAGTTATTTATATTCTTTTGAAAAATTGAATAAAATTATGGAAGGTGTTGCATGTTTTGATAACAAATAAAGATAAATAAAGTATGATCTTGATTTTTTAAAGATAATATTCAATCATAAAAAGAAAATTAGTTTGTACTCAACCATAGGTAAAATTTGATGAGTTTAATGATTTAAATTAAAATAATAAGGTTTTGATATAAAATAATTTTAAAAAATAAATAAATTCCAACTTAGTTTCAATAATTCTCTCCCACTCTATTTTAATCACCTTAAGGATACATTTAATATTTTATAATGTGAAATACTATGTTTGGATAATTAGAGATGACAATAGAACCTAAGTTTGGTCCCGGCTATCAGGTTAGTTCTAAAGTCCCTAGTTCAGGCTTTGGTTAATTGAGCATTAGGCTCAATTTTTTTAAATAAAGCAGTCTACGCCCAACTTAAGGCCTAATTAGTATTGATAAAATGATGTCATTTTTATATTTAATTTTAAAAAATTATAATTCAGGTCAGAATTAGGTCGGGTTTCATTATCTTGGGCTTGATAGGGCCTCAGGCAGAGCCTAGGTCTCTTGTAGACCTGGTTAGTTATTATCATCTTTAATTTAGATTGCAATATTCTCTCTTTTTTTAACAGAAGAATTTGCAATCGTTATTTTTTAAATACGCTTTGGTTAAACTTTCAAGTTTACCTAATAGTCTACAAATTGTATTATCCCGGTATTCTACATTAGACAAATCCTATATAATAGGCTCAATCAAAAGATAGGAGAATTCGGATACAAGACCTGTTGGTATTTTCTTCGTCTTCCGCAAATATTGACTAGTATGATTATGTAGTACGAATGGAAAGAGTTTGGTGAAGAAAAAAAACAATTGACTAGAGAATTCAAACAAAGTAACCGCTTTTGTTAATCAAAGTCAAAGTAAAAACGCTACTTAAATAATTATAATAATCTCATGTATTAAAAAAGGTTTAGAGAGAGAGAAGGGGGGAGAGATTAGAAACTGAAAAAACGACAATGGAAAACAAAGAAAACGCAGAATGCAAAGACACACCTTCTCTTCTCTCCTCCTTCGTTGACACCTTCGTCGACTTCTCCGTCAGTGGTGGTCTCTTCTTTCCCTCCCACTCCAAACCTGATGTCACCGCTGGCACCCCGCCCCTGCAAACGAGGTACCTGGCGCCAACTCGTTTGGTCGCTATCGGCGATCTGCACGGCGATCTCCAGAAGTCGAAGGAGGCTTTTCGATTGGCGGGATTGATCGACGCGTCGGATAATTGGATCGGCGGGTCAGCCACCGTCGTCCAGGTAGGCGACGTGCTTGACCGTGGGGGTGAGGAGTTGAAGATATTGTACCTTTTGGAGAAGTTGAAGAGAGAGGCTGCCAAAGTTGGCGGTAATTTGATTACTATGAATGGGAATCATGAGATTATGAACGTGGAAGGTGATTTTAGGTATGTGACGGAATCAGGTTTAAAGGAGTTTGAGAATTGGGGTTATTGGTATGGTGTGGGAAGTAAAATGAAGACTCTTTGTGCTGGGTTGGAAGAGGCAAAGGACGTGTTTCATGGAATTCCGACGACATTTCGTGGTGTAAAGAAAGAATTCTTCTCTGGAATTAGAGCTAGAATTGCTGCTCTTAGGCCTAACGGGCCTATTGCCAAGAAATTTCTGACACAGAATGTGACAGTGTTGGTTGTTGGAGACTCTGTCTTTGTTCATGGAGGATTGTTGCCTCAACATGTTGAATATGGCTTGGAAAGGATCAATGAGGAGGTTAGGGATTGGATTAGTGGTATGATGGGTAGATTTGCTCCTAGGTATTGCAGAGGTAGGGAAGCTGTGGTTTGGTTGAGGAAGTTCTCTGATGAAGTTGCCAGGAACTGTGATTGCTCTGCTCTTGAGCATGTTCTTGCTACAATCCCTGGAGTGAAAAGGATGATTATGGGGCATACAATTCAGGAGTCTGGGATTAGCGCGGTGTGTGGTAACAGGGCTATAAGGATCGATGTCGGTATGTCCAAAGGATGTGGTGATGGAATACCTGAAGTCCTGGAGATCAATCAGAACTCAGAGTTAAGGGTGTTAACATCAAATCCAATGTATCTTAAAGACTACAAGTCTTATTTGGCTGCTGATAAGAAGGAAGGACTTGGATTATTGATTCCAGAAAATCGACCTCAGCAAGTTGAAGTGAAGGCTTAGGATAGAATATATTCATAGTGTCCATTCTGATTCTACAATGGAGCCTCCAAAAGTTTATTGTTTCCCTGTTTTCGAAAGGGAGCTAAAACATTGAATGAAGGTAAAAAGATATTCCTCTCTGGACTAATGAAAAGGTTTAATTGAATGCATTCGGTTCTACGATCTGCTTTCCTTCACATATTCTGCTCATATTCACCAAATGGACAGTTATGCCTTTCAGATCCAATTCCAAGTTTAGTTTGCATTTAGTGCCAAGTTACAAGTTATGCCTGTTTACCCATTTGAAACTCTACTTCTGAACTGAATTATCTGATTTACCATGTGAATGAACTCTGCGATCTTAAATATTTCGAAGATCGTATTGTGTAGAAATTAAAGGGAGCCAAGTTATGAAGTATCACTAACTGGTTTATGTTCTAAAGAAAGACCAGAAAAGAAATTGAATGTTGGTGTGGCCATTACTAATATAAGAAAGAACAGGTAGCATTAACTAGAAGTGAAATACAGGTGCAGAGTTTGAACTAGTAACATATGTATTGAATGAAGAACTTCGTATAGGAAGTCATTTTGAGCAGGAAAATATAATTTCTAGTGCTTTTTGCCATATTTGATCTTCCTTAACATCGTGCTACAGTCGATCATTCCTGAGAAGGTCATAATACACCTGAGGCTTTCTGAACCCTGAGATGCGCAGAGCCTGGAAGAAAAGAATGGTCTTAATTAGTTTCTGCAAGCAGAGTAATAGTCTTAAAAATCATACAACTCTTCGATCTCTGTTAGATTAGCACATTTCCATATTTAACACATGCAAGGCAGTGGCTGACACACTCCTCAGTGATCTTGTCTAGGGATGGAAGCAAAGCTCAAGCCCTCCCTAACCGGTTCAGCCCAAAATTAATGGGCTACGTTCAGTTTGTCAAGAAAATCTAAATTCAAACTAATAAATGGTTTTAGACTCTTTAAATAATATCAAAACTAGTCAGACTTCAGCTCGATTTCAGGCCTGGAAAAGTTCGGATATAATCCAACCCATTCTCATCTTTAATCTTGTCTTCATTTTACGGTGTAGAAAAGAACCATACAAAACACTACTAATCATTGAAGTGAGATGCCACCTGCATTGCATAGGCTAGGTGGATTAGAGTTGGCTCAGACCAAGGCCTTCCAATAAACTGTAGGCCAATAGGCATTCCTGTTTTGTCATACCCAACCTGCCATGAATAACAACAGTCAAGCAAGCAGCCTGAAACTGGTTCGATAAATGCAGTATAAAAGAAGCAGATGGGTTCACCGGAACTGTAACTGCAGGTAGTCCCAGGAAATTTCCGGCTATCTGAAACCGTACAAGTGCAGCTGAAATGTTTAAACAAGTGAACCCCAATGTTCAGGTGCTTGGAAGGGAAGGCTTACTGTAAGAAAGATGATAAGATGTCCCTATTAAACTATTGAAAGCTTGGAGTTTCATACCTCCATTGATGTAGTCAAGTTCGCCAGTGTCTAAGGCATCATTGAAAATTGGATATGCAGTAACACTGTCAGATTAACAAGATATCATTAAGTAGAACTCCAATCAAACCTTAAACCAAATCTCGAAAGTTCGAGTTGACTCTAAATTTTAAGCTAGAACTTGAGTGCAAACCTGCCCATTCATTTTAAGATATAAATGAGAAAGAAAAAGAAGAACAAAATAAAAAGGAATTCAGGTAATAGGCTAGATTCAATCGATGTTCAAATAAAAATTTGGGTTCCAACTAATTTTGGGCGGAGTATGAAATTTGGCTCGAAACCCAGAATTCTTTTAAGCAAGAATTGGTCAGAAGTCCGATTAAATCAGGCCTGTTTGTCAACCCTTGAAAGGATACCCTGTTGTTGGAGTGACAATGACATCTGCCCTTTCAAATATTTTCTTATGCAGTTGCATTTGGCGATTCCTGTAGATATATGAAACTTCATATGTAAGGATAATTCATTGAAAACAAGAGACCCAGCCATAATTGGCAGAACAGGAGAAACAGATTAAAAAATTTGTAGTATCAGTCAGGACACTGCTAATCAGTCAGGACTATAACATACCTGAACTTCTGAGCTTGGACATAGGCTTTAGCACTCATAGAACCATAAACACGAAGGCCTAACCTTACATCCCATCCTGACTCTGACTTGTCACTGTTTCAGGAATTTTATACTGTCAGAATCATAAGTCCTGAAGCTTTAGCAGAAAGAGAGCTTGAAGATATAATGGTGAGACACGCATACATTTTTTCCATATATGGATCAAGTGAAGTAGTACATTCTGATGCAATAGTAACATAGTGTGCAAGGCGCATTGCTTCTATATCTGGTATTGTGACCTCTACTATCTTGTACATGAAATGGCAAAATAGGTTAGTGAAACAATGCATAATCATTAAAACCTCATCAGGGCCTGTTAAGTATGAAAATGTTCATTCAAGATATGTCATACCTGCCAACCATAATTCTGACAGAGCTGGTCTAATGCATCGGCACAACATATTCGGATATCATCCCGGCAGTCATTAAACCACTGATTGATTGAATCTTTTCGTTAGAGCAAAAGGAGGAACCAGATGAATGGAGAAAACATATGTAATATGAATTTCTGACAGTTTTGTAGTTCATCAGGATTGAAATTGGTGGCATAGATTAAAAAGTTATTTAAGTTACTAACCTCCCCATATCTTGCCAATCTGATTCCAGATATTCTGTTTATTGGCTTCAGCAGGGGAAGGTATAGTTTTGGCTGATAAGAAACAAAGAGATCTGCTCAGCAAGATGTCGAAATTGATCATACACATAACCTTCTGCACTTGTGTAGGTATTGCAATAATGGGAAATTAAGTAGAAGATCATAAGTCCATTACTTTAGGTAGAGGAGGAGATCAAAGTTAGGAATTCATAGAAGTAAAGTTACATTTCACTTCTGTGTAACAATAACTGATCTTATTCTTCTTACCTGCGGAATGGGGTTTCCATCTGATGACATTTGGCCATTGATTGCTGCATATCTGGAAGTAAAATATTGAAGCAATTGGTATGATCAGTCTTCCCGGAGGTTAACAGACTGAATTGATCAAAGAGTAGAGGGATACTGACACAATGAATGCATCCTCTATGGAGCCTGCCAATACTCCTATCATCCCAATTGTCCAGTTCAGAGGAAGAACACTGGAAACCAAATGATAAATTCGATGTCAATGTCATTAAAGTTCTTAGAGATTAACAACTTAAGAGCTTATCATGCAGGAAAAATGGTCCAACCCTGAGTGAGGTATGCGTCCGAAAGTCGGCTTAAAACCAACTACACCACATAGTGCTGCTGGCAGTCTGACAGATCCTACAAGAGGTCACATCCTTAACTATCAATTCTGAGATTACATAACTTCATTCTGAAAGAAGTTATGATATAAGTGTTAAAGCTTACCTCCCCCATCAACACCAAGAGCAACAGGGCACAATCCTGCAGCCACCGCAGCTGCAGATCCACTAGAAGAACCTCCAGTTATCTTCCCAGAATCATATGGATTTCTAGCTACCCTGCACAATTTCATCTGTTGAAACATTTCTACTGGCACTGAAATGACTAATAACTGAATTCTGTCTGATCTTCCTGATTATATTTTCAGACATGTCAAGCTGGAAATGCGGTTTACCCATAATGAGGATTTATCCCACTTATTCCAGCTCCAAGCTCATGCATATTTGTTTTACCAATAATTATAGCTCCACATTGTTTGAGACGCTTAATGCAACAAGCATCAGCTTTACAAGGTCTAATTCTGTGCAACCACTTTGTACCCCCTAGAAGAAACACAAAAACAATCAAACATAAAACTGTTTCAAACAAACTTCTTGGTTATGTTTGGTTCTGAATTTACCAGTTGTTTGATATGGTGTACAGTCTATTTCATCCTTAACAGCCACAGGGACTCCATCTAGAGCCGATATCGGTTTTCCTGCGCCATACTTTTAAGTGTTAGGTGATATGCTTCATCATGCAGCAGATACATACATCAGTAAAAATGAATACCAAGATCAAAATTCTTGGAAATTATGGTACAAAACCGGGATTTTGTATTCTCCTGAAGTTTGATCAGTGCAGTACCTTCCTGATATCTAGAAGTTGATTCTGCAGCCTGTCTTAAGATATATTTGGAGTTGGAATCAATGAAGAAGTTCATGTCCAATGGAGGACTTGAAGACTCTTTAATCGCAGTTATCAGTCTCTCTGCAACCTTTACAGATAAAACCAAGTTTTGATGCTACAACAGTTTAACTAACTTGAAGAGAAGAGATACAGCAGAAAGAAACCTTAATGTACGTACCATAGATGGGGTTGTTTCTCCTGAAGTATAGGAGGTGTGGTAATCCATAATCGTCCAGTGACGAAAAGAAGGCTCCAACCCATTTGGTTCTGTCTTTGAAGGTGAACTCAAACAATCAATGGCTGCTTGAACACGCTCAGGTGGTGATGAATCAGTACTTGTGAGCTTCACTTCTTGTTCGTTCAGCTCTGCAATGGATAGTCAAGCCAATCTTCCATATAAATTTTCATATTCTTTGTTCTATCTGAAGGAAAATCAAGTTCACTGTGTTAGAAGTTTAGATGGTTTTTGATGGAGAAACTGACCTTGAAAAGAATTCAAAGGGACAAAGAGAGGTGATTCCGCCATTTCTGCATTAATAACAAGCTGCAAAGTTTGCAGACCAATTTCAGATATCATTTGAAGGACTTTAATTTTAAAAGACAAACTTTTTCGAGGTGACTGTCTAAAATTGAAATTTAGGTACAGGAGGATGATTAAATATAGGAATGGCAAATTCAGCTCGGTCCCACCTGGTACTAGGTTCAAGTTAATTGAGTTTCAAGCCAAGTTTGAGTTTGAATGATCATTTTGAATGGTTCATACTCACTTTCCAAATCTTCATTTAGTCTTGTGTTTCATTTAGTTCATAATTAATGGTTCAGAACCTGAATCGAAAATTTGTTTTCAGGTTCAAAATTGGCTCAAAACTTGATCGAGCCCGATGCTTCAAGCATGAGGTTGAGCTTAATTGAGCTTTAATAGCCCAAACCTTGATCAGATTCAATAAGGACTATTTAAATTTATTTTTTAATTTTTTAAATTTAAAATAATATCGTTTTATATTTGACTTCGTCATTTTATTCAAAATTTTAAAAATTTAATGGAAAATAAAAAGGGTTAAAAATTTGGGTTCGAAAATGGTACCTCCTAAGTCTGAGATCTTACTCGAGGTTGAATATTTTTTAATACTTTATCCTAAACTTGAACTTAATTGAATCTTATTATTTTTTATACTTTATCCTAAACTCGAACTTAATTGAATCGAGTTTTAATAAGATTGGGAGTGAATTATTTGTTAACATTAAATAGACATGTCCTTGTTCAGAAAAGAAAAATAGACATGTACTTTAATGTTGTACATATACTTAAATGAAGACTGTCGCTTTAAATTATATAAAATAGACAACTTTCTGTATATGCCCCCTGCACACGAATACTAATTTTGTAAGTTTAGAATATTCTTTACTCCTTTTAAAAGTTTGGTGGAGACCAGTGCTTTTGAAATTTAGACTGGACATTAAACTGGAGCCTTACTAGTTATCAGCTTAATCGGTTCAATCACCGATCAAACCGGTGTGATGTTATAATTATGTAATAATTATATTTAATTATATATAATATTAATAATATTAAAAAATACAAAATATACCAAAAAATAAAAAAAATTTATTGAACCAATTGTCGAACTGGACCGGTTCGACAGGTCAATTGACCGGTTCTCACTGGTTCAATTGAGAACCGGTTTTAAAAGTGAACCAAACCAAATAACCGATTGATCACGGGTCAAACCGATCGGATCGGTCCGATTTTTAAAACATGGGTGGAGACTTTTATTGTTCTTTTATATTACTTTTCCAATGTCCATTTTTGGATGCACATAATAAGTTATAATTAAGGTGCTTTGTATAAATTACTTTACGAGTTAACAATTTCAAATCAAATGAACTTCGGCTCAAGTTCTGACTCAAAAATTTATACTCAAATTTAGGCTTGATTTGAAACTTGATCAAGTCCGAGGCTTGCAGCCTAAGCTCCAACTCGATCAAACTTAAGTGACCTAAAGTTCAATCAAGGCTATCAAGCTTTGACCAAGCTTGATCATTTTTAGGGATGAAAAAAGTGCTCAAACTCAACTCAGCTCGACTTTGTAGGGATTAATTGGATCTCGATTATGATTTTCGAGGCCCAACTAGACCCCAAAAAATGACATCGATTTGTCATTTAAAAAATAATAATAATTCGGTTTCAGCGAAACCACCTCAAGCCCTAGACAACATGATCATCCGAACTTGGCTTATTTCATTGTCATCTCTGATTAATTTTTAATTTAAAATTTAAAAACAACTTTATTTTCCTCAAAACGATGTTATTTATATTTAATATATTCGAGCTTCAAAACAACATTTACTTATATTTAATGTATTCGAGCTTTGGGCTAAGTCGGGTAGCCTAATCCCGAACAGTTCAATGCCAAAAAATTAAAAAAGTTTGAGCGCGGCCCAAAATTTGATCAATCTAGGCTTAGCTTATTGACTTCGGGTTGAACCGAACCAAACTATATGGTGTAAATTTTCTTCTTTTGGAAGGTTGGGGTAGGTTGGCTGTCTCTTATCGTAAATAAAATGTCTTCAAGCATGAAAAAGTGGAAGAAGAAGAGGAAGAAAGAATTAAGTACCTTATAAAACAGATTGTTTCTCTTCAGCATATACATAAGAAATGTTCCGAGTATCTTCAACTCCATCAACCAGACGCAGATCTTTACCAGTAATCCCGCCATGCGAGGAGCTTCGTAATCACGTTACAGGTTTTCAGTACCAGATTGTGTATAATTACATTATAATTCTTTTCTTAGTTATAATCTAACAAGAGCAAGTTAAGTTTGATGTTTTCTGCAGTTTTCTGAGGATTATACACTTTGTTTCCTTGGAAAATTTGAACATCCTGAGAAATGAGGCATTAACATGTAGCAGCAGACACCATAACAGTTCCAAACCAAAACTGAAATTTTCTTTTCAGAAACCACATCAGGTTGAAGTAAGTAAAGAACAAAAGAGAACTCACAAGAACATTTCAAACATATTCCCTTATCAAAATTCCTGACAGGAAATGGAATTCAAACCTTTGACATTGGCTTGAAGGTAGGATTCGTGACTGTCAGGGCCAACATCAACCTCATCTGCAGGTTTATAGACAACACCCTTATCCTGAAACAGTCCCATGTGTTTGAGAATGGAAGGTTTAGCCGAGAAGAGCTTGATCACAAAGGTGAGAAGACCAGCAGAAACAGGAGCCAGTTATAAAGGAGAAGAAGAACAGAGCATAGATAGATACTGAGGCACAGATATTACTAATAAAAGGAAAAACTATGGCAGAGAAGACAAAAACCGGTTTCTTGGATGTAAAGACATTGGAAGATTATGACTACAAGATAAAGGGAAGACTTGGGTGACAGAAACAGAGTGATCTCATTCATTATTGACACTTGTTAACTTATATGTTCTATGTTCTATGACTTATGTTTTTTGTTTTTTATAGAGTCTTATGCCAAAATATCCTAAAAAATCAAATTACTTATCTAGAAGGGACTAACTAATAATTAATAACTTTTAGTGATCACCAACATTAAATAATTTTTATAAAAATATGTTTATGTAAAAAATAAAAAGAGAAGACTGCGTACATTAATGACTCTCTCCTGACTCTTACAAAACGAGAAACTTTTAATGATCATCTCCTTACTCTTATAGAACGAGAAACCTTATATACTGAGTATTCTAACGATATGATATACAATCTCTTAATAAAGGATCTTCATATTAAAAAGCAAATTGAAACAAAGAGTAAGATAATTAAATCTTATAACATTAATTAGGAAAAGAAATCCCAATTTTCTTAGGTAGAAAAGAATTTTTTTTTTACACTTGCTCACAAGAAAAGGTAATACCAATATCATGGAGTTGTTAAACCAATTAGTTACTAACTAACAACTTAATTGACTCTCTAATCACTCTTGCCTCCTCTAAAACAAGTTAATAACTTGTGTTAGGTTTGAAATCAATCTTGTCAATTTCTTTTCCCAAATGGGTCACCATGTCAATGTCAATTATTTGATAATTTTAGACTCAATTTGAAATTTTATTTTTTATAGTTATAAAATTCATAAATACTGTTTTCGGGTTCATATTAATTATTAATCCATACATTTTTTCCTTTTTCAATTTTAAATTTGCATCATATTATTTTGGATTATTTTAATATTGGAATATCTTATTCTTATTCTTTTTGGGTTCAACGTTTTTTCGTACACATTAGGTGAAACAATGCCCCGGAAGCAACGCCTGTTCATTTCTACTAAGCAAGCAACCATGATGGGGTACGGTTACCATATGATTCAATTTTATAAAAAATAATAATTATTTTTTTCAAGATTATAATTTTCTTAAATTGAAATTGACTTTTCAAAGTTAAGTGTACAAACTTAACTCAAATTTATATTTTTTTAAATTGAATTTGAGTTGATTTCAAGTCAATATAAGCTCCCTAGGGGCGGTTAAATTGGTAGAGTGGAGGAGCGTAAGGTTAAAGGTCTTGTGTTGGATTCTCCCTACTTACGCTTTCTTTATAGAGTCTGTCATACAGAGTTTGCCTAATACAAAATACCCGATTGACTTGATTTACAAATTATTGTGTTAATCTAGAGATTTAACCAGTTTACATCCAAAAAGTAACGGTTGTGAATTTATCGACTTAAAAAAAAGTCTGTATAAATTAGGAATTTCATTGTTTCAACATTAGTCTTTTGACATGGGACCTTAGAACTTAATAGGCAGATCAAACATCCAAATCAAAGTGCCCCTTGTCTTGGTGTTGATGGAGACATATGATGAACTTGGAAACCTTTTAAGTTATAGAAAGTGAATTATCGTTAGGGGTAGTTCCGCTGGTCCAAGACTCTTTATGTGCGGATTGAGTAGGCATGGTAATTGTTCGTAGCCATGAGATGTTTGTGCTGAAAACGACAGTCGTTTTATACTTTAAATTTAAAAAATTGAGTTAGGTTGGGCTTCACATTCTACTTTGGACTGATCGGGCCTCACTTAGCTCGGCCCATTATCATTCTTAGGGTTAAGCCTGACTTGAATTTATAGTATTTTATTTAAATATTTGGAATTATTAAATATATAATTTTGATGTTGTAGATATTTAATAAGTGTACCGATTAAAATATATATAATTATTATATCACAGTTAATAATAATATACACAAATTTCAAAATGACTAAAAAAATAATATTTTGAGATATGTGAATTCAACTTTAATATCATAGATATTTAAGCGTGGTCGAGTTGGTAGAGTTAGATGTATAAAGTCAAAAGGTCCTATATTTGAATCCCTTTACTTACGTTCTCTCAATCGACAGAACTTGTCTAGTGCAGAGTACTCAATTGACGTGATTTACATACCCAGTACACATCTAAATGATAACGACTACGGATTCATTCATTTCAAAAAAATAAAACAAAAAACATAGATATTTAATGTATATACATTTTTAATAATTAAGCATATTTGGTATTTTGTGAATTAAATTAAAATTTATAAATATATATTTTATTGTCTTAAAATTGATATTAATTAATTTAACTTATATTTATAAAGTCAAAGTTGATAAACGGTGTCACTAGCAAGTCTCAAGAGCGTTCTCGACCAAGAGTTTGGATTCTCTATCCAGTTTTATGGTGTCTTATTCTATCCCATGAATCTCAACCATAAACACGAGATCTGTATAAATAAATGATTGACATTTATGGGACAGAATAAAACACCATAAAACTGGACAGACGATCTTGTCTCCTCGACCAAATGTCATACTTACTGAAGACAACAAACAAGTAAAATACAAACAGAAACATTTTCATCCCATTTTTTTATTTCATCCAAATTTGTTTTCTTTCTTCATCTCCAAACACATCCTCACTGTACTTGTCCCTCCAACTCCAAGAGACAAAAACAAAAAGCAATGTTACAGCAGATTGAGTTATGTCCGGTAATAGTAGATTCTATGTACTTGGGAACGCTGAACACCCTCCTCCTCCTTCCCTCTTAATTCTTACGTAAACCTCTCCCACTTGTAACCTACCAGTACACTCCACTCCTCTCCACTTGCAACACACAACATGACAAAGTTTCACACGATGTCCTTAAACTCTATTGTCTGAATCTGTTAGATATATGTTAAATATATCTATTTTATTTATTTTGGCATATTTCTTTAAATTGGACATATAAGATAATTGGATTGCATCTACATACGAATCTTTGAAGTCTATCTATTTGGTGCATATCTCCTTATTATGAAATAAGTCCTTGTTATGAATGAAGTCCATGTGTTCACGTAATTTGAAAACAAACCTAGAAGGGGTTTGCGACAACAAAAAAAATTAGCAAGGGGTATTTTGTTAAGGTCGCGTTAATCGTGTGTGAAGAGCAGTGGGCTACGCAATGTTCTTTTGGCATTGAATATTCGTGTTTTTGAAAAATTCTGGGCATACTGTGCACTTGGTGAAGATCACGTGGGTCTTGAAGATTGGTTGGCTAGGTGCGCATATGGTGCTTTTAATTCTGCGCACATTGTTCTTTTGATGGGCTGAAACATGTTGATGATTGGACTGCAGTCAGTGTGTGCGTGAGTTTGGTGAATTTGTTTCTGTGGGTCTTTGAAGATAAACACTGCTGCTGCGTATGTCAAGGAATATAGCGACTGATTTTTGTGAAGAAAGTTTTATGCTGAATTATTTCGAGAAGATAAATTCATAGGGAAGTCTTCGTTTGTCTCAAGTATTTTTGTTATTTAATTTTCAATTGATTAGATACTTGAGCTGTTCTTATCTATTATTTTCTTGAGCATTGAGTGATTTAGTTACTATTCTTTCACGGGAAGTGAGGTTGAGAGATAGTATCAAGGGTTGAGTGGTGTTGGCTCAGTAAAACCTTGGGTAAAACTATTGTACTTCTGTGAAAGTGATTAAGCTGGGTGAGGGCCCCGAAGACGTAGGCAAGGTGTGCCGAACTGCGTTATCAAATTTGTGGTGTTTTTATTATTTCGGTTTAACTTGTTTTATATTTTATTGATGCCAAAGAAATTTGCGGAAAGTTTGTGAAATAATTAACCCCATTCGATTTTTCAATTGGTATCAAAGCAAGGTCACCGATTCAGAACTTGGTAGCAAGTTGGTGCAGATCCTAGATTCGCAGACATGGCTACAAGAGAAGGTACATCAATCACCAGATCACCACTATTGGATGAATCAAATTATTCATCATAGAAATCCCTGATGAAATTCTTTATTCAAGCTCAAAGCACGAGAGCTTGGCATTCAGTAGTACATGGTTGGACGCATCCAATGATCATTGATGATAAAGGAGAGGCAGTACAGAAAGATCCATCTGAATGGACAAGATTGGAAGAAAAAAGTGCACTGATAAATTCACAAGTAATACATGCGATATTCAGTGCTGTTGACGAATGACGCTTCTCAATAATTTTAGCATGTGAAACGACAAAAGAAGCGTGGGACATGTTGCAGACTATTCATGAAGGGGCTAAATCTGTGATATCTTCAAAACTACAGATATTAATTGTGCGGTTTGAAGAGCTGAAGATGGATGAGCATGAGACTATCGGAGACTTTCACAAAAAATTAAGAGATATTGCAAATCAAGCTCATCAATTGGGAAAGAAGTACTCTAATGTGAAATTGGTCAAGAAAATGCTGAGATC
>JANVCL010000212.1:31500233-31520100 GCA_026546855.1 Erythroxylum incrassatum | reverse complement strand
TACTTGGTGGCTATAGATGGTCACTAAAACTTACAATTCATGGATAATAATATAACAACCAAACTTAACAATTTTAGCGACAACTTTAATGGTCGCTATAGAAAATTATTAATAACAACCAAATTAACAACTAACTACTAAGTGGTCACTACAAGTATTTCAAATTTTCCATTATTAGTTGCTAAATTTATATGACTTCTTTACAGCAACTAAATTATATGATTGCTAAAAAAGTATTTATAACAACAAAATAATTTGTCGCTAAGTATTTTAAAAAAGATGAAAAGAGTTCTTTAGATTTGATCCATATAATTTAAATTAATTTAAAGGTTTATTCTTATAATAATTAATTATTATAATTTAATTTATATTAATTTTTATAATTCAAAATATATTTTCGGATAAAGAAGTTATCTAATAAAACGAGTGGTCGAAGGTTGATGTTTCATCGATGTTGTCACCTTCGTGGATCAGTTCTTTAGAGAATGCTTTTCTTTGGATTGGTGGTTGGCGGCCGAGTATGGCTTTTCACTTGCTCTACTCCAAGCCCGGTCTTCAACTAGAGGCTAAACTCAGTGACATGCTTAGTGGTTTTAGCACAGACGACTTAGGGGACCTCTCGCCGGGCCAGATCAACCGTGTCGACGAGTTGCAGAGGAGGATCATTAAGGAAGAGAAGGGGATAACGAAGAAGATGGCGAAGCACCAAGAGGTCGTTCCTGACGCTTCCATGGTGGATCTTTCGCATGCGGTGAGCGAGATAATGAGGAGTACCGGTGAGTCTGATGGGAGTCAGACGGCGGCGGCGTCGACTGAGGAGGAGAGAGTTGAGTCGGCTTTGAAGTCAAAGGAGGATAACTTTACGGAGCTTCTAGGAAGAGCCGATGATCTACGGATGAAAACGCTTCAACTTGTGGTTGATATTTTCACTCCAATCCAAGCCGCTCATTTCCTGATTGCCGCTGCTGAGTCCAGATCTTCTGTACAATATTACTCTGTCTTATTCTGTCTCATGGAATCTCAGCTATTTATTTTGCGGGACTCACATAAATAAATGGCTGAGATTTATTGGACACAATAAGACACCATAATATTAGACAGAGGATCTAGGCTCTCATGACTGGGGCAAGGAGAGGGATGCTAGAAAAGAGCGTAGCACGCACGATTCTAGCACCAATTAATCAATTAAAAAAATTAAGTTTAAGCAATTAATACTAAAAAGCATAATTTTTAAAATTTTGTTTTTCTGCATGATGGCCAATATATGATTTAATTATTAATTATAATTACGTCTGATATTTAGACTAAGTTTATTTTGAATTAATCTGATTTTAATAAGATTGACTCGAGTTAATTGAATTTTCAATTTACAGAATTCAGCCAATTTTCTTTATCATTAAATATCATTAAAAAATAAGAATCCGTGTTATCAAAAGTGCAATTATTTCTATTCTTGATGCACTAATGTCAAAGTTATTAAGACACGAAATAACTTAAATTTGATCTGAATTCTGATCATGCTTAAGTGCAACTGAAGTTTGATAGGGCTTAATTCAGTTCAATTATTTTTTAATTTAAAATTTAAAAAATGTATAATTTGATTCAAAATAACATCATTTTTAAAAAACTTGCTTCGAGTTGGATTGGCCAGAGAGCCTAAGCTCAATTTCGGTTTAAAACCCAATTTTTTAAATGAAAAGTCTAACCAACTTGATTGGACCGATTGAGCCTAGGTCAAATTAAGAATAAGAATAATAATTAATAATTAAGAATTGATGCTTGATAGCAATTGTTTCAGGAAAGGTCTCATATTTGGAATTTGGACCATTTGATGGGTATAAATACTTACATAAGAGTCTAACTCATCCAACGAATCAAGCTAGAGTCAAACAAAGTTAGATTATCTTTGTATGGAACATTCTTCTCACAATTAGAGAGTTACTTTTTTTTTTTTTACTTTAACTAATTAAAATAATGAATTGAAAATAAAAATATATTAAACTTATAAATTATAGTTAAATTGAATCTAATAGTTTTAAGTTCGGGTGACGAGTAAAGTCAAGCTTGGAGTTACAAGGTCTAGGCTTAACCTGAAGTTAAATTAGACCAAGACTCTAGGCTTGAGCTTTGACCTAATGTGTCTAAGAGATATATATATATATATATTAAAAATTAAAATAATATTATTTTATTCTAAATGACATCGTTTAATTTAAAATTTATGAGAATCAAGTTTAAAATAAAAATTAAATTTGATATTAATATAAAAAAAATACCGACAAGGGTTATGGTAGAGCGGCATGGGCTCGTCTATTCTTAACCAAGGTCTTGAGTTCGAGTCTTGAGAGTGGAGTCGCTTTAAAAACTCATGACGGAGAGCTTTAACTCCTAAAAGGGGTCTTACCTGGCTCGAATCCGGACTAATCGGTTGCCCATGTGTCACGCAAATACTTGGTGGTTTAAAAAAAATCATAATAAATAAATGATTAAAAGGGTTGAAAATTAAGTTTATAAAATGAGATTAGTGACATTGTAATTTGACCCAAGTAGACCGCTGGGGTACTAGAAAAAGAAGAAGGGAAGGGAAGCATTAAACGGAAACCGATAATGATACGAAACGACAATGGTCGATTGGGTTTCTTTTTAATTTCATTTTCGTTTTTTTCCCCATTAATAAATTTGGTAACTGCTCCTTCTCCTCCATTCACTACATAGGCTCTGTCATTCAGTTGCTCGACGTTTTGTTCTTGTCAACTCCGATCTGTTTGGCTTGTTTGCTTTGGTAATGAATTCCTTTTCCTTTTCACTTTTCTTTTGGGGGTTCGAATCAAGCTGCGTTAGATTCAGTCCTCGTAATTTGTCTTTTTGTGCTTTTGTTTGGTAATTTTTGGTGCTTGGAGTAATGGTGTTGGGATTGCTGAATGATTTGGTGTTTAGAGGTTGAGTTTGGGTCTAATTGGGAATATAAACTTTATAATGTTCACATAGATCTTGCAGTTCACTTCTAAGAGAGGTTGCTTTGGGGATAGGTTGCTTTTATGCTTAATTGCGTTGGTAAAGCTTATTATTATGGTGTGAAGCATTGATGATGCCGTCTTCTAATGATTATAATGATGCATCTATGCTTTTCCTCATTATAGGGTATTGTTGTGTTGTTGAATTTGGAACTGTTTGACAGGGAAAGGGAAAAAGTTCTTCTGTATCTGAATGTGGAAAGGGTTCCATCTGTTGTCCAGCCGCAGTGCCTTCACTTATGCTAGAACCAGGGTTTTGTTCTCTTCTGTAGACAGATTTAGGCCTTATGGTTGTAATCACAGACACATTTGAGTCGAATATTGGTTAGTTTCTGAGATGATGTTGTTGTAATATTGTAACCTTTCAGTCTAAGGTGATGGCCAAGGAAAATATGCATGATTCGCAACCCACTAATGGTGGAGTGGTTAATGAAGGTCATTCACCTACTGAAAGTGAAGATTCTGGGACTAACCCTCGTCAGAGTCTGGACAAAGAGGCAGGCGTGGCGACATGTCGTGTTTGCCAATGTGTTGAATCTGACAAACGGGGAGATATTGCTTTAGGATTTCTGGGTATCAGGCCTCCCTTTCACGAAGCTTGTAAAAGCAATGGAGGATTGAGGACTGAAAGCAAAGCAGAGCCTTTAGATGTTGGAACCGGTGGGTTGCATAGGAAATCAGCTGTGGGAGAATCTGGTATCGTTGAGTTCATTGGTCCTGATGGGGAGGTTTTCATCTGTCACACTGATTTAGAAATGGGTACGCACCAGCAACACGACGCATTAATTGAACTTGGCTGCTCTTGTAAAAATGATCTTGCTCTGGTTCACTATGCTTGTGCTCTCAAATGGTTTGTTAATCATGGATCTACTGTTTGTGAGATCTGTGGAAATGTGGCAAAAAATATCAGGCCTCAAGACTTTACAAAGGTAGTTGTTTCTTTGAAGGATTATGAGGTACTGAGGGAAAGGACTGCCAGTGGTGATCCCAACCCTGCTCAGTTGCATACAAGTTCAGGTGTAGACCCTGATGCTGTCGCTGCTATTAGAAGGCAGCGGTTGAGTGAGATCTCACTGTGGTTTAATCCATACAACAATAGTAATTACAGTCATTCTTCAACGGTTCCACAGGTGGTTTCAGACCAACCCCAAAATACTGTCGCTGAAGATATTCTTCCTACTGAGAATCCTGCTACCAAATGGGCTGTGGAATGCACAGGAATTTTGTTGGCTACAGGGCTACTCACTGTGACTCTGGCGTGGCTTATCGCTCCTCGTGTTGGAAAGGTATGACGTACTCTTTCATCATATTGACTGTTTGAAATTGGTGCATAGAGGTGATCTTTCATGTTTCATTTAGGATTAAATTACCACATCATCCTGGCCGCTTTTACTGCAAAATTTTGATCTCTTTATTCACCTAAACAGGAAAACTGCTCAAGGATATGTTGCCATATGTCTATCTGTGTATGAAGTAATAATAAACGAAAGTTTGAACAGTTAATATTGTGCGTAATATCGGGACTCTTATCATTTCTCTGCTAACGACATATGTTCCTTGTAGATGACTGAGCATGTTGCTTCCCCTTGAGATGAAGCCAACAGTTCTTCAATCACATCTTACAAATCAAACTTATTAGAAATTGAGAGGTTTACTTATAATTGTCCATACACTAGTGTGGGATTTTATGCTATATGTATTGATGTACGACTTATTTAGGGAATAAATAAATATCACTTCTTTGGATGTCTTTCTTTATGATATTTAACTTATTTGGATTTTTCCTAGCACAATCTTCTATGCAAACTTGTTTGTTCCCTAAGGAGACTGTGTTTTGGTTAACTTAGTGCATGATTTGTTGATTTATCCTGCTCTTATGTGCAGAAAACTGCCAAAAGTGGTCTTCATATCCTCCTTGGAGGCATTTGTGCGTTGACAGTTGTGATCTTTTTTCGCTTTGTAAGTTACTATGATCTGTTTCTTTCTGCTCCTGCATTACCAGCAAAACTACGTTTGGTCATTCACATTAGATTTGCTCATTTAGTTTTAAGAAAAGCCCAACCAGCACAAAATGCTTCAAAAGTTTGACTGCTCCTTAGATTTGACTGACATTGAACATCGATAGTTATTCACGCATTAGGCCATTTACATTGTTTGGTTTATGATTGGTGTTAGATACAATTTTATACACATTGGTTTCCATTGTGTTTGTCTTGAATTTGGGTTCCGGTTCTTCCTATTGGTCATTTGCTTGCAAGTACCCAGGTTTGCAACTGGATTTAGCTTGTTAGCTCTGAATCATAGAACTATAATGAAATGTATGATCAAGAGATTTTATCGAATTTAAAACAAGAGTCAGAAAAAATGGTGCGATCCTCAAATGTAGAATGCTTATTGTCTGCTAACTTCGTGATCCTATAATTTGCAGATTGTGCTTACTAGGATCAGATACGGACCTGCACGGTACTGGGCTATCTTATTTGTTTTCTGGTTTCTGGTGTTTGGTATATGGGCTTCTAGAACACACGGTGCTCACTCAACATAGTTTCAATGCCCATCTTTATGCATGTAAAATGAGTTGCCTACAGACAGGACCGCTTTTGTTTTGCACAGGCGAATTACTTTTACTTGACATTAGAGTTAAGCATTACACCCAATGCTCATTCTTACCATCGTGTATGTAAAATGTAATTTTATCCTTTTTAGTGAAAATAATACGTTTCACGTGTGCATTTGCTCAGAACTCTACCGGATCATGATTTTACCTTTCACCATTACAATGGGGTACTGTTGGATTTGTCATGTTGTTCTAAATTGATTCAACACAAAAAAAGATGACCTATTCTCTAAAAATCTTCTCTCTTTCTTAGGTATGCACGTGCCTATGGTGCTTGAAATCATGCCTTCGTCTATATTTGACCTATACATGTTATCGTTTGTCGTTGGCATTGTTCCAACAAAGAATGTGTTATCTTCTTAGCACCATTATGCTATTTCTGATTGACTTAATGGAGTCATTGAGACAAAAAGAAGACACAGTTTTATGATGCTATCGTGAAATTATATTAGACCTTGGTAATGTGTCGACCCAAGTTCAGGCCTGTAAAAAAAGCTTGATCGATGTGGGTTCGAGTTGAAAATTTCGGGTTTGGGTCGGGTCGGGTCTTTGTTTGGGTGGGTTTGGTCCCGGCAGTCTCTCAAAGACTAAAGCATGAAAATTTTTGAAATTAAATTTAAATTTGTCAAATTTTGAATCTTAAATTAGACCGACTTGAACTTTCTTGTCAAACTTTTTATGTTAGCTTGCTATGAAAAATAGTGTAGTTTGGATCTAGGTGTTCTGTTTTTTGTGGAACACTCAGTCTCAACTTCAATGATGGTAATATTATTGAAACCGATAACATATTAGGAAGTCGTGCTTAATATCTCAGTGCTCTTTATGGCATATTATAATCAAGAATAACAAACTCACTTCCAATCTTCCGGGAAAAAATCTTTTTTTAAGCCAACGTAAGTAGTTGAAACTAATTATAAAACCCCAAAAAGTACGGAGGAGTGGACCTGTATATTTAGCTAAGGTGCTTTGTCTCGTCACTGTCTAGAAGTAGAACAATAAATACACATACGGACGGAATTTTTTTATCTAATATTGTAACATCTTATAAATTTTAACAACTCATTTATCTAAGTTTCACATTTATATAAATAAATAATTACAATTTATACGTAAGAATAAGATATTATAATATTCGCAAAATCCACTCACACGCCACCTTAACAAGAGCTTTCTGATCTGGCGGGTACAATCAAGCCGCAAAAGCAAAAAACATTATCTTCATCTCCTCCAATCTGAGGTTAAGAATCCTCCACAAGTCCCTTCCAATATCCAATTTTGTTTTCAAGTTTCACGTTTTACATGCAACAACACAGTTTTGGAATGGAAAGTCAGAGATATACACATCCTACAATTAATAATTGAGATTCGCTTATTACACAGACATGGACACAGACACTTGCCTGTGAATCCCAAGTTCTCATCATATCACCAAACACAAACAGAAACTCAAACACAAACACAAACATGCCGAGCCTTCTCCTCCGTCTTCCTCTCTTCCAGTTCCAAGAAGTCAGGTACTCGCTCCTCTCTCTCTCTCTCTCTATCTAACAAACCTTGTCATATGACTCAACACCGTTTGTTTGGTTTCTTCTGCTTCTTCCTTCTTTTCCCTTACTCCTTACACTTAACAGTTCTTGTCAACTTCCTTGATATGACAAATTATGGTTCTTTGTAGAATCTCTAAGTGGGTTTTTGTTTTGTTCTTGTTCTTTCAATCTGCTCCATCGCCTCAGATTTTGTGTGGTTGTGATGTACTCACTCATTCATATGTAAAACTGCAACAAGTAAATAAATAATAATGATTGTATCTTGGAGAATTCGTAATTGTTATCTTTCATATTTACATTGACGTACTGGATTTTTTGCTATTTTCTTATCAACAATGAATTGACTTATGTTTAATAAAATGTAACCAAAAATAAATAAATTGACATATTAGTTGAGAATTATTTTAAAATATCTTAATGGAATAGTTATATCTCAATTTTCATTTTTGGGTTATATTTAATTTTTCCAAGCATTATAGGAAATTAATTTGACACATATTATAAAAAATCTAATTAACCAATAGTGATTTTTGTTATAGATTAATAAATTGAAATAAATTAAGACATTTCATTATAAAAAACCTCTTTCCTCTTATTTTAGGATTTGAAGCAATTAACCGATTAAGTTGCAAATGTTAATTGGATTGAATTTTAATTTCAGTTTGAGTCTATGATTTGCCAAATATTTTAATAATGGTCTATCCTGAAATTTAAATCAGATTGACAAAAATTTTAAGGTTCAATCGATATTAGTCTGTCATAGATCCAGTTAAAGATTGAATAAAATTGAACAATTTGAAGAAAAATATCCTTACCTATCAAATTTTCAATTTAAATTGGCAAAGGATATTGTTAAATGAAAATTAATATATTTATTTTAATTTATAAAAACTAATTAGTTTATTATAACTGACCGATTAATTGATAAACACAAAAATTATTAAACTAAATCAAATTAGAAAGTTAACAACCAAACCGAAAAATTAGTTAATTTAGAGTTTTTATCGTTAAATCGGACAAATCGATTTAGTTTTTAAGTCATTGATTTCGAGTTTCGTGAATATAAAAATGAACTCATCAATTGAGACAATTTTTTAAAATTTTATTAATTCATAGTGAAATTAATTATTTTCATTCCATCACTATAATCATCAATCTACAAGAAAAATTCTATTCCATGCATGATGATCTTGGTTTTTTTTTTCCTAATGTAGCTTTGGATGTTCATGTGATGGAAGAGCAAGAAGAATCTTGGGATTCCATTATAGACAAAACATCAAGCAGAAGCAATCTGCTGTCCTTTCCTTCCCTCATTCATCCTCCATTTATCCTTCATACTCGTAAAATCTTCTCTTCCTTGTTGCTTTCTTCTCTTTTAGAATCCATATTTTTAAATGTTTTGACTTATGCTTTTATCTGTTTTCTTATCTTCTTAAGCATCTCTAGTAGTAGTAGTAGTTGTTCTGCAACTCTATCAGTAATAGCAGATGAAGAGAAGAGAACTTTTGGCAAAAGTGAAGCCAGTTCGCTGGTTGAAGAGCTGAGGCAAAGCTTTAGGTCTGGTAGGACGAAGAGTTATGAATGGAGGATTTCACAGTTGGAGAGTATTCTAAGGATGGTTGAAGAAAAAGAAAAGGATATTTATGAAGCTCTTTACAAGGACCTGGCAAAGCCTGAAATTGATGCTTTCCTTTCAGAGGTCTATGAATGATCTAATAATCAGAATCCATTATTGGAGTTCTTTATCAATTTGTAGGATTCTAAAAAACCCAACATCTTCCTAATCTTTTACTGTTTAAAATGATCAAATCGATGCAGATTGCGATGACTAAATCCTCCTGCAAATTGGCCATTGAGCAACTTTCCACCTGGATGAAACCAGAAGAGGTAAAAGAAGAAGAATCCTCCAATCTTCTACTGAGAATTTTGAGTGATTTCAGATGATTTTTTGGAAGCTGTCAAGTATGAAAATTGTGCAAATTCATGGAATGTTTCAGGTTAAAACTTCATTCGCAACCTATCCTTCTTCAGCTAAAATCGTGCCTGAACCTCTTGGAGTTGTTTTGGTCATCTCAACCTGGAATTTTCCTTTCTGTATGTTGTGAACTATCTCTTACCTTCTTTTAGATCATCATAACTTTCCAGACAATATGCTAAAGAGACATTACTTTTACTAATTCGAATTGAAGTGTGATCTAAAATCAATCTATTTCCGTCGTCATATTCATAGTTAGCACATTCATCCTAATTGTTGTTTCGATATTGTTACTTGCATCCATATCATTATTAGTATTCATATCGTCATCATTATCAAAAAGGTTCCTAAACTTGTTATCCAACAACTTATCCAAAAACTAGTTACAACAGCAACATTCTAATATGAATCTCACTGACATGTGGAGTCGATGGAAATGTAAAAGTACGTAACTTTATCCCTAATTAATAGAATGATTGTTTTTTTATTGGAGTCCGTTATCGTAACAAGTCTCTCATTGGCTAGTCATGCTTGTATCATATTGAAAGAACTTCAGAGTTCAAGAGTGATTCATGCATTCCCTTTGACTTTTGCATCTTTCAGTGCTGTCAATTGATCCAGTCATTGGAGCTATTTCAGCAGGAAATGCTGTTGTCCTGAAGCCATCAGAAATTGCTCCAGCAACATCTTTCCTTCTATTGAATCTAATAGAGCAGTACTTAGACAAATCTGCTGTTAGAGTTGTTGAAGGAGCTGTTCCTGAAACCACCGCTTTGCTTGAGCAGCAATGGGACAAAATATTCTATACAGGTACATTAATAAGGCGTATCAACAAATACCACGTAGATGTATAGTTTTAAGGTGATGACGGCGTCTTTTCTTTTCTTTTCTTTTCAGGCAGCGCGATGGTAGGGCGGATTGTGATGACGGCGGCTGCAAAACACCTCACCCCAGTTGTTCTTGAACTTGGAGGGAAGTGTCCAGCTATAGTTGATTCAAACACAAACTTGGAAGTAAGAATATTAACCTTCAGGACTTGATTTTCTGATCTGAACTCAGTTTGGAGCTGAAACTTGTTGATTTTAAGGTGACAGTGAGGAGGATTATAGCAGGGAAGTGGCAATGCAACAATGCTCAAGCTTGCATTGGAGTTGATTATCTGATAACTACGAAAGATTTCGCGCCGAAATTGGTAAGATGATCTTGTTCGAGATAACGAATTAAGACGTGTCAAAATATTTAGAACTATTTCATTTCAGTCAAGCTAATGATGAATAGATAGAAGCACTAAAAGCTGGGGTAGAGGAATTTTTCGGAAAGGATCCAATGGAATCAAAAGACATGTCTCGAATTGTGAGTTTGCATCACTTTAATCGTCTCGTAAGGCTCTTGGATGAAGGCAAAGTCTCTGAGAAAATCGTACATGGAGGACGAAGAGATCAGAACAGATTGTGAGTAATGAGTAAACATTTCCTTCTTCTTGTTCTTCTTCAAGCTTGATTACTTCTAATGACTCTTCATAAACCAAAATTCTCAGAAAGATAGCTCCAACGATAGTCTTGGATCCTCCTAGAGACTCTGTAATTATGCAGGAGGAGATTTTCGGTCCATTACTTCCTGTGGTCACTGTGAGTTGTTAGTTGCTAAGAACATAATCTTCCTCCTGATGATCTGTGAAGATGATGCTTCTTATAGGTTTTTGTGAATAATGTCAGGTCGAAAGCATCAACGACAGCTTCGCGGAGATAAACTCGAGGCCGAAACCTCTCGCGGCCTATCTGTTCACTAACGATGAGAAGCTGAAGAGCGATTTTATGGAAAACGTATCGTCCGGAGGAATGCTCATCAACGACACTGTGTTACATGTACTATTCTTGCATTTCTCAGTTCAAAACATCATGATTTTTGTGTTCTTGTAATCAGTATGTCATGTGGGGAGGAAGATGTCACGTAAACTTTTCAAATGTATGGAGAACATTGCTTACAGATGTCTGCGAAATGTGCAGGTTTCAATTGACACTTTACCATTTGGAGGGGTCGGAGAGAGTGGAATGGGATCATACCATGGGAAGTACTCATTTGAAGCATTTAGCCACAAAAAGTCAGTTCTCATAAGGAGTTTCAATGGAGATGCAACTGTAAGATACCCTCCATACACACCTAGAAAGACTAAGTTACTCAAAGCTCTGGTCAATGGGAACATATTTGAGATCATTCTTGCTCTCATATGGTGGTCAAGGGATTGAAGAGTTTAGTGTTGGATAATCTACATTACTTTAAAATTAGATAAAAATTTAATCATCTATGACACTCTTTGTTCTATTAGCTTGTTCTAGAAAAAGTAGTATTTACATGTCTCAATTTGAATTAGGGTTGGTAATAAATTACGTCAGAACAACTCTAAACGCAAAACTATGTAATTACATCATAATGATGCCGCTTTGTCATGTAACACCCCACTGTAATAGAGTACATACCGAAACACCCTGAGAATATTTCATTACATAATTTATAACAATGAAATGTTAGAGCAATCACTACAATCATTTAGTCATGGCATCATCATTTATAATCTCTTATAAGGTATCATAAAGAAAAGACAACATTTAAAAACTAACTGAATTCTTCTTTTTATTTCATAAAAACCGAATATGTACATTGTAGCTTTATAAATCCTCCAAATATATACATCATCCAAAACTTAATACAAAACACTGCTAAAATTTAATATTCAAGTGTACGTGTATGCCAAATTATACATGAACATGAAATGCACTTTTTAACTTCTCATTAAACTCATATATATACTCTTCGAGCTTAACATAAGTAGCTGAATGTTACATGTCATCTCAGTTCAAGCTTATGCTTTTTGATTTAAGTCGAGTTGGGTTAATCTCTCCAAACTTAACTCTAAATCAAATCAATCTTAACTTGATTCGTTAATTTTTGAGTTGGATTGAAAAAGAGGCAATTTAGGTTCAGTCTGATCCCTTATGTATCCCTCTATTTCAACTCAAGCAAGCAAAAAGATATAATGTTGTCATTTCAGTTCAAGTTGATTTAGATTTTTTGGGCCTGGATAGATCATTTTCTCTAAATGCAAACTCAATTCAAAGGCTAATTAACTTGAATTTGACCTATTAATTTTAGGTCAATTTAAAGATTTATATTGTAATCTTAAAACCAAATAAACATTTGGTATGTCACATAATCTATGATACTCTTATCCTATCAACTTACTCAAGAAAATGTAGTATTTACATGTTGTGCACAATAGAGAACCTTAGTACTTAAGATTGTCTTGCTCTTGCACACATTAGAGAACCTTAACAAAGAAATTTACAAATGTGCAAACTAAAATAAACCAAAGGGCTCTTCTTTTTCCTAAATCATTTTATAGACCAATCTTTACGATAACCGGCCATTGTTACAGGTACGAATTTCAAATTTAAGTTTTAATTTCTATTAAAAAGGAAGCTTAAAGTTGTATGTGGTTGCTGTCTCCAATATTTGGATACGGAACGGAACAAAAATTTGAGACAATGAGATATTTGGTTATGATGGACAGAACAAAAAAAACCGTCTTCGTCTCAAGGGCAGATGTGTTTGGTTGCAGAGGACAGAATGAAAAAATTGTCCAATGACGAAAATGCCCATTGTGCTTAATATGATTAGAAATATGTAATTCATTGATAATTTTATTGCGAATGATTTGTATTAGTTTAAAAATTAACAAATAATAATAATAACAATTTCAAATAAATCACGAATAATAATAATAATAATAATAATAATAATAATAATAATAATTACAATAATAATAACAAGTACAAAATTTATAATAAGAATTAATAATAACAACAATTACAATAATTATTAATATGAAGTATTATTATTGTCTTTGTTATTACAAAACTTATAACAATAATTACCAATACTTACTACAATAATTAATAATGATAATATTATTAATTATAATAATATAATTAATTTTTTCTAATATATTTCATAATAAAAATAATAACAATAACAAATACTAACTATAATAAGTGCAAAATTTATAACAACAACAATAACAACAACAACAACAACAACAATCATAAAATTGAAATTTTAAAGTTACAAGTTAATAATAACATAATTAATATTGTAAAATAAATATTGATACAATTATAAAATAATCAATGAATTACACCTTCCAAATATATTATACTGTAGGGGTATTTCTGTCATTAACACTATTTTTTGTTCTGTCCCCTGCAGCCAAACATATTTTTGTCCTTAGGACGAAGACAATTTTCTCTATTCTATTTACCGCAACCAAGCATTTCACTGTCTCTAATTCTTGTTCTGTTCCATCTCGTTTTGTCTCTACATGTTGAAGATGCTAACCAAACATATAGCTAGAATGACCATGAAAGATGACATGTCACACCCACCCCACGCTAACGGTCTGTTACATTAGTGGCGTCCGATAGAATAGAGCCCTACCCTACACTTTTTTTTTTTTATAGAACCCTACACTTTCTTTTAACTAATTACATTTTAACTATCTCTTCCCTTCACTTTGCGCTGTCAAATATAGGCCAATCCTACAACTCTCTTTTAATTGCATTTTCACCCTCAATCCAAATTATTTAATCATTTCAGCCTCTGAACAGGTAAAAGATTGACAGAGGACGGTCCGTCTATTCTGTACCTTAGTGGGGCTCTTCACGCCACTTTGGCTAGTTCTGGAGTTCACATTTTCCCAGTTTGTCGCGAAACATAGAATAATCACCTGGACAACCCATGTAGAGAGGAACTTTTAAGTCCCAGCCTCAGCCCCACATTTTAGAAAAGATCAGGGCCATTGGTTTTTTTTATGATGTTGCCAACTCCCAACTTGTTAGTCAAATCTGGCAAACATTGTCCCTGATGGTTAACGGTCAACAAGATTCCGCCTATAGAAACTGACTTGCTTTAGGGCAATGCAGGCGCTAGTCCCTAGTTAATTGTGTTAGTATAAAAATATGGCTGGGCTCATACTCAATAGTGACGTTCATCATGCCGTTGTCTCCTCAACGGTTGATTAACAATGTGGAGATCATCATGACTCCTCCAAATCCAATCCTACTCTCACCTTCAGTCCTAGCCCCTTGTCCTAAATGATATTGAATTTATGTATGGTTAAATACGCCTTCAAATTTAGTACAAATTTTAATTTTTTAATATTAAATTACTGATGATCAATAATTAAATAACTTACTAACTAATGTAGAGAAACACAAATATATTCATATTTAAATGTCATAAAAAGAAAGTTAGTCGCAATTGATTGAGAAATATTTGCCTTTTCTATTGGTTTATCGCAACACAAATTTTTAGGTTTGTAACAATTGATAGATGTAATTTTTTCTTTTTTGTCTTAAATTAAGATATCTACCGGCAATTTTAGTGACTAATTTCTTCACTAATTTATAGACATTTTACAAGATAGGACAGCTGACCCAAAAATTTAAGACTGCTCCATACTTAAAGTTAAAAATTAAACCTATAATTTTTGGTTAAAGATGGATAAGTTCTTTTCAAAATTTTTTTAATTTTTTATGTGACACGATAAAGTTAGTTCACGTAACATTTCCATTATATTATTATACATTATTGAGAGCAAATAACATCATCCAATCAGCATGAATGATTGCCTAAAAAGTATTTTAAAGTTCATCAAATGAGTAAAGACATGACAAGTTGCAATACAGGAGCGAGCCAGGGGGCAGCTCCTACCATTTAGTTAGCTATATGCTTTCTTCTCAACTTATTATTCTCTTCAAAGTCTCGCGATAAATTGGCTACGTTCTTACTGTCAACCCGTACTAAATCTGTTCTTAATCTAATGCAGACTCTTACACCAACTTGTTTTTTAGCTGAATTTTGTTTTGTTTTTGTTTCGCACTAACAATTATCAATCTTCCCGAGGTCTACTTGCCAAGCACAGGGCCTTTCCCATTCTTCAACACTTTACCATCTCTCCTTTCACACTACCCTACTGTTCCCCCTCTCTTCTTGTATACTCTCTCTCTCTCTCAAGCTTTTATCTTCGCGGCTCACTTGCTTTTCTGCTACTGAAAGGTAAACCCTTTGAAGTTTGAAGCCTCCAGCTTTCGCATTTTCTAACTAAGCTACTTTCTCTTCAACGCTCACTTTCCTTTTCCTGGACATGGTATCCTTCATTTTACTGCTTCTGGTTCTTTGTAATGGTTTAGTAGATTCTTTGAACAACGAAGGCTATGCACTTTTGTCTTTCAAGCAGTCCGTTTATGAAGACCCCGAAGGGTCATTGAGTAATTGGAACTCTTCTGATGTGAACCCTTGTTCATGGAATGGGATTACATGCAAGGGGGGAAGGGTTGTGTCTGTTAGCATTCCAAAGAAGAAGCTTTATGGGGTGCTTCCTTCTGCTCTTGGGTATCTCTCTGACCTTAGGCATGTGAATTTGAGGAATAATAGGTTCTTTGGTAGTTTACCTGCTGTGCTCTTTCAAGCTCAAGGATTACAAAGTTTGGTCCTTTATGGAAATTCTCTATCTGGGTCTTTGCCAGATGAGATTGGCAAGCTTAGCTATCTTCAATCCTTAGATTTATCACAGAATTTCTTAAATGGATCATTACCCGTTTCACTTGTTAGATGCAAGAGACTTAGGACCCTTGATCTTAGCCAGAACAATTTTACCGGTCCTTTGCCACAGGGGTTTGGCACTAACTTGGTTTCGCTTGAGAAACTTGATATGTCATTCAATAAATTTAATGGCTCAATTCCCAGTGATATTGGAAATTTGTCTAGTTTGCAAGGAACTGTTGATTTCTCGCATAATCTCTTTAGTGGTTCAATCCCTGCTAGTCTTGGGAACCTTCCTGAGAAGGTTTACATTGATTTAACTTATAATAATCTAAGTGGTGCAATACCTCAAAATGGTGCTCTAATGAACAGAGGACCGACTGCATTTATTGGTAATCCTGGCCTTTGTGGCCCTCCATTGAGGAACCCTTGCCCTTCTGATGTTTCCAGTTCCAGTTCACCTTCATCAATCCCATATCTGCCTGGTACCCGCACACCTCAATCTTCGGATAATGTGAAGAGTGAGAAAACGAGAGGACTAAGTAAGAGTGCTATAGTCGCAATTATTGCGAGTGATATAATTGGAATTTGCCTTGTTGGGTTATTGTTTTCATATTGTTACTCAAGGGTCTTTGTACGTAGCAGGGATAGGGATGAAAAGGGTTATAGTTATGAGAAGGGAGTGAAGGGGAGTAAGGAGTGCTTTTGCTTTAGGAAGGATGACTCTGAGACTTTGTCTGAGAATGTGGAGCAGCATGATCTTGTGCCTCTGGATAGTCAGGTGGCTTTCGATTTGGATGAGTTGCTCAAGGCATCAGCTTTTGTTTTAGGGAAGAGCGGAATTGGAATTGTTTACAAAGTTGTGCTTGAAGATGGGCTTACTTTAGCTGTGAGAAGATTGGGTGAGGGAGGCTCTCAAAGGTTCAAAGAATTCCAGACAGAAGTAGAAGCAATTGGAAAGCTAAGGCATCCTAATATTGTAACTCTTAAAGCCTACTACTGGTCTGTTGATGAGAAGTTGCTAATCTATGACTATGTACCAAATGGAAGCCTTACCAAGGCACTTCATGGTGAGTTTAATGAAGCTTTTTTATTATGAACATGGACGTTTTTTGGTTCTTTTCTCGTTTGATTTTTTTGATCTCATAATTCTTTAGTGTTTATTGAATCTGTTCGTTTTTTCTTGTGTATTTTGTGATATTGGTTCTTTACTTTTGTCAATAGGGAAGCCTGGGATGGTGTCATTTACACCACTGTTGTGGTCTATTCGGATGAAAATCATTACGGGGATTGCTAAAGGCTTGGTTTATCTGCATGAATTCAGCCCCAAAAAGTATGTTCATGGAGATTTGAAGCCAAGTAATATACTTCTTGAGCAGAACATGGAGCCAAAAATTGCTGATTTTGGGCTTGGTCGTCTTGCTAATATTGCTGGGGGGTCTCCAACTCTGCAATCTACCCGAATTGCTGTTGAGAAACCACAAGAAAAACAACAAAAGAGTGTATCCAGCTCTGAAAATGCCACAATTTCATCTTCGAACTTGGGATCTTATTACCAAGCTCCGGAAGCACTTAAAGTGGTGAAACCATCACAGAAATGGGATGTCTACTCTTATGGGGTGATCTTACTTGAGATGATCACAGGAAGATATCCTGTTGTTAACGTGGGTGCCTCAGAGATGGATCTTGTTCAGTGGATTCAGCTTTGCATTGAAGAGCAGAAACCACTTGGAGATGTTTTAGACCCAACTTTATCTCCAGAGGTAGATAAAGAAGAGGAGATTGTTGGCGTTCTAAAGATTGCAATGGCTTGTGTCCATAGCAGCCCTGAAAGGAGACCAACAATGAGGCATGTCTCTGATGCTCTGAACACATTGGTCGTGTCTTCTGATTGAAAAACGTACTGGAACTTCCACTTCACTGCCCTTCTTGAAGTTATTTTTCCTCTCTTGTTTTCTTAATCACGTTGAGTAGGATTTTCAAGATTTTTTTTCCCTTTTTGCTGTCCAAAGACGTATCCTTGACAATTGAAGTGTAAAGTGGCATCTGTGTGCTTCATGTTAATATTCTTTGGTAGGATTATCATCTCTGTCTTTGCAACAAGGCCTAGATAGTTGCAGGTAGCGATTCTATAACTCTGTTATAAGTAATTGCGTTTATGTCTTCTTTCCAGCTCTTATAGCTGGGCTTTGGCTGTGTCTGTTTGTTCGTGGTCAGTAGGTCTTGTTTTAATTCTTTGCTTGTGGTATCTTTCCTTTAATAACAACGGAACTGAGCAAGAAGGGACAGACCTAAGCTTCTTAGTTTCTGTGATTAATTTTCTTTTCTTTCAGGTGCCAACTGTTGATTATGTAATGTAACGCTACATTATTTGTTCAAGCCTAACTAGGGAAATATTGCTACTGATGGACGTGGAAGTCAATCTTATTTCTTTTGTCAAATTAACAAAATAAAATGAAGAAAAGGAGAGCTTTAAGGTGAAAATTAAAATAGATTAAAATTAAAAACATGAAAACAAAATAAGAATGCAATTTAATTAAATAAAATAATAATGAATATCTAGCCCAAAATAAATTAAATAAAAAGTGAGCTTTAGGATGAAAATTGAAATAGAATAAAGGTGAAAATATGAAAACAAATTAAGAATGTATTTAATGAATCAAATAACACTGAACATTTAGTAAAATTTTAGTTTTAATTTTTTAAATCGATCATTGATGGAAGGATGGACCTTTTTATTCCTTAATAAACTGATTAGAGTTCTCAACAAGCTTTGATAACCTATCTATCCTTGCTCAATAACCCAACCAAGTTCTTTGATTAATTTCCTTATCAACAAATAACTCTAAACAACCTCTTAGGATTTAATCTATTACTATCATTACAAACTAGAGACACTACCAATTCTAGCGATGAATACACGGGCTAAATTTATTTAGACTTGATTTTGTATCCATATAACATGACTCAAATATCCTATTTAAATCATGTTATATCACCACTAAGTATTGGAACAATCAAATGACTTTGAATTTAATTATTTCAAGTAACAATATATTGTTTTTATAATTAGACAATAGGCCTTTTGTATCAATCAAACAAAATAATAATGTTAATGATCTCATTATATGTTTGTGTGTATGTGTGTGTTTATATATAAGAGCAACTACATCTAACAAATTTTGAAGAATCAAACTTCGATTAATCTTTGACTAGAAAAAGAGAGTTTAGTATATATGGCTCTCAATGACAAAGTGAAAGAAAAATAAAGAATGTAGAAAATAAAATAGACTAGGAGCAAGAAGATGGGATGTCTACTCATACACCCCTGTCAATATAATCTCAAAATCCTATCTAATCTTCCTAAAATTAAGGGATAAAAGATAAGATCAAAATTAAATATAAAGGATCCTCGTTAGCAGCGACGAATCTAGGATTTTAGTCTTGAGGAGGCAAGAACTTAAACCACAAATTTTTTGTAGGGGCAAGGAACTATATATATGTATATATTTTGAAAAAAATTTAGTCTTGGGGGGGGGAGGGCTATAGCCCTTGCCAGCCCCCCTTGGATCTGTCACTGCTCGTTAGGATTATCTAGTCAAAATAAGTCCTACGTAATCAAACTTCCTAAATAGAGAAAAATAGGGGTAGAAATAGCTACAACCGATAACTTTTAAGAGAGCCTTGTCTATTTAATCACGTTTATTTGTTGGAGACGTCATATCTGCTAAGACATGGGCACACTTTATGTTCAGATCATTTCTAGATTTTTTTTTTCAGGCTTTCATTCTTTCTTAAACTTAGCATCTTTGTTCCTTCTTTGCTCTCCATTTCCAAGCTTATGTTGATCGAAATCTCCAATCTAATCTATAAAACACAAAATATATGATTATAATCCATAATTACAAGCATTTATCAATCAAAGCATAGGAAATTAACATAAAATATATGTACTTTATATATGTCATTAAATTCCCTCACACTTAGACAATGCTTACCCTTAAGCATACATTAGTTCAAATTCATTAGCCTCTCTTCATATGTTGGACCCCGATCCTTAAGTGGCAATTTAGAGATATGAAATGAAATTCAATGAGTGTTTTGTATATGAATTGTG
>JANVCL010000212.1:31326157-31379728 GCA_026546855.1 Erythroxylum incrassatum | reverse complement strand
CCCGAAACGGTACCCGGTACTGACCGGTACCGGTACAGTTCCGTTCCAGAGCCCAATCCGGTACCAAGTCCGGTACGATATTCAGAACATTGGATTGAAGCAATAAAGACATAAACAAAGACACTTGAGGATAAAAAACAACTCCCCTAACAATATAGCTTTTTTAACGAAAGAACGAGAAGTTGTCCACTAAAAATTTGCTATGAACCTTCGATAGTGTCATTAAGATATCCCACGCACAACAACCACAAAAAACGTCAAAACAACAAATGTTTCTTCACCGAAACGTCATACACAAAGAAATGCAACTACACCAAAAACTACTGAAAGTTTTTCACGTAAACCACCATCATCAACAACTATACAAAGTCAAACAACCTTTGCAGAAAACACAAACAACAAATTTAGACAAAATCACCAAAATATTAGTTCACAAAAAATAGTTTTAGATCCACGAAATTCCAACTGCCAAGTCACCATATTTTAGTCATTTTCTCCACGCGATTCAGCCTAGAAAATTCATGCAATTGGTAGAGAAAATCAGTTGTCTAATGTAGATAAAATCACCAAAAACTCAGCTGCCTTGGATATCCTTTATCCCCAAAATAGGCTATCAAGAAGAGTCCAAAAATTACAAAAAATCTACATCTTATCTTAATCAAGATATGGTGATTTGATTCCAATTAAATCCTATCATAAATAAGTTTTTTATCCTAGAAAAACCTCATCTTCAAAGAATCCAGTAGAATACTCGTCATAATGAAATTTCACAAATAACCAAAGGTATCTATGGACAAATAATGCACAAAATATCATAACCCATATCTTAACATATAAGATTCAGTTTCTATCTCAATCCACTATCAATGAATTGCTAGACATTGAGAGTTCAGACAAAATGCATCCTTTTGCAATTTCTGTTTAAGGGGTGTTTGTTGATTATCATTATAGGGGTAATAGTTTAATATCTCACTTTTGGAGAATCCTCCATACCCTCCATTTAGTAGACGAATGAAACTCATTCTTTAGTAATAACTTTTTTTCTTAAAATATTTTTAATACTAATTAATTAAAAACAATTAATTTTTTAAATATAATTAAATAAATAATTAAAATATAATTAATTACAATATAGTTCATTCATTAATTAAATATTGTAATTAATTTGTTAATTTATTAAAATAAAATTAATTACAATAATTAATTACAATTAAAATATAATTATTTATTAATTAAAATATATGAATTAATTAATTACAATATAATTAATTAAAATATTATTATTAATAAGTACATTATAATTAATTAAAATAATTAATTAATTAGTTACAATATAACTAGTTAAAATATAATTTATTCATTAATTAAAATAATGTAATTAATTAATTACAATATAATAAATTAAAATATAATAAATTTTTATTTCTCAATATTTTTTACAAACCAAACACTATCATTGATAATGTTAATCATTATTTCCTCTTAACCAACTATCATAATAATAATAATAATATTCATTCTTATTTTTTACTATATTTTTTATTTTTATTATCATTATTTCATACAAACCAACCGCATTCTTAACAGCCTGTTTGAAAGAGGATGAATTGAATTTAATTCATCTGTTTGGAACCCAAAAAAGAGCATGAATTAAATTCTGCCGTACTCTATTAACAAATTCAATTCACGTCCCAAGTCACGTGAATTGAACCCAACAATGCCTCTCTTCTTTTTTAACTCACAAACTCAATAATACTCATTATTAGAGAAACACCAGACACGAATGGTGAAGGAGCTCGCGTCTGGTAAAGAAGCTGTCCAGTGACGATGGAGCAACAATTTGCTCACCCTGGGGCGACAGTTACTTCTCATTGAAGCCAGGCGATAGTCGCCTAGGTCGTATGGGTGAAGAAGCTCAAAATAGGAGGCAAACAATGATAGCGGCAAGGAGCAGCCGGAGGCGCGAGGAAGAAAACCAGCGGCGATGACAAAATTTATAGGAAAACATAGATTTTTGCAAAACATGTGCCCATTTTGATGAAATGAGCTATGGGGAGAGTCTGTTGCCGCGTGTGTTGCACAAACCACGCAAACACGATAACGAACTTTTTAAATTGTATTTTGAAATATAATTTAGTCTTAATTTTAATTAGACTAGTTTAATTTAGATTAAATTAGTTTAAACTCTAATAAATTTTAATAATAAACTTTTTTGATGATATTTATAATGAAATTGATGTAAGTTGCTTTATGTAAGTGTGAATGTTTACTAGTTAATCACATTATTTTTTAGTCAGGATAAATGTGTCATATGAAATAATTGAATTTAATTCTAATATTATTGAATTTGTTTTAAATGGTGTAATTGAATTCAATTATAATATTACTGGATTTGTTCAAAACAGTGTAGATTAAATTCAATTCAATCTCATTAATGTAATTGAATTCAATTCGTTAATGAATTCAATTTGAAGATTTTCAAACAGACTATTAATAGCCTCGACATCTTAATCACACCCTAATGGTCAGGATAAGAGAACTCATCTCATCTGAAGAATGAATTCCTATATTCTCATGTTTTGATCTATAAATTTATCGATTAATTTATTAAATTACTGAATGAATCAATTCGTGAATTTTTAATATATTTAATTATCAAATAATTTGATATTTTGTTTAAAATATATATTTTGTAAATTATATTTTCAAATTAATTAATTTATAATAATTATGATTTTTTATACGAGAATTATGTTATATGAATTCATTTTTTAGCACATATTTTTTTATAATTGAGGATAAAAATGTATCAAGCCAAATTTAATTTTTTTACTCAAATTTTTATATTTTTTATACAATTTTAGCTCCATTTTGATACTTTAATCAAATTAAGTCAATTAAATGAAATTGAGATTCAATTGATTCAAATTAAATTTAAGAGTAAAAGACACAAACTTCTCCTTTAATTTAAGAAATTAAAAATTCCTTAAATTTTAAAATTATAAAAAAATCATATTCTAACTCTTAAATTTTCAAAAGAACTCCGTCTCTTAGACTTCAGTTAAAAAATAATAATGAAATACACGTAATATAAATGTCACAATCAATTTAAAGTCACATAAATAACTATTTAACCTAACATTTAAATTTAAACTAAATTAATTAAATGACTAAAAATAATAATTTATTATAATCATCTTAAATTATTAATCTAAGTAAAGTTTAATTAATTTAAATCAAAATTAAGAGATGAGCTAAGCTCTTATATGAGTGATATCTAATTAGTCCATATATGATATTATGTGTATTTTGAATTGAAATATAAGAGAGATTAAAAATTATTTTTAAAATATAAAAAATACACATATCTTTTTGACCTAAATTTAATTAACTGGCGATGGTAAGCTCTCACAGTACACTACCCACAAACTTGGAGCATGAAAGTCGCAAAGTTGACCCCAAAACTAGCGGACCAGCATTTGACTGGATCAGGCTTGTGTCTAGGCGTGTAAGTGATAGAGAAAGCATTGGAAGCGAGAAAAATGAGGCACAAATCATGTATCAAACCATGCATGCAAGCCTGCTTAAGAACTTTGTTGGCTGTTGTTCTCTCCTAAACCTCCGCTCACGGTGTTTCTGCAATTTTCCTATAATCAATGAAAATTTCTTCATTCTATCTCTCTGCCAATAGGAAACAAAAAGAAAGGATCAAAATAACCAAGAAATTAAGAGAAGAAAGACAATGGGAAGCAAGGAAAAGAGAGACAAGAGACTCCAAGAGATCTCCCTTCTCCGAACCATTCCTTACTCTGATCATCAAAGGTACGCAAGTCCGTTATAACCTTTTCCATTTTCTGTTCTGAGATCTTTCCAATGTAATTACTTGGCCACTTAAATTCAGGGAAATGTGTTTACGGGTGCTTTTCAGGTGGTGGTCATCCGAAACTGTTGCGGTGGTGACTGGTGCTAATAGAGGGATAGGTTTTGAAATTGTGAGGCAGCTTGCAGAACATGGATTAACAGTAATCCTGACTTCAAGAGTAAGTAGCGCAGGTATGGAAGCAGCTAATGTCTTGCAAGAATCAGGACTCAGCGTTGCCTTTCATCAACTCGATGTTTTGGAGTCTACATCGATCAATGAGTTCGCGGAATGGGTGAAGCAAAACTATGGCGGTATAGATATTCTGGTAAGAGACTTGATTGTTATGGTACAGAAAGCTGTCGTTGGGTTGCTTATGTAGCTATGTTTATCTTTTTTCAGGTTAATAATGCAGGTGTTAATTACAACCTCGGATCGGGTAATTCTGTTGAACATGCAAAGATGGTTATGGATACTAACTATTTTGGCACCAAAAACGTGACTAAAGCTATGATTCCAGTGATGAGACCTTCTGCTGCAGGTTCTCGTATTGTCAATCTGAGCTCTCGACATGGTAGACTGAATGGAAAGCGAAATGTAAGTAATAATCTCTGTTTCTTTGATTGTATATAAACTGAACTAGTTTGTTTGATGTTTCCGAATACTCACTAATTGCTTTTTCATCACTGACAGAGAATAGAGGACGAAACTTTGAGACAACAACTGAGTGATTTAGAAACTCTATCAGAGGAATTAATTGACAATATGGTCTCTACTTTCCTTGAACAAGTTGAAAATGGAACTTGGACAGAAGGTGGCTGGCCTCAGACACAAACCGACTACTCAGTCTCGAAACTTGCAGTGAATGCTTACACTAGACTAGTGGCCAAAATACTCTCCGAGAGGCCAGAAGGCGAGAAGATTTATGTCAACTGCTACTGTCCAGGAAAGGTGAAGAGTGCAATGACAGCTTGGGCGGGCAGTATATCTGCTGAGGACGGCGCTGACACCGGAGTTTGGCTTGCTTTGCTTCCTGATCAAGCTATTACAGGAAAGTTTTTTGCAGAGAGACGTGAGTTGAACTTCTGATGAGGACATCTTTCGAGAAGATAGTGTAACAAGAGAAGGAGAACGAACTTAGAGGCAGTGATGAAAGTTTACTGGGACTGTCAACGTTGGAAAAAAGGGCTTGCTTCGTGGGTTCTGTATCTTAGCTAATGTGATGTGACCATAGAGTACTTTGGAGATGAATATGACTTGAAGCCGAAGGTTACCTCAGGCTCTGATGTAGATGGAATGTCAGGTTTATTGTCCATGAGATTTTCTTTAGGCTTTATAATATTTCACGTCAGAGATAACATTCTAAAAATCTTTTTACGTTAAATTTGGTATTATTCTATCATTCGTTATTATCCTCGTCGTTATTATCGTACTCAAGTTCCACAATAAACTAAGGATATATATGAGAGTTTAAGATGGAACGAGACGAAATGATAATTAATAGAACGAAATAAAATAGAGGGGAATAGAATGAAATAAAATGAGTCACTTCATTGTTTAAAAGTTTAAATAAAATAAGAAAGACACTTCTTTAACCATTGTTTTGAAGTGATACTAAAAATGAATGGAACGAAATGACTTATAATTTTTTTTCCAAAATTACCTTTGTAATAAAATATGCATAGTTGTCATGAACCTATTTTAGTAACTCCAAAGCATTTCAAATTATAGGATGCCCAAAATATAGTTTTATCATTTTTCTATATAAGCAATCAACTTTCTTGTTCTTTTTCATTAACCCTCATCGCACTGTACTCTTCGTTAGGCGTTTATTCATGTGTCTTGTTATGGTTGATAATCATTCTTGACGTTGTAAATCTATTTCTACATTTCGCAGTGTATATTAATAATATATTTAAAATTTATGAACCTTCACAATGCTAGCTTTATCAAGAACATTTGAGCCAGTTGAAGGAGAAACACAATGGACGTAGTAATATGTAACCGCGTAGGTATTTGTTAGACTGGGGATGTAATTTCATTAATTTTTTAGGGTATTTTTGTCATTAAATTAGGGTTTGAAAGGCAAGCCATGTCATTCCATCTCTGACTCCCCAATTTGAAAGGTCACAAAATATTGAATTTTGGATGGCAAATGATGGCTTCCAAAGCCATCAATTGCCATTACATCATGTTTCAAAATAGACTCTCAAATAATGGCCTGAGTCATTTGGGTCATTTCATTCTATTCCCTTCCATCCCTCCACCAACATCCAAACATACCCTAAATACCAGTTGTTCAACCATAGTTTTCCTGAAGTAGGTCTTAGCATGAAAATATATTGTGGGTATAATTTGTCTGTAGTTTCCTTTTTCTTACTTGTAATACCTCCTTTCTTCAACTTAATGTGGCTTCCTGTGGTGATTCTCTTATTTATGGCAGGATGACGCTTATTTCGTGATTTTATACTCCATCTGATCTACTTTTGTTCGTTGCAATTAAGGTAACCAATCAGATAATTCTTCTTGGTTTTGAAGGGGCCTTGTTTACTTTTTCTTCGACATAAGTGTTGTTGAAATCTGCTTACTAGAATTGTTGTTCTAGCAATTCGAAAAGAGATTGCTACTAGGTTGAAGATGAGGGAAAGAATCTAGTTCAAAAGATAAGAAAAACCTAAATTTTCATTTTTCTAACAATAGCGGGTGCTAAGAAGTGAGAAGCTTTCACTTTGCTAAGGACTCAAGAGAAGAAACTAAAAAGTGCCAAACCTAGACTTCTAGAAACCTTCATGTAGGAATCTTTTATATACTTGAAAAGTTGACTTTTAGGCCTCAGTTTGTGCTGCTTTCACTTAGATTACGCTTAAAGTTATATCTTAAGAGCCATTTATTTCCAAGTGTACAACTAAGCCATTGATGAAGACCACAAAGTTTAAGCCTCCTAGCATAATTGAACATGCCAACTGAACTCTGTTATATCATCAACACCTGTAATAACATCATGAAACGCCAAATTTATTGAAAGCTTAATGGAAGTTATCTTGGAAATCTTAATGGTTGAAGCTTTTGTTTTGCTGGTAATATTAGAAGTCTCCCTCTTTCTCTTTCCCTCTGGCTGTCATATTTCTTCTCCTTTGGTTTTCTCGCCCTTTTATTTATGCTCACCTCACCTGGTATTTACTGAATTCAGATATGTTTTTGTAGGATCAAGACGAGGAATTGCACATAATTGATGATGTAAACACATGCTTTCGTCGTAGAACCTGTTTGCTACCTTCTTTTGTTTTCTGCTTATATAGTCTGCAATTTCTGTTGCAAATTAGTTTGTTTTGAGTTGATTTTCTAAGTTCTAATAACATTGAGAGATATGATTGATTTATAGTTGAAGCATAATTCGAGTAACCGTATTCTTTCATCTAAAAACAAGATCTTTTGGAGGACCTAACTATAATAAGCGCCATAGAAGAGGAGACCGAGTTCAATGTTCTAGTTGTAAGTAACAATTCTTCCACAAGGACCACAACCATTGATTTGGTGAATGAACTGAACAGTAGAATTCATGTTTTTGTGTTACTGTTTTACAGGAGAAGGAGGCTGCTCTTTTAGGATCGCTAATGGGTAAAAGATGAACAGAAATTGGACACAAAGTGAATGGTTCCTGTTCCTGCCAAGTTGCAACACATATGTAGGAGTGATTCCTCCTGATAAGGGCAAAGAAGCAAGAACATGACGAGTAGAATATGAAAATTTTATATACATATAAAACAAATCTTGTTTGCTTTTCGTATTATGCACATTCTTTTTTTTAATTTTAAGAAATTATATTACCAAAAAAAACAGTAAAGTCTACAATATACAATATAATTACAAACCTACAAAGGAAATAAAAAGGGAGAGAACAGCCCCTACTTTCTCAATATCTCAATCAATACAAACCACTTAAACCAACGCCGCCTCATTGCTAGCCTCATAGAGTCCTGTTTACCATTCATAATGATGGTCTCCCTTATCAAGTTAACCATGTAGTCTGCAAGCTCATATCTGCTTCTTTTCACTTGCTTGTAAAGCCGTTTTTCCTTTCTCTCCATATTTGATAAATAACCATCTGAAATGAGGCCTTGATAATGAAACCGTCCAGCCTTCCTTGTTTAGTTTTTTGTATAACCTCTTCCAGCACATCATTCCACTCATATGTAGAATTCAGAGTGCCTATCAAATGCAAAATACGACTCCACACCACTTTGGTATACTCACATTCAAAAAACAAGTGGTTTCTACTTTTATTTACTAATTTACACAACACACAAATAGGGTCAAAAGTATCAAACCACCTGTCCTTAGTTTTCAATCTATTTTTAATAGCTAGCCGCAAGAAGAATGCAGAATTAGGGTATAATACCTGTTTCCAAACTAGTTCAGCCCACGGTACCTGTTCCCTTGGCTCTCTCCTAATGCCGCGTGCTGAAGAAGTAGTGAAAACACCATCTTAGGTTGCTGTCCAAATCATCTTACATGGAGTATTACTCATTATAATGTCGTTCATATAGCTGCCAATATGATGTTCGAATCTGCACCTAAACAGGCGATATCCCATTCGGACAAGCCAAGCAAGAGAGGTTGTCTTAGGAATTGGGTTCCTAACCCCCATTAATTCATTTTGCATCTAGAGAGGACTTCTCTCATGCGAATTACCAATCCAGAAAAATGTATCCTTACCACTCCCAATTCTATTCTTAATTAAAGGATAAAATCAATTCCCTCAACTATCGGAGATTTTTAAAAATCTAGGAGTAGTCGGGCCTCAATTGAAGATGCCAGAAACTTTGCCCATTAAGACGGTAGACTTGCACCCATTTGACCCACATCGCCTCTTTATCGACAAATAGACACCAAATTTGCTTTAAAAGCAGACATCTTTGCATTAGAATGAACGAAATTATGCCCAATCCCCATGCTTTTTTGGAATGGCAATCTCACTCCATTTAACTTTCGCACCCTTACACTTTTCATGATTGCCAGTCTAGAAGAACGCTTTGATAATCCTCTTCATTTCTTTAATCACCTTCTTCAGAATAACGACATGAGTTGTCCAGTGCACATTCATGCTATTCAAGACATATACAATAAGGCTAACTCTGGCTATAAAGGAGAGAAAACGATTCTACCATGGATTGATTTTACTTTTTAATTTTTCCAGAAAAGGCATGAAGTCAAAAAACCAAGGCTTACCTGAGGCGATTGATACTCCCAAATATCTGAACGGTGTACCTTGAAGAGATAGCCTGACTAGATTGCTAAGCTCTTCTCGATTGTTTACATCTGAGGATATATAAATACCACTCTTTTGAATGTTCATTTGCATACCCGACCAGCGAGAAAAAGTGTTCATCAGGTTCATCATCATTACTAACACTTGCGGCTCAACCTTGCACAAAAGTATCACGTCGTCCGCATACATTAAATGAGACAGGCTCAAGTCTCCGCATTTGCAATGGTACTGAAATAGCCCGCTACATTTGTAATGGTATTATGCACATTCTTATGTTTTAACAAGCATTTTTTAAGGAAACATCGTGGTTCTTTGAATCAACGGTGAAATCACAGATGATTTTTTTGAAAATTGAAGGAATGTTCATTTGCTACAGTGAACATTACTACAATGGGGTTTCCAATATGGAATTCCAAAAAGAACAACGGGAAAACCACAAAAGCTAGTTGCTATGAAACCAAGCAATTAAATTATAAAAACCACCCTGCTTTCATACAATCGGATAGCTTGTGACTGGCGTCTTTGGCTATCACAAGGCCTCGAATCTCGTTAATGATCACTTCAGCAAGTTGATAAGGGCTTGTTTTCTTCGGTGCTTAATCTGTTCTTGATTGCTAAACGTGAAAGCTTTGGGGCTAGTGCATTACTGCCAAAGAAGAGAGCACCAGGGAACAACTGGGAACTAGTTTGGAGGATGTTATAGCATTACTTATTTGTAAAAGAGCCGTTAGGGTGGAGTTTTTACACGATTGTATCCCCGTTGCTTCTGTTTTAGAGACGAGGGAAAAACTGACAAAGTGTGTGAAATCCTCTGAATTGTCAAGACCATTGGCCTTCAAAAATGAGTGATGCGACTTTGCAATTATGAGGGATGCTCATCTGAAATGTGTTAGATCGGAAAGGTCAAATTGATTAAGGTTTAAAACATATTAAAATATAATTAAATTAGATCAAGAACGATTTAAAATTAATTTAATTAAATAGTGAATTTACCTTATAACAATGTTATTTAAATTAATAATTTGAAGAGAGATTCGAACCGAATTTAAATCGTTATATATATTTATATATAAACTAAAATTTTTAATTAAACAAATTTAGTAGTCAGTCCTTATTTCTATTTTTTTCTTCGTATAAAGTATCGTTACTTTTTATATGAATTTGATAATTTTATTTATGTAATATTATTTAAAGGAATTGCGGCATAAGGTCTTACCGCATTTTTATATTATATTATTTTATATTATTTAAAAAAATTATTTATTTATAATTTACATACTATTAAATAAAATATATAAAAATAAATAAATAATATTAATTAACATAAATATTTTATTCTTTTTGTTATTAAATAATCAGATATAATAAAAGGAGGAAACTGTTTTTTAACTTTTAAAATTGTATTAAGGAAATAGTTATAAAATTTATCATACATTAAAAAATAATTGCATAGAGAAGTAATAACAAAACCCCAAATAGCTCCTCCGCTCTTCACACCCACTTGCAGAAACGCTGTGAGGTTTTTGGCAATTCAACAATGTCCATACCCAAAGAGCTTTACCCTTCGCAGGACGACCTTCTCTATGAAGAAGAGATCTTGCGCAACCCCTTCAGTCTCAAGCTATGGTGGCGCTACTTGGTGGCCCGCCGCGAATCGCCCTTCAAGAAGCGGTTTCTGATCTACGAGAGAGCTCTCAAAGCTTTACCTGGAAGCTACAAGCTTTGGCACGCTTATCTCACCGAGCGTCTCGATATAGTCAGAAATCTACCCATCACACACCACCAGTACGAAACCCTAAACAATACGTTTGAAAGAGCCCTTGTTACTATGCATAAGATGCCCAGGATATGGATTATGTACTTGCAGACGTTGACCAATCAGAAACTCGTCACTCGGACTCGTCGGACGTTCGATAGGGCTCTCTGTGCCTTGCCAGTGACGCAACATGATCGAATTTGGGAGCTTTATTTGAGGTTTGTGAGTCAAGATGGTGTTCCAATTGAGACTTCACTTAGGGTTTACAGGAGATATTTGATGTATGATCCTGGTCATATTGAGGAGTTTATTGAATTTTTAGTTAATTCTCGACTTTGGCAAGAGGCTGCTGAGAGGTTGGCTTCTGTGTTGAACGATGATCAGTTTTATTCTATTAAGGGGAAAACAAAACATTCATTGTGGTTGGAATTGTGTGATTTGCTTACTAGACATGCTAAGGCGATTTCTGGGTTGAATGTTGATGCTATTATTAGGGGTGGAATCAGGAAGTTTACAGATGAGGTTGGTAGATTGTGGACATCTCTTGCTGATTATTATATTAGGAGGGGTTTGTTTGAGAAAGCTAGGGATATTTTTGAAGAGGGTATGTCCACTGTGGTTACAGTGAGGGATTTCAGTGTCATATTTGATGCATATTCACAGTTTCAAGAGAGTATGGTTGCTCACAAGATGGAGGATCTGGATATAAGCAACGAAGAGGAAGATGGGGCGGAGGAGAATGGGGTAGATTTGGATGAAGATATTCGTTTGCAAGTGGATTCTAACTTCGAAAAGAGGATACTTAATGGATTCTGGTTACATGACGATAATGATGTGGATTTTATGTTGGCTCAACTGGAATTTTTAATGGATCGAAGGCCTGAGTTGGCTAATAGTGTACTTTTGCGACAGAATCCACACAACGTGGAACAGTGGCATAGACGGGTTAAGCTGTTTGAAGGTAATCCAACAAGACAGATTCTAACTTATACTGAGGCTGTGAGGACAGTTGATCCAATGAAGGCAGTGGGCAAGCCTCATACTTTGTGGGTTGCTTTTGCTAAATTGTATGAAAATCACAATGATCTTGTGAATGCAAGAGTAATCTTTGACAAGGCCGTGCAAGTGAACTATAAAACTGTGGATAATCTAGCTAGTGTGTGGTGTGAGTGGGCTGAAATGGAAATCAGACATAAGAATTTTAAAGGTGCATTGGAGCTCTTGAGGCGAGCCACTGCAGAACCGTCAGTTGAAGTCAAACGAAGAGGTAATTTCGGTTGTCCTGACATTCGTGAATATTTCTTGATTAATTCTTGCAGCTCAGGAGTGTTTGTTTGGCTTGGTAATTCTGTCGCTTGATATAATCACTGTGAAGTTGATTCAATTTGTTACTTGGTCTTGATACAAAATTGAAAGGTCCAGGCATATGTTTAAGTAATGCAAATACATTTTATGATACTCCCATTATTCTAGGTCCTTACATCACTGACATATTTGAAAAGATCTGTTATCAGGAGTTTAGGCCTTGAGGATTGTGTCGAACTGGTGGAACTTCTGTTCTGCTTTATTGTTTTAAGTTGATTTTTGTAATCTTTTTTTGGATGCTCAAAATCAGGAACTAACGTTCAAGAACTTTTATATGTGATATCAATTACAGTGGCTGCTGATGGGAATGAGCCTGTTCAGATGAAAGTGCACAAGTCTTTGAGACTTTGGGCTTTTTATGTTGATTTGGAGGAGGGTCTTGGGACCTTGGAATCTACTCGAGCAGTTTATGAGCGTATATTGGACCTTCGAATTGCTACACCACAAATCATTATCAATTACGCATGGCTTTTGGAAGTATATTTCTGTAATATTTTGGTTCTGTTTTTCTGACTGCTTTTTTTTTAGCAAATTGATAAATTGTATTGCTTTTGCATCTGTAGGAAAATAAATACTTTGAAGATGCGTTCAAGGTATATGAAAGGGGTGTCAAAATATTCAAGTACCCTCATGTGAAAGATATATGGGTGACATACTTATCGAAGTTCGTGAAGAGATATGGCAAGACAAAGCTGGAACGTGCAAGAGAGTTATTTGAACATGCAATTGAGATGGTATGCATTCTATTGAGCAATCTCAGTGTTTCAGTTCCTCAGACTTTTAATTGGTACTTACTTTACACATGACAATAGACTGATGGTAATTCTTGTGCTACTCTAGTGGATTTTTTTTTTTTTTTGAAAATTGAATAAAGGTTTGTATTAACTATAGCAAAGCTATCTCAACATTACAATGAGTTCACATAATAAAACAAATTATAAAAGCATATGAAAGATAAAAGCAAGCGTTACAAATTTCGTCTAGTTTTCATTCTTGTAGATAGAGCATGTTGATCAAATTTAGCTGCCATAATGGCTCTGATCTAATTGATGATGTCTGCAGCTATGTAGTACTTGTTCACCTCCTCATTCCTGTAGATCCTCTTGTTTCTTTCCTTCCAATTGCTGTCATATGGCTCTGATCTAATTGATGATGTCTGCAACTAATTAATACTTGTTTACTTACTCATTCCTGTAGATCCTTTTGTTTCTTTCCTTCCAATTGCTTGTGTATTTTTCTTTATTTCTAGAAGCTTTTTACTGGGGTTTGTTCCTATCATCCAAAGTATTATCTACTTTACTTATTGACTTCACTGTTCAGTGATGCTGACCTTACTGTTTGTGGTTCTTTTCCTACACTTGCCAGGCACCTGCGGATGCAGTGAAACCACTGTATCTCCAGTATGCAAAGTTAGAGGAGGATTATGGCTTGGCGAAGCGAGCCATGAAGGTGTATGATGAAGCAGCAAAGGCTGTTCCTAACCATGAAAAACTGAGTATGTATGAAATTTACATTGCTCGTGCATCAGAAATCTTTGGTGTTCCCAAAACAAGGGAGATATATGAGCAGGCAATAGAATCCGGATTACCAGACAAAGATGTAAAACTTATGTGCTTGAAGTATGCTGAGCTTGAGAAAAACTTGGGAGAAATAGATCGTGCACGGGCAATATATGTCTTTGCAGCCTCATTTTCAGATCCAAGATCTGATGTGGACTTCTGGAATCGATGGCATGACTTTGAAGTGCAACATGGAAATGAAGATACATTCCGAGAAATGTTGCGTCTCAAACGAACCGTCTCAGCAAGCTATAGCCAGGTATCATGCCATCCTTGGTGATCCACTCTTTGTTCGAAATAGCTTGAAGTCAATTATGCTTAAAATGAGATAGGATCCACATAAGTGAATGCTATTATATTGTTACGTTGATAGAAATGAACCATTATCAGATCAAAGCCAGAACTTTTCGGTATAGCTAGTGGGACGTATAGCACACATGCCCACTCCTGTGACTTCTACTTTTTATTCAAGTTTGGTTGTTGTTTCTAACTTCTACTTTGAACTGTTTCCATTTCTGCTTCATTGGCAATGTGTCTCATTTTTTTGTACTAGTTGATCTTTTATCACATTAGCTCATTGAAATCTCAAGTGCAACACATCTTAGAATTTTGATGATCCATTTTTGCATTATTTAATTCCTTTGATACCGGATTTTACTAAGATTGCTACATAACTTCTTGATTTTGCTTCTTGCTGCAGACGCACTTCATCCTGCCTGAATATATGATGCAGAAGGATCAGAGGCTGAACATTGATGATGCCAAAGATAAATTGAAACAGGCAGGGGTTCCCGAGGACGAAATGGCTGCTCTGGAGAGACAGATAGCTCCTGCAGTTAATGACACTGCTGCTAGAGATAACAACGGTAGAAAAGTTGGATTTGTAAGTGCAGGGGTGGAGTCACAGACTGAAGGTGGGACAAAAGCGAATAATGAAGACATTGAACTTCCTGAAGAAAGCGATTCTGAAGAAGGTGATGATGAACGAGTCGAGATTCAGCAGAAAGATGTTCCGAATGCAGTTTTTGGAGGATTGGTCAGGAAGAGGGAGGAGGGTGAAAATCAAGGGATGATGACAGATGGAGTTGGTGGTGCAAGGGATACTATAGATGGTGAAAACCGGCTTGGTGCATTGGAAAGGATAAAGAGGCTAAAAAAGACATGATTGGCATCAGAGCTTGTGATAATTATTAACATGTTTCTTCATATCCTTTTACACAACACTTATCTCTGGCTGGGACTGGGATGAAATTTTGACACCATTTTATGTTGTAATTTTTAGTTATTGTAGTTCCCTGTACTACTGTACACTGTATATCTTTTAGCTAACTATCAGTTGTCATTACCGGGGAGGTTTGGAGCCTTGATTGAATGGCAATAAGCTAGACCGGGTTCGGGTGATTCCAAACCTAATTGGGCGTTTTCGGGTGATTTGAAGTCCAATTGGGCATCCGACGAAGCTTCAGGTGAACCCTAATTTTAACCCTTTGAACAACAACGATGTTTTCAGGTGATTTCAAGCTCGATTGGGCATCTGATCAAGATTCGGGCAAACCTAATTTTTAAATAAGCTAATTAATTTTTATTTAATAGTCTTAATTTTTATTTAACTGTTTGTCAATTAAATTCTAAATTAAAAGACCGTTTATTCCAATCTTATTTTAAAATTTTTAATTTTATAATCTTAAACATCTTTTATAAATTTAACTAACGGTTTAGTTTTTAAAACATTAGAATCTGTCTTTTTTAAATAATAATAAGATTTATAATTATTATTATTTAATTATATACATATAATAAATATGTTTAACTTGTCAAAACAATATCTAAGTAAATTTAATGTCATGAAAGCATACTTAATTTTGATTTGAACATAAGTCCTTTAAATTAGTAAATACATAAATATTATTTAATAAATATAAGTCCAGCATTATTCACATGAATATAACTATATTTCGATTTTGGCATATAAATATATGTGTGTGTATATATATATATATATTTTATAAATTAACATCCAATACGCTTCCCAATATTAAAAGGAGATTTATGATATCCTGAAAAATAGTTTTAAAGAGATTGTTAAAAATTGGCCGTTCCATTTTCAAGCTTACGAAATAGGCGGGAAAAGCCCCAGTAAAAGCAACAAAACTACAAAAACACCCGCCCATTTCCCCTCACGCACCGCTTCCAGATCTCCGGCGATGATCAACGTCCTCAACGTGGCGGAGAAGCCGTCGGTGGCGAAATCAGTGGCCGGCATACTATCTCGGAATCAACTGCGAGTGAGAGAAGGCCGGTCCCGCTACAACAAGATCTTCGAGTTCAATTACTCCATTAACGGCCAACCGTGCCACATGCTCTTCACATCCGTCACCGGCCATCTCATGGAGCTCGAATTCGAGGAATCCTTCCGCAAGTGGCATTCTTGTGACCCGGCAGATCTCTACCTTGCTTCTGTCCGGAAATACGTTCCTGAGGTACAAATCCTTTTGATGCATTGAAATGTATCAAACATTTGAGCAGACCGTCTCTACTGTTTACCTAGTATTTTGGTATAGGATAAGAAGGATATCAAAAGGACATTGGAGGAGGAAGCAAGGAGGTGTCAGTGGCTTGTTTTGTGGCTTGATTGTGATAGAGAGGGAGAGAACATCGCATTTGAAGTAATCGAAGTATGTAGAGCAGTTAATCGTCAAATCACGATTCGTAGAGCTCGCTTCTCTGCTTTAATTGACAGGTTTCGTAAGAGAATATGCTATCCTCATTCACTGGATGGAAGTTAATTCTAATTTGTGGAATTTTAAAACTTGGGATTCTGGAGGGATTGGAACTGAATCAAGTTACTTTATATCGATGTTTGTTCGGTCCTGATTTTTTTAAAAAAATATATTTAAACCAACAGGGAAATTCATGAGGCAGTTCAAAATCTTGTCGCTCCTAATCAGTGGTTTGCTGATGCTGTGGATGCTAGGCAAGTGAGTATTGTTCATCATGTAGGAACGAATGTCTAACTTTTGCAAAACTGCAACAACTATTTCACAATAATAAAGTCACAGAAACGAACTCAATGATAATCTTTTTTGTTTAATTCTCTTAGGAGTTAAATTTTGAGCTATCATATCTCCTAGCTAATTCCTATTGATAGCTAAGAGGATTGATAATGACTCTTTCATTTTGCAGGAAATTGATTTACGAATTGGTGCTTCTTTTACCAGGTTTCAGACCATGCTGTTGAGGGATAAGTTTATCATAGATTCTGCTCAAGAAGAAAGAAATCTCGTTTTAAGTTATGGGCCTTGTCAGGTTGGTTTGCGGCTTACAACTTCAGAGCACGGGATTCAAATGGTTTAAATTTTGATATTACTTGCATACTAGTTATGGATCAGTCTTTCTGATTTGTTGATTTTGCAGTTTCCTACACTTGGCTTCATTGTGGAACGTTATTGGGAGATACAATCACATGAGCCAGAAGAGTATTGGACTATCAATTGTTCTCACACATCAGATGAAGGAGTTGCTACCTTCAATTGGGTGTAAGCTCTTGAGGTTTGGTACACAATGCCTTTCGAGTTTTGGATGTTATAATCTTAAGATTTATGTCACCTTGGTTTTACAGGCGTGGGCATCTCTTTGATTACAATTCAGCAGTTGTACTTTATGAAATGTGCGTTCAGGAACCCACCGCAACTGTAAGCAAAGAGTTCATTTCCTGGGAACTTATTCAATTTTGAAGTACTTGTTTTTCTAATTTTGAATTTTTAATATTTCAAAAAGGTAACAAAAGTACTGCAGCGAGAGAAGCTGAAATATCCTCCATATCCGTTGAGTACTATTGAGCTTGAAAAACGTGCTTCAAGATATTTTAGGATGAGCTCTGAGCACACTATGAAGGTGGGAACATTTACATTCTTGCAAGTCTTTGCTATTAATGGTATAGACGCATCGATCAATTTCGAGTTAAGTTTGGCATGTTGATGATTCGTCAGCAACATCAAGAAAGAGTTCAGAAACACTATCTGCATACTAGTTGAACAATTGGGCTCTTCCATATACTTTAGGATATGATAAACATTTAGTAATTTTTTGGATACAATTCTACAGGTGCTGAAAACATCTTTAAAAAAACGCTGGATAAGAAATAAGGTTCTTTTGTATATAAAAATTGTAATCTTATTGCTATTGTCACAACAGATTTTGAGAGTGACTGAACCTGTTTCTAACATAGCAGGAAAACAGAAGAATCATTCTTGTGTTTTCTATCCTCACTGATTTGTTTTACCATTAATCTTTGACGCATTCAATTCTCCTCCTGCTTTTGTTATTTGTAGGTGGCAGAAGATCTTTATCAAGCAGGTTTCATCAGTTATCCTCGTACAGAGACTGATTGCTTTTCTAGCAGGACTGATTTGCATGTTAGTAACTTTATCTATTAGGTTTCTGTGTGTTTCGTGTTTCTTTGTTGTCTTCGCTCTCTTTGTATGGTGCTTCTTCCGTGAATATGGTTCTTATTGGCCTGCTATATTGCTCAGCGTTAACTATTAATTTACCAGTTGATTTCAAATCTTATATAGGCACTTGTACGGGAACAGCAAGAACATCTTGTATGGGGATCATATGCACAAAGGTTGTTAGATCCTGGAGCAGGACTTTGGAGAAACCCGAGTAGTGGTGGGCATGATGACAAGGCCCATCCGCCTATTCACCCCACTAAATTTTCTGCTGGAGAAAGTGCATGGAGTCAAGATCACCATGTCAGTACCTCGGATGCTGTCTCTCTTACAAGGCTTCTAATATATTCTTGTAAAGTTAACTAAGTTCGACTTTTCACAGAGAGTGTATGAGCTAGTGGTTCGCCATTTTCTTGCATGTGTTTCACAACCAGCTGTAGGGGCTGAAACTATTGTGGAAATCGATATAGCTGGTGAACAGTTTTCTGTAACAGGGAGAGTGATTTTATCTGTAAGTATCCTATCTAATTCTTAGCCTTCGGTCCTTTTTCATTTTTTTTAATATTGTAATGTCTGAAGTGAACAAAAGGGAATCTTCAATAGCTTAGCTAAGTCCATGTTTCCGCACGAGAATGTAAATCTAAATGCTTGGTTCAGCAAGTATCCAACCCTGTTATAAAACTGATCACAATAATCTGCCTTGTTTTGGACAGTCTCTTCACAAATAGACAAATTATAAAACAAGGTGGACCCTTGGCTCAAGAGTTGGGTATTCTATAGCATGGACCGTTGATTCATCTATATTCTTATGTATATGTCTTGTTCATTAGACAAGCTTTAGAGCAACATGAATGACTAAATTAGTTTTGTCTCATCATTGTCGACCACTCTACGGTTTATTTGGGATAGCTTTTTGTGCCTTGCTTCTTGTACGCGTCAATATCTAATGCAAAAGCTTTCTCAACCAGAAAAACTACTTGGATGTTTATCGTTTTGAATCATGGGGAGGCTCAATCATTCCAACATATGCCTTTGGACAACAGGTTTGATAATTTTTTCGTTGAATTTGAAGATATATGATTTTGTCCTTTCCTTCCTCAGCTGTTGGTTTGTTGTTATATTAATTATCTTTCAGATTTTCTTCTCAAAATTATATAGGAATAAAATTATGAGGATCGCCATGTCATATAACTTATATTATTGAAATCTTTTTGGTTAACATTGCATTATCATCACCTTGGGAAACCTTTCATAGCTTTATTTGCCACATAACGCAGCAAAGGGCACCTAGATAGTCATTTGAGCAAAATTTTCTTCTCATGCTGGAGTTTTGAAGCTTGTGGAACTAGTACATCAAGATCAAAGCAGCAATTCAACTTATGTGCAAGATATTTATGTATTGAGGAGTTGGTTTTCTTTTTCTTGCATGTTCAAATTACCACATTTATAAAAAGTACTATGCTAGTTCTTATGCACTGTCTGGGCTAAGTAATTAATTGATTTAGTAGTTGAAACACTAAAAACTGATTGTTTAATTTGCTCACATATGTTGGATTGATCAATGTAATTAACCTGTTCATAGACAGCACAAGGTTGCACTTTCTGAACACAAAGGAATGCAATGAAACAAAAAACACAAGAACAGAAAGTACTAGGATTGTGTAGTGGGAAGTATTCAATATTAATGATGGTTGGTATGATTATTCAGCTTGGTGACTGGGATGAATTTGACAACAATATCAGAATATTCATTTTGCTAGAAATCTTTTGTTTTCAAATCTCACCCAAGCTTTGTAACTAAACTTCACCTGTTCCTATCTCCCACCTTGTTGTCTCCTCACATCTGAAAAGGAGATCTGGCATCCTTCTTTATATGATTTTCCTTTGCTGGGTAAATTAGTTGATATTGTACAAAACAAGCGTTCACCAATGGAGACTGATTAGCACAGTAATATTTTGAACTTATATCTTTTTGTTGGATTCATTTCAAAGTTTAAAGAATAGTGAAAGAAACCACAATGTTGAACCATGATGCAGTTTACTCCAACATCACTCACTCTTGATTCTGGAGTAACCAGACCACCGCCTCTGCTTAGTGAAGCTGATTTACTAGCTTGTATGGACAAGGTTAGTAAATTTGATGTTATTTAACGGAATAAGCAATAGATGATTTTGGGTAGAGAATTCCTTGGTATCATTATATACTAGCTAATTCTTTGTGTTATATTCTTGTATTTAAGGCGGGCATTGGAACAGATGCAACGATGCATGATCACATAAAAAAGCTGCTAGATCGTTTCTATGTGACGAAGGACGCAAATACTCGTTTCTCACCAACTAGTCTTGTAATCTTACTGAATCTGCCTCTTGGTTATGTATATTGCTCTTTTCCAAGTTTCATTTTTCTTGTCTGTATGCTTGTAGGTTTAAGAGCGCCTATTTGCAAGTTTTTAAGTGAGGACAATGTATAGTTAGTGGCATAACATTGACAGAACATAAAATACTAACAACTTAAAAACGATATCTAGATTTTCAGTTATTCCTGCTACACATGCAATTATCTGACTCAGATCTATTCCTTTCTGCAAATTCTTCTCCTAATATAGGAAATTTGTACTATGACTTTGTCTGAAAAGTAAAATTTGGTTTGCTTCTGCATATACTTTTGTTGTTCAGAGAGTTAGACAATGCAGAATAGGAAAGATGGGAATTGGGGAAGATTATAAAGCAAGCAGAAATGAAGAGAGAACATAAAGTAATCAGGTTGTTAAGGGAATAAGAAGACAAATTGACGAAGGGAAAAGAGAAGACGTGTTTAACTTATCCACTCGACTATTTAATCATTTTCCTAACTTGAGTGGACGGTTTTAAGGCCTAGATTGTCCACAGTCTGCTGAAGTATCCTAAAGCTATGACAAACATCAAGGGCACCAAGTCCAGCTCTTGCTACTAGGCTAAATATGAAGCATTTACCTTTACTGCATCTGGAGTTATATGACTTATTATGGGCTTTACAGAGGCAATTGTTCATTTATTAATTATGAGCTGATAATTTTCAGGGGGAGGCGCTAATTATGGGATATGATAATATGGGGTAAAGTTTTATGTTCCAGTAACTAGGTTTCTTCTACACCTTGAAATGCATAGATCTTTGTTCTACACTTTTACTGAGGAATCTGCGACTTTTTAAATCTCTTTAGGTATGAACTCTGGAAACCCTATCTCAGATCAATGATGGAATGTGACATGAAGGAAGTTAGCGTGGGGAATAAAAGTAAAGACGAAGTTTTGACAAGATGCTTACAGCAAATGAAATCTTGCTTCCTGGATGTAAGTTATTACTGGCTTCCTCCTGCTAAGGGAATCTTTAGCTGGGAGGGATTTTCTCTTGTTAGTCGCAGACAATGACCGCTGGCATTAATAGCTAAACAAAAAGAGAGTGCTATGGGTGATACTTGAGCGTGTTTGCATGCTTTCAAGGCTTAATTCAAACTCTTCACTGTTTGTTTAGTTCACTTAATAGCAGAGTATGATCAATCATACATGCAGTGCGTTTTGTTAATGTCCAATATCCAATCCAAGGCAATATGTTTGCAGGCGAGGACAAATAAAATAAAGCTTTTGGAAGCCATGGAAGTTTTCTTTCAGAGGTGGATCCCCAGCTCCTCCTAAACCTTTTATATATTACAAATGGTTCAACTGTAATCCATTTTTTATCGCCCATACAGATCGGATAGATCTGGAGGAGATGATGTTCATGCAGTAGGAGAAACTGTTAGGTTGTGTGGACTTTGCCAGGAATCAAACATGGTATTGAAGAGAAGTCGGGTATGAGCTTTTTCATTTACATTATATCTATATGGGCTATCGCTGAGTCATCACATTTACTTAAGGGCCAACTGTATTATCAATTAAGTAAATGTTTCATATTTCCTAATGATAAGGTTAAGTAAGAACATGCAGTTTTACTTACATTTCCATGCTACTTTTACAAGTCTAGGAATTTCCTATTGTCTAATAAAATTAGGTGGTCCCTCTGAACAGGATGGCAATTTTATGGTTGGCTGCTTGGGTTTCCCACAGGTTGGTTATTTTTTCACAGAACGTCTTATTCTTTATCAAAGGCGTTCCCAACACGTAATTCACTGTTTTGAAAGGAAACGTAGTGGTTTTTTCATTTATATCATCCTGCTTTAGTTTGCAACTGTTTAGTGCTGAATTTGCCAAATTGCTCTTATATACCTTTATTTTCTCCATTTTTCCTAGTCGAGTTCACCATCATTGTTATGGATTCCAATAAATGCATAAATTCGGCTACATTATCCTTTATTCCTATGATCATTTGAATCTAGATCGTGTTGATTCAAATGTTCTGATTATTTTTATGTTGCAAATCTTTTCAATCTTTTCATCCTTTCATATAGAGGATAATCATGGTTTAGGAAATTGCTTCATGGTTCACTTGGCTGAAGGACTAGGGTGGAAATTTCAGTTTTGGGTCCTCAAATCTCACTCCTCAGCCCATGTGTAGGATTTCAGCTTTGTTGACTGAGTTGTGAAAAATGTTATTTATAGATTAACATTGATAGCCGCTTCTATGTTTCTTTTAGCGTTGCTAATATTACAATTACAAAGAGAAGTCACGTTATGGCTCATGCCAAAACTGATGGGGTGAATGTGGATGTTTATTATCTTAACTCTTATCTATCATACATTGAACTTCCATTTCTTTCAACTTCTCAGTGTAGAAATGCTGTGTGGCTCCCTGGAGCTGTATTAGAAGCCACTGTTACTAGCAACGTTTGCAACTCATGCACTCCAGGTTGTTTTGTTTATTTCTTCTTAACTGCTTCATAGGTGGCTAAGACACCAATTTATGTGCTAGTGTTATCTGGACTTCTACTTGCAAGTTGTAGGTTTCTGAATAGAAGGAAAATTCATGCTTTGAGCTTTTTAAGTCAGTGAAACTGGATCAATGTCCCAAACCTTCTATCTTGTCCCTTTCTAATATGATAAAAGTAACCAAATCAGTTCTTGTATCATGCATCTCCCCGAGAAAAATTTATCTAGATATTTTTCAACAACAAAAAATCATCTAGAGACTAGGAGGAAACTGAAGCTCTTCTAAGAAACAAATCTTCTAACTGGTTCAGAGATATAACCTGTAGCTTTAATAGAGCTAATTCTCCTGTACATAGTCACTTCACCTTTCTGAAAATGTTCAATGCTGCATAGGTTGCTAGAAAATTTCTTGGGTTGTAGTTTCTGGTTAGCTCTATTGCATTAATTTATTGCTTGTTTTGGTTCGCCAATATTCTTCGCTGATAGAACCCTTTAAAATTTTCAGGTCCTGTATATTTGATTCAATTTAAATTCCGCCAGATCGAAATTCCACCAGGCTTTAGTGTCAACCATTTGGGTACGTGCAGCCCCACAGTATAGATTGCAGATTGTATTATTACTTTGAAATAGACCTAAAGATAACTTGATTAAATTTTATACAATTTGACCTCCAAACTTTTGTCACGAAATTCTTAAGTGTCCAAATTGTCAGAGGCAAGGGGTTTGCTAAGGCGATCAAGCGTCCTGTTGGTATTATATTGCATAATCATGTTCCATTTCATTTTAGGTGCTTAGCAATGAAAATTTGAATTATTGGCAACTCACCATTAACCTTTTACCTGAGGGCCCATCATTGGCTGATATTTTTCACTCGAACAAGCCTTCTAATGCAATCTCTTTCATTGAGCTAAAACATGGACAAACTTGAGCTGAGAAAGAAGTAAATTTATGGAGTAAAACAGTATGTATATGTGTGTGTGTGTGTGTGTGTGTGTGTGTGTGTGTGTGTGTGTTAACATATTGTTCTACGCACACTTCCTAAGGACCCCGTTATTATCTGCGCGCATGCCTTTGTATCTTTTGTGTCCACCTTGGACAATGTTCTTCAGAACATTGGATCACATTGTATAGATCTATAACGAAGAGAGCATTAGTCTCAATAGGAAACCCTGAACCATTTTCATGTACGTGGTTAATCTATTCCTCGCTTCTCAATATGCATTGTATGATCTTAGTTTCTTTTTACGCCTTTCATGCAAATAACTCCGAGATCTCTTTTCAATTTTCTGCACCATGTAGAGACATATAACATTAACTATTACAGTAGTTGCGAGGAGTTCAACCTTAAATGTATGTTTAACGTCTCGTTTTTGGCTTACGAAAATTTTTACTGATGTTGACCAGGTTGCATTGGTGGCTGTGATGAGACTATTAGACAATTGATAGATATATGTGGAACTGGTTCACGCACACAAGGTTTGTCTATATCCTCATCTTCGGTATTTTCATGGTCCTGTTAATAATTATTAGACCAGTATATAGTCCTTGTTCTCATTTACGAGTTTTTTTGGTCAAATATAATTATTATTTAGTGATTAATAAAATTTTTATATTATTATTTAATATTATTTAATAATAACTACTAATAATGACTGAAGAAAGTATTTAAATAAGATTATAAATTATTAATAAAAGAAAGACAAATTAATAACCTTGTTGGCAATAGAAAATCTCATGAAATGAGGAATGTCTTCTGCAGCAAGAGGTCGGGTACCTTCTACAACCCCTAGCAGTAATTCTAGGCCGAGTGCTTGCACTTACTGCCATCAAACAGGACATGCATCAGCGAGTTGTCCATCACAGCTTTCAGCTTCCCGACTTTCTCGGTCTCAAGGAAGGAATCAACAGGATGGTATTGGCTAATATGGTCTCTCCTCTAAATTACTCTGAATTTGCATGCTTTTTACATGACAAGTTCCTTTTCTTGATCAAATCAACAAATATTAAACAAGAGAGAGGACATATTTGACTGTTAAGCAATACAGAGGTTCTACAATAATTTTCATATGATCAGATATCATGGATATCTACTATTGTCCACTTGCAATAGAATACTCCGGTAAAAGTTAGAAATGATCGAATTTCATATAAAATGACTGCATTTTGATTAATTAATTTTATAATATTAAATAAATGACATTATTTTATTTAATAATTTTAGTTCAATCAATTTAATTAAATTATTAATTTCGAACTAGATAAATCCAACAAAATTGCTGTCTATTATCAGTTGGATAGCTAGACTCTTATTTAGTGGATCTATTTGTATTTCCATAATTTGAAGAAAAGATATCATCTCAATTTTATGTGGCTGATGTCGACCATCCCTTGGACCATCATTTGAAGCATATTTGGTATTTACATTGTTAATGCTGTATTGCAGCTGCAGGAGAATCTTCAATGTCATGCAACACGTGCGGTACACCTTGTGTTCTGCGAACTGCTAATACTGAAAATAACAGGGGAAGAAAGTTCTATTCCTGTCCATCACAATCATGCAACTTCTTTATGTACGTAATCTAAATCCATTACATGGCTTTGTGAGTATAACTTACTTTCGGAAAAGTTGTCAGCGAGGAAACCAGTATTATCCTCTTTATGTTTGTAATATGCCCTTTGAATGAAAACAACCGAAGTCAGAAAATAATAGTCTATCCTACCTACCTCGGCAATTTTGAAATGAGTTTTCATTTTCTGTTCTGTTTCACTCGTAATATTACGAGTCCTTAATTAGGAAAAAACTTCAATAACAAGCAACTATGGAGAGCATGCTGTTCCTTATTGCATGCTGGTGTCTGTAATACAGATGGGAGGACAATCTCAATAATGGCATTGGTGCAAGAAATGTTCCACGTGCAGATGCTACTAACCGGAGGCGAGCTGGCCGTGGTGGAGGCCTCCAGAACGGAGGACATGCTACTGATGTGACTTTTGTATCAGCCACCGGTGATCCTTTGCCTGAGAGAAGATGCTACAAATGTGGTGATCCATCACACTTCGCCAATGTTTGCCCACATCGTGGTTCATGATTCGCACTCTCACAAACAAAGATTCACAACATACTGAAGTAGATTGATGCAGTCATATGGAGAACGGGTCTCCCTTAGAGTGCTACAGGTTTGTTCATTTACTGATCTTAACCTTAACCATGCCTTAAATGCGGTTTGTTCAAAGAAAAAAAGTTAGGGCTTTTTAGTTTCAATTCTTTTTTTTTTCTTTTGTGATTTTTAGTCTTGATTTTTTTAAAAAAATAAAATTTTATTAGATAAATCTCGTGTTTAAGTTCAAGTCCAACTCATGTCTAAGTGGGCTTTGCCACTATACTATAGTACCGATGCCAAATAGAACCGTAGCTAATGTCATTCGTAGCTGCAACGAAACAACTCATTTTCCTTGCAATATTAATGAAGGTCCAAGCATGAAAAAGTAAACTGTGAGGTCAATTTAGGATTAGAAAGCTTTCATTTCAACTTAGTTAAATCACTAGTGGGATAGTTATCAGAATACAAAATTATATTTAGTAGGCGAATCATCAAGCCTTGTTCTTGAGATGAACTTTAGTTTTAGTTTTAGTTTTTCTTTTCCTTTTTCTTATAGGAGTAGGACAACTGCAACTAGCCCTGTAGGATCAATGGTTAATATTTCAGTGATTTCACCCCCACACAATCCAGTATCCTCCATCCAACAAAAGTCCCACAAGAATTTATGGATAAACTTGTATTGTACACCAACCTAGAGGCATTCCAATAGGGAAGAACCCCACTTGCTCTCATTGGCTATCGAATCCCTGGAACCCACAAAACTTTGCGAGTAGGTGAATGATTTAGTCCACACGGTCTGTCTATATAAAATAGAAAAGCAAAGCAACGTGTAAAAGAATAGTTGGATAGCCAAATTTGGGAGTGTTGATACGTTACCTTAACGTATCCACTAATCCAAAAACAAATTTCGTATTTCAAAACTAGAATTTCTTAATTTAACGTTCAAGTTTATATTCATTATTTTTTGAAATCAAATTTGTATTCATCATTCTTTAAGGTTATATTGACTAAAATTTTAATATTATATTATAAATAATGTATTTGATAAATCAATAATTTAAAATTAAATGATATATTTAACTTAATTAGAATTAACAAATTAGGCTATATTTTTAAGGAGTTGAAATGGTCTAATCAGAAATAATAATGTAGAATTAAGTGATGTATTTAATTTAATTAGAGTTAATAAATTTATTTGTATTCTTAAAAAATTGAATTGGTTGAATTATAGATAGTTTAGGCTTGATATAATTTGTTATCATCTCTAAATTTTTAACTTATATTTACAGATCTTGTTTATATTTTTAACTTATTATCTTTCACATTATCAAAATGAAACACTATGATTTACCAAAAAAAAATGAAACACTTTCTTTTAGATGCAACTCAAACTTGAGAACTTGAAGTTGTAGGTACACGAGAAGATTAAACTCTATCAATTAAACTAACTTTGAAGGCAAATTTGTTAATTTGATAATATACCAATAACAATTAGCCAAAAGAATACAATGTGTGAACATGATCAACATAATACACAAAGCATCTTCTAGGCGTGGAATAGTTTATCTACCTCCCAAAAACCTTTTAGCGAAAAGAAAACAAAAAGAAAATACACAAAAGAGCTCTCTGCAAAAGCACATGCAGGGCAGAAGAAAGGAAAGCATATATTCCCCCACAATGAACGATCTGTTTTATCGGGCACCGAAACGTGCAGTAGTGGTGGGGTAGTTGTTGACGAGAGGGTCAGTCCGAGTCTACCATTTTTAGTGAATGAATTCTAAGTTGGCACATTAGTGACACATGCGACGTTCGTCGTTTATGTTTAGTTTATCCAGTTTTGCTCTGTTTCCTGACGTATTTTTATCCATAGTGTCAGTGCCCAACAGGGGTTGTTTTATGTGTGGCAATAGCTCCACTACATAGCTACTATCCCTATTATTCAGGAAAAAGGTCCTATCTTATTACAATATAACTATAGAACATGTAAAGTATTGTAATAGTTACAGTGAATGCCATAAGATATCTTCCAAAATCTTAGAAAAGTTCTGTAAATCCGTGTGCTGAAGAAGAGGGGAGTTAATGATTGTCTTTTTGTCCAAATTTTATCAGACTTACGCAAAGTTTAGTCAGTATGTAGTTAAAAATATTGGTCAATAAATTAGGCTAGTTAATTTGTATTTAAGTTAATTCCAATATTTGTTTGTTATAGAAAAATATATAATATGTGTTTGGACAATGCTTTAAAAACTGAATTAATTTGGTCAGTTTTATAATAATAAACTAATTAATTTTATTTAATATTTTTAACTCAATTTTTTTATAAATAAGGATAATGTTCTTTAAATATTTTTTAAAATTTTTTAATTTTATTTAATCTTTAACTGATTTTATGATGGTTTAATATCAATCGAATTTTTTAAAATTTAGGCTTTTTATAATCGATTTAATTTCTAATCCGATTTTTTAAATAGTAATTTTTGATACAATATTTTCAAGCTAATTTTAATCAATTTTCTTTTATTATTAAAGAAAATTAATTATTATTATATTTTAAGTCAATATTGGATAGTAGGAATAGTAATGAATTATTTTTTTAATATACAGTTTCAGTATGATTTAATTGAATTTATATCGATATTAAAATGATATTATTTTATTGAATTACTTTAAGTATTTGAAATATGAGAAAATTAAGTTGAATTTTTCAAACTTTAGACTCAACTTGAAACTTTATGACTTTGAACATGATCCTTAGGTTTGGAAGAACGCAAAGGTAATTCTGAAGTATAATGCACGGTATGTGATTGACGAGAGTGATGTGCACGGAGATGTAAATTTGTGTGCGATGCTGGGTCGTCTCTTTCCTTAGCTGCTAAACACTTAAACCTCAAGAGTCATTTAGGAGTAGTCGTCGGGCATGATTAAAACGAATACTAGGGGCATAGAATAGAATTCGGTGAACTAAGCAATGCCAAGCTGCTTTCCATTATCGATACTCTCTACAATTTTCATTGCTCAGCTGAAACATATTGCATCTTGGAGCTTACCATTCATTTGTCCTTTACACTAACTTTGTTTTCCACTTTTTCTTTTTTTTCCTCAAATACAATACCAACAATCTAATAAAAATTTCGCTAATAAGTAGAATTTGTAAATATTCACTAATATGTAACCTTACTTTTAATTAATAGAGAGATTGTTTTTAATTCTTTTTTTCAAATGTTAGTAAGAAATCAAATTTAGTTTACAAGATTAGTTAGGCATGACCAATAAATTGAGTTAGACTCAAAAATTCAGTTGAATTTGGGTTGGAAGTTAAATAGTATTATTTTATCAAATTGATTTGGTACATATTAATTTATTAAATTAAAATGAGATTTGAAATTTAACCGATTCTAATTTATTTTATTAATATTAAATTAAACTTATTTTAATATCTTTAATTGATTATCCTACTAAATTTTGAAGAATGATTTTTGTAGTACTTATTTTATCACAATAAATTGTATAATAATAAGAATAAGCTTATTATCACTTTCCCATGTTTTTTTCAAGCAACTCTAAATAATAATTATAATTGGATTCAAAGATCATGGGAATTTATGAAAATACATAAGTGAAAAGTCTTTTTTTGCATGTTTTTTTAAAGAACGATAGAATAAAAGGAGATTGCTAAAATATTAAGCAACATAACTTAACTCAAGTGGAGATTAATTTGGATGTGAATAATTTAAAAGTGACTTCTTATAATTGAAACTTTCGAAAAATGTTTCGTGGGCAACCGAAAAAAGGAAGTTCATTTCTTGCAAAGATAGAAAGGAATAGGAAGTGCTTTTTGCAACTTGGGAACATCTCACCCTCAAGGAAGAATAATAGACAGTATCTTCAATTCAATCTTCTACATTTAATCAAAGTTACACAATTATGATTATGGTACGAGTAATGATGATAATAAATATGATTACATTTGCTCTTATCTCTTTATACCTATATATATATATATAATTGTAAAATTTATGGCTATAAATGACTTATTCGACACACATAATAACCTTTAAATCATATAATAATTTAAAGGTTATCTCTTTATACTTTTTAGGATATATAATTATGAGTACATTTATATTAGTCAAGTCACCAAACCATACTTACAAGCCATCCATGAAAAATATCATATCTACTAAATTTTAGCATTCGTGTAATATAACTAATGAAAATCTTTTATAACAAAAATCACAGTATCGAGGGAGTTGAATATTTCCCCATAAAAGAAAAACAAGAAAAAAATCCTACAAAAAATACTTAATTTAGTTTAATTGGATATTTCCACACTTATTGTAAGGACAAGCGTAAAACAGGTTGAATTGGATCGGGTTGAATTCGAATTTGAGTATTTTTAATTTTAAATTTCATCTAAAATTTTTATTTCTGCGATACAGAAAATACTAAAAAAATCGACAAGGAATAAAAATATCCTATCATTTTATGATATACGAATGAGAATAGATTTTCTCAATTAATTTCTTACTTTAGGTCTCTTTATTTAGGTCACAGGCGGCAGAATTGTCTGAACCCTTCCCTTGTTCTTTTAGATTTAAGTCTAACTAGGATAATATTCTACAACCAACAATTTATTTATTTTTAACTGACCCCTTTATTATTCAGTATTTGATTGATCAATCCCTTATATTAAATTGGGTGATCGAACCTATAGTTTCAAGTTTGAAATTGATCGTAATAGGTCTTATGTAGTTTGCAATTCGATTGAACGCGAAAAAGTCGAAGCCAAGTTAGATTAAATATATTTTTAAACCGAAAATGACACTATTTCATTTAAAATAATATTGTTTTAATTAAAAAATTTCAAACTTTAAGTTAAAATTGGAACCAAAACGTAAAATTTTTAAAAGTCTGAATTGATTAAAATAAGCAAATTGATTTTGGGTCAATATTTCCCAAGAAAATTAAAAGGTAAAAAACAAACAAACCTAGTACATCAAATCTAAGTCAACAAAAAAAGGGGAACGAACGGCAGAAAGTGGTGGAGCAGCATGACGGTAATAAAGTGGCACATACAGTAGAAAATCTCTAAAAGAAGTTAACTAATTAATTAACATCTCATCTCCTAACAAGATTCGCTGCTCGCTTCTCAATGCAGTGAAAAAAGCGGCTTTCATGAGCATTTTTTAGAGAGAGGAAACGACGATCTAAAGAGAGAGAGTAACGTTTACGTAATATATTGTTACTGATTAAAGCTGTTTTTAGCGTGTAGTGCTTTTTGTTTAATTGTATGAGTGAGAAGGGAAGCCAGTGGGGTGTTTTCCGGCGTGTTTTGTGGTGGAGATCGATGAAGTTGGTCAGCGAACGCACTGTGGGCACCACCGGGGAGGATGGAGACGGCGGAGAAGGGGAGGTGGTTGTGGTGGGAGTAAAGTTGGATGTTCAGAGTAAGGAATTGTTGACGTGGGCTCTCATGAAAGTGGCCAACCCCGGTGATCGGGTCATTGCTCTGCACGTGCTTGATTCTGTCTCCGGTACTTCAGCATTTGTGTGTGTTTTTGTGTTTTCTGGGTTTTGGTTTTTGTTCTCAAATGTGACGTCGTTTTGTTGGCTTTCGTGTGTGTGTGTATGTGTGTGTGTCTGGTGGAAATTGAAGGAGGGACTTCTTCGCTTATGTCTCTAGTAAAAGCGTTTGATTCTTTGTTGGCTGTCTATGAAGGTTTCTGCAACTTAAAGCAGGTTTGTTTCATCTTTTCTTATCAAAGTTGTTATCCTTTTGTTCTTCTAGGGAATGTGGCCTTCATGTTTCCTACTTGTTAAAAAATGGTTGAGATTGTTTTGTTTACAGGAAAGAAAGGCTTTTTAATGAGTGATAGTTGTAAAGTTTTTCTTCAAAGTTTCCTCTAAATTGGAGAAGGAAACAGTCTTTTAATTTCTTCATATTTACAATGGTTTGTGTTATTGAGTTAAAGGGTTATGTTTAGGTGGATTTGAAGCTCAAAGTGTGCAGAGGTTTTTCGGTGCGGAAAATTCTGGTAAGAGAAGCAAAATCAAGCAATGCAAACAAGGTTGTTGTGGGAACTTCCAAATCCCCCCACAGAATCCGCTCCTCAACTTCGGTAGCAAAGTATTGCGCCAGAAAGTTGTCCAAAAGTTTGTCCATTTATGCTGTTAGTAATGGCAAATTTGTGTATACAAGAGAAGCAACAGTTACAGGTACTGATACTATAAAGGGTTTTGGTCCTTTACTCTTTTGGCTTTTGCTTAGAGGTTCTGTTCATATACTTGCTATTTTGATTTGTTGTTGTGGTCCGTATCTCAAACATGATTAGTTTTATGTTTGTCTGGACCATAATTTTAGTTCACACTGGAATCTTGTTTTCCTAGTTGTTGGATGTTCGGGAAAGGATATCAAGTTACTAAGTGATACAGCTTATGCTGTGGTGGCAGACAAATTGAATCAAGTAAGTCAAAGTTGCTCAGGAAAATCCCAGAATGAAAATTCTGTACATTCTACTTCAGGCTCATTGTCTCCAAATGACTCCAAAAAACAATTGCTGGAGTTATACAGTATCCAAAGGAGTGATACTATACCAAAACCAAATTCTGTTGCATTATCTAGTTCTAAACAGCGGTGGTCACTTCTTCGGCGACTAATTCTAGGGAAGAATTCAACAAAGAGAACATCTCTGGCCAAATGGGCATTGGCACTATCGAGCCAGAATTCTTCTTCTCTGGTTTATCCAGATCAAAAACAATGTGCTTCAGATACTCTTGAAGGCCATTGTTTTGATGTGGAAGCAGAGGATGGTGCTATTGTGCCAATAGGCCCTGAGGTTGTATGGTCTCCCATTTCACCACACCATGGCTTAAGTGACCTTCCTGAAGAATTGAAAGGCATCCATGAAAAATACTCGTCAACTTGTAGATTGTTCTGCTATGAGGAACTTTTGTCAGCCACTTCAAATTTCACCCCTGGTTGGTTTTCATCATATACCTTTCATGTATTGATATGGGTTTTCCTTGTCTGCTATTTTCTTTTCTATTCTGGGAGTTTTAACAAATTTTTTGTGGCCTTTTGTTCTAGAAAATATGGTTGGCAAAGGGGGGAGTAGTCATGTGTATAAAGGATGCCTTCCAGATGGAAAGGAATTGGCGGTGAAAATCTTGAAGCCATCTGCGTATATGTTGAAAGAATTTGTTTCAGAAATTGAGATCATTACAAAATTACATCACAAGAATTTAATGTCTCTTTTTGGGTTTTGTTTTGAGGACAATAAATTGATCCTGGTTTATGATTTTTTATCAAGAGGAAGCCTGGAGGAGAATCTTCATGGTACTTTGAATTCTCTACTTATGTGATGAGATAACATGTTCCTCAAATGAGTGATTCTAACTCCTAGTTGCTTCTCTTATGAAGGGAATAAGGTCTCCGATGCATTTGGTTGGAAAGAAAGGTATAAAGTGGCACTAGGTGTAGCTGAGGCACTCGAATATGTGCACAATTACTGTGATAAGCCTATTGTTCACAAGGATGTTAAATCTTCAAACATACTTCTATCCGATGATTTTGAGCCCCAGGCATGAACCGTACTTTTGTGAGGACTGCTTTTCTACTGTACATGATTTTGGTGCTTAGTTTTAACTTGTTTTGTTACTTCAGCTGTCAGATTTTGGACTCGCAAGTTGCATTTCTAGTGCTTTGTCCCATGTAACTTCCCCTGATGTTTCAGGAACCTTTGGGTGAGTTATTTCTTCTTATATGAGCCACTTGTTAATTGTTTTGAGGTATAAATGTTCTTATTGATTCTCTCTCCTATCCCAGATACTTGGCCCCTGAGTATTTTTTGCATGGGAAGGTGAGTGAAAAAGTTGATGTGTTTGCATTTGGGGTTGTCCTCCTTGAGCTTCTCTCTGGGAAATTACCAATCAACAGTGAGAATCCAAAATGCCACGAGAGCCTTGTTATGTGGGTAAGCATTTTTATTCCTCTTCCAAAAGCAACCTTCACACCTCTTTTCTTGCTCTTAAAAAAATGTTTAGAAAGATCCTGGTTGAAATTGGTGGCTTGAGAAAATTGTTTCCCTTTTTTGCATTTCTTTTATTTTCTTCAATTGTCCTTCTGGTCCTGGAACTAAAGTGTGCAGAATGCTAAGGCAGAATTAGAAGACAGGTTGAATATGAAAAGGATCCATTTGAATTATGTTGCATGGTTTTATACTGGCACAAATACAAGAAAAGTCAGTTGCATGACTTGATTTTTCTTCTTATTTGGAGATTTCAGAATTTTGGTTGCAGTATCCTAAAGAAATTTAATTTGATGCTTTCAAAAATGCTTCTATCAAACATTCATTGACTGAAATTCACAGGCAAAGCCAATTCTAGAAGGTGGTAAAATTTCTGAATTGCTTGATCCACACGTTAGAGGTGATCGTGATGATGATCAGATTGAGAGAATGGTTTTAGCAGCAACTCTTTCCATCAGACGCTCACCCAGATCACGGCCAGATATTGGTCTTGTGAGTTCAAATGCAGTAAACCCTTCATTTGCTTTTATTTTGTAGGCTGATCCCTTACAAATCCTGTAAAAACAGATCTTGAAGCTCCTCCAAGGCGATGGGGAAGCAGTGGAATCAGCAAGGCAACAAGTGAGTGCATCAGAAGAAACTGATGCAGCGGATGGGGAACCGCATCTTAATAACATCCAATCCCATCTTAGAACTGCATTGCTCGATTTAGAGGATGACTGCAATTCAGTCAGCAGCACTGAACAAGATATCTCTATAGAGGATTACTTGAAAGGGAGATTTAGTCGTACGCCAAGCTTTGAGTAGCCATATTTTGCGCAAAGCATCTCGTGGATTTTAACCCGGTTTTATTTTCTCTGTAGTCCCTTGCCTCTGTACATAATTCCCTTCTGTAGCATGTTCTCTTTGCCTTAGTTTTTGTTTATTGTGGAAGATGGTAATTCAGAGTCTTGGCAGAGAGGATAGTTTGTTCGTGGTTTCATCCCCTCCTCGACTCATTTGTATTCGCTCCATCTTTCTGTAAGGTCAGTCTTTGGTTCTGATCTCAGGAGTGTTATTCAGAAAAGAGAATGACCCTTGCCTGATTATGCAATTGTAGAGTTTTCAAGTAAACAGCCATCTTTCTTCGTCTCCCATCTCAAGCAGATATAGAAGCTCTATACATAGATACCATTTCCACTATTCCAAATATTTTCTTAGCTCTGTTTTTTATTTGGAATCACACAAGAAAAACTCAAATTTAAGCTAAGTGAATCAAGTTCAAGCTAACTTAGATTGAGTGTCTTGAAACTCAAAATTAAACTTGCACTCAAAAATATTTGCTTTTCAAGGTTTGGACGACACCAATCTCAAACTTAAATCTGACAAAACCTCCTTGTCAAGTCTAAAATAACACTTAAGAGCATTTAAGGTACCTATTAATTCACAACCAGTATCAGCAAGTTAGCTGTATCAGAAACATCCTATATTATTCATTCAATCCAGAATCAAAATAATGAAATCTGTGCCAGTCCAGCAACCAAAAAGGATTCCCACCAATCCTACAAACTGGGCATTTCTACTCTGGAGACTCTGCTCATCTATGAGAAATCCTTTTCTGTTTCTTCCATAAGAACAGAATCCATTGGTCGCGGTTTAAATGTAAGGCTTGGTGATTGCTCTGCAAGCCAGTGTACCATAAAAGTTCAGATAGAACTGCTCCATGTTACTGTTCAGGTCGACATCCAAATGCGCCTTTGTGACTTTCCAATGAAGACATTTGGTATTGTGTTCACTAGAGTGTCTGCTCCATTACTTCTGCACTCAATTATTTCACTTAATCATACTCAGTAGAACAGCCAACTAATTTACTATGTACTTAGGAACCAGCCAGAGAGAAGTATGGGGAACTCTCCCCTGCAAGCACAAAGTAGCACCTCCCATGAGTGTGACAAAATTTGTCATTCTCATCCCAGTTTACGATGTACAATCCAAGAATCATTCAGTCTTCATCATCACTGATCTCAAAAATTGAAGGTCTAATCATAGATGAGCCATGGGAACCTCTAACCCTATACAAGGAGATACCAGCTCTTGGGTTACTTCTGGAGATTCTAAGCTTTGCTGCAGCTGTTAGGATACGTTTCCCAACTGCAGCTGTTTTTTCCAGCTTGTCCACTGGCCCTTTATGTCTACAGTCAGTAGTTGTTATTCGACGACATATCCTTGCCGGCATCCTCACGGCAAACTGAGGCAATGGGTAGGTTTGCATGACTGAATAATCAGTGCTATGCTTAGCTTTTAGCTGTTTCTCAGGCTCATTCCCTTTGCCTGTTGAACTGCAGTCAAACCAGTGTGAGCTGCAACATGTACTTTCAGTTCCAGACTTAACGGGCCAGCAATTTTTATTAACGGTACGAGTACCTGGAACAGATATCAGTTTCAATCACCTATTACTGGAAGTCTCCATGGTAGGAGTGGAAGATTGTTTGTTTACTAGAATGTGAAAAGAAAACCTTCCAATACATCGTCTGAAGTTTCTTTATTGTTTGGGCATCCTTTCACACTGTTTCTAAGACTGATCCATGAGAAGTTCTTCACTTTTTTTGTCATCTTCTTCGTATCGTCCGCGTCAGAAACAGTAGCAGGAACCGTTCCTAGACCTTTGGTGCTCTGAAATCCTTCCATCTTCTTCCATGTGACGTCATTCCTTACTGCATTCATCATGACATGGTCAGTGACATAGCTGAAATCTGAAATTTAATTCAGTTTAAGCAGTAAGATGCTTGTATAATACCTGATTTATCCAAGACATTGGAAGTACCACTACTCACTTCTGCATGAAGAAACCATGTCCTTTTGAGACCTTGGAAAGAGTACTTTATTGGGAATGAATCTGGCAGGTGGTAGAAGTAACTCTTTCGATTTACCATTAAACTCTGCACTCTAATCTCTCCTGATTTTGGGAAACAATTGAAGTGTGCTGCCTCAAGCTTTCCTACAGAACAATTTCTAACAGACATTAATAACTCCAGGAAGGATATAAGAAGAGTTGAAACTTACGGAAGTCTAGTTGATGCCTCTGATTAGTTGAATACTATATGGAAATAAACAACAATTAGATACCTTTCAACTTTGTATCTAACACCATTAACGTTCAAAGGTGGGAATCATCAAGGTCAGAGTATGCAAGAAAACTAAAACTAATCCAGCAATCACTCTGGCTTATGATACAACAAGAAAACTAATACGCAATATGTGTAGTAACGTTGAGCAGAATGATCTTACACAATTGCTGCAAATTGCAATAACAATCTGGACCCTTACTGCAATATTCGATCCGGATCCTAACCACAATATTGCAGACCATAATTTAAAACTATGACTTAGAGCAATCAGGTGAGCAGAATTAGTACTGGCTATAAATACTTGATCGTGCAGTCAGATTTTTCACAAGGTAACAAAAAAGTCGAGAAACCCCACCTGGCATTCTCGTAATCAAACTGGAAAATAAAATACAAATTCGAAAGAACCCATCATGGGAAACATCGAAACAGGCAGTGAAATTGGCACATCAGGAGATTTTGCATAAAAAAACAACCATGAAAAAGGAACGAGTTCTAAGAAGGGAATGATAGTAGAGCAGAGAGTGAACAAGATATAAACTTTTTCATGTTTTCTCCGATTAACCAGAGACTTTACTCTTGAAATCAGCGGCGGAGATGTCTGGAGAGACGGCCAACACCATATAGGTTCTTACGTTCGTCTCTACGAACACTGCCACTTCGCCACCGCGAATTGTCATCGGAATATGCAAAGAGACAGCTAAAGAGGCACAAATGTATTAGAACCTAACCAATACGACCTTTATAAGCTTTCACCTTTCACTTAACTTTTCTTTTATACTATTCGTTTCTCATTCTTCACCTTTTGAGACTAACCCAAAAGCCATTGAGCCAAAAGAATGGCAATGCTATTACATCATTACTCCAACCCGACACACCATCACCACCAATGTTTCTTCTTCTTCTTCTTCTTCTTCAATCCTTCTTCTCCAGCCACTCCGTCATTGCCCATCGTTATCGTCAGATACTAGTATGGATATGGAGCCCAAACTTCGATCACTCCAACCCTTAAAAAGATGCAGACTTGTTGACAAAAATCATAGTTCAGCATTCGAATCCTAACCCACTTCACGCCATAGCATGTTTTCTTTACCTCCACGGCATTTCTCTCCCTTCTTATCCCATCAACCAAACCCTCATCAAACAAGAACACCATCATCAGTTCGACAAGGTACAATTTTGTTATCGACACTCTCTCCAAAGTCCGTCAATTCGACGTAGTTTGGCAGCTCATCGTCTACATGGACCAAAAGGGTATTCAATAGAGCCTAATGTTCTTACGTACAATGTTCTGTGAATAAAACATGTAAGAGACCAAAGTTGCAGCCATAGGTGAAGTTTGAGAGCATGGTCAAATTGGAAGATCTTACATTCAACATCTTTAATTCTGAAAAATAAAAAAATAAAAGCTTTTGAGCATATACTTCTGCCCTTGAAAAAAATGAAATCGGTTAACGTCATTGACATTGAAGTTCTAGTACATGGGGACCTTTCCATTGCATAATAGACAGCAAAAGAATGAGGAAAGAAATGTCCATTGTCTGAGTGGCAATCAGTTCATGTCTAAAAAAATGGTTTGTTTTCAAAGAAAGCTCTACACAAGAATTTCATTTGCTTGCATGGGAAGTGATGTTACACATTCAACACCCTTTGAAGCTCCCCAGTTAAATCATCCAGCTCAATAACTTCTTTATCAGGTCTTTTGCTGGTATCTTCCTCAAGTCTTTGTTCTATTCTCATCTTGTGGAGCTCTAAGTTCAATTCAGAAATCTGCTTCTGCAGTTTAGCTCCTCCATCTGGCAACTTAGAAACCGTAGCCTGTTGGTTGTTTTGGCACATGAAAGATAAGCAGATTAAAGTCATGCTCTTCTCTTTAGAGGTGAACTTAAAGCATGTCCATTAAGTAAATAAATCGGAATATAGTTCAACAAGTTTCAAAAGGTGAAGTTATTATGTATATTCAGATATGGGATTGAAGTTGTACCTTATTCGCAAGTATCTGGGATAACCGGTTGATTCTCTCCTTTATTTGAGATTCTGTCAGTTTACCTGTGCTCTCAGGAGTAGTGCTTTTCATATTCAGGTCTATGTCCTTTGGTTTAAAGGCATGCATGGCTCTGTAAACAGAAAGCAACAACTCAGCATTTTCAAGTTACAGCATAAGAGGATTACTATTAGAACATGTTTGGCAAACATACCCATCAGCATGGTCTTCAGACGAATATCGCGATGAATGTCTGACAATTGTGGTTCCTTTACCCCTGATCAAAATCAGCGAGAATGCAAATAAACATGATAGTAAACAGCAGAATTGCAATTTTATTACTTCAAATTTTCAGTTGGTTGCTAACAAGTTACACCTTAAAATGTGAGCCAAGAAAAATGAAAATTTTCACCTTTTCTCTTCTTCATCTTGTGGTACAACTTGAGCAGGTGCTGTCTTGGAGAAGAGTAAACTGTGATGACTTACTCCTGCTACACCCAGAGACTCCAGAAACTTTATGTGGGCTTCCAAAGATTTATCCCTATAAGAACAATAATAACAATTAGGAAATTATGAATTAAATTTAATGAGATGGACATGGCAACCCTGTAAAGAGACAATCAAGCAAAAATAACATCTGCAAGGAAACTATGATCCCAATCAGCAGTCTCACAATACTTCTCAACATTAATCATCCAAGCTTATGCATTGAGTGCTCCACTCCCCACAAGGAAAGGGGGGGAAAAAAAAGAAGGAAGAAGCAATATTTGCTTTAAATAGCGTTTATGCGGATCAAGACTAGTGCCTTCTTATGTTCGAAGCAAATAGGGGTGAGATCACTTAAAATAGGCCCCTGGAGATTCATATTAAAGTAATAACCAAAGGTATTCCCAGTAAATTAATATATGCTGTAGTGAAGGAATAATCAAGCTAAGTACATCTCGTGCTGACTGTCATGCTCTTCATGTAATTGCTGCTGTGTAAGGGAAACATCAAACCCTTGCTTTGGGAGACTGAATAATTCACGAAGATCCTGATAAGAACGAATTTCAAGTTTATTAGTTGCCCAAAAATTTACATCTAAAGGTTAACATGATCCAGAAATAATTTCATGAACCTGCTGGCTGAAATATCGAATCTGTTCTTTGTGTTCGGTTGCAGTTTTAAACAGACCTCCCTTGAATATCTGAGCCATTTCAAGGATTCAGAACCATGCCATTGAACTAGTTTGGAGATGTAAAATCTCAGCATGTAATCAACGAATTGGCATGCAGGTAAAATCTTCATTCAACCCAATATAAAGCCAACATTGAGAAAGCAAGTGAAACCACTTTAGCTGATCATGTGATTTGAATAAGAGAAGATTGTTTAAAAGCATAAGATGTCAAATATCAGTAACACAAGCCATTTTCACGTATTTTCTTGTTTCAACATGGAACAAAGAATTGCCTCAGCTTTGCCACTATGTAGATAAGCAATGTGATTGTCATGTCCGAAAAACTTTGAGCAGAGGACAACACTATACCTGCTTTCTGTATATCTTCTCTTCAACAGTTCCACACGTCATTAACCTGTAAACCAGCACATCCTTCTTTTGCCCAATACGATATGCACGATCAACACTTTGGTTATCCGTGCTGCAAATAACATGTCAGTTGAGCCACATCTCAGAAAAATTGACCTCTACAAGACCAAATTATACCCAACGGATTTTTAAGTTGCACACATGCAGATAAGTCCAAGTAAACAGAAAGCCCTTCTTTGGGTATAATTAAGTTGCACACATGCAGATAAGTCCAAGTAAACAGAAAGCCCTTCTTCAGGGAAAAAAAATGTGCATCTACCATGTGAAATTACACGTATATTGAGTTGAAGACATGCACAACTTGTCAGCAGAAATATGCACCGCCTTGTCATTAGAAACACGCAACTTATAACATCCATGATTGTTGCAAAGGTTTTGGAAGTCGCAGAAATTAAAATCACCAGCCCATAATAGTGCAAATAAGCATGCTTTATCTTACGAACTTTTTGGGTTTTGATAGTCCATTAAGAGAACTGTTAATCCTGCTCCTAACAAGATCAATTTCCATAAGTTTTCATTTTGGACTTCCTCAGAACACTTGATCTTAAAACTTAGTTCTCTGGTATAAGTTTTCTATCCCAAGCATTGGAAAAGCTGAAATAGGCACCTTGGGTTCCATGCAGGATCAACCACGATAACACGGTCTGCTTTTGTAAGTGTAAGTCCAAGACCACCAACCTGAGATGTCAGAAGAAATATACTGGCCCCAGCACCTTCTTGAAAGTCCTGAATGCAGAATTGAGAAATGTAAAAGAATTCTCAAAAGTTTTATTAGAGTTTTAGAAATGAGAAGTTCAATCACACTTACATTCACAATCTTCACTCTATCAATAGCTTTAGTAGTACCATCAATACGCAAGAACTCATAACCATTGGATAAAATGGATTCCTGTCACCAAAAAAAAAGGGAGCTATAATTGCACACACTCCTTCAAAAGCCTAACTACTACAAACTCCATACTTATAAATAGAAGCATGGTTCTTAAATCCTTCAGTTTTACTAATGAGCTACTAAATAAAAACAAACTAAATTTCTGAAAAAGACAGACAGAGTGTATTGCCTCCGATTGAAGTTCTTTCTACCATCAGCATTTCAGTAGCCAAAGGACTACAAGAAGTTGTTGGGTGCAAGTAGGACTAGAACTACAAATTGATGTGCAGAAATACTTATGATATTCAACAGTAAAGATTCTTAAATGGTTTGAAGGGCATGAACTACAAATGGATGATTCAGATACAAAATACTGGATTAATTACTTTACCGGTTCCAGTCCAATAACACAGATAACAAACTAAACTATAGAGAAAATTCGAACTAGTTAGTACAAATGACTAAAGAGATAATATCAGTAAAATGGGGCAGTCAAACAAAATTATGTCCAGCACTATACCAGTTTAATTGCCAATATCTATAGAGGAATTCATGTAAAAATGTGGAAATGCAACCATACTGAAAAAACAGCACAATAAAAAAAAATTGCAGGTTTGAGAAACCTGAATGAGATTTAACATCTTGCGAGTTTGAGAAAATATGAGTACATTGTGCCCCTCTGGAATTAAATTATTCTGCAGAAGAGCAACATATGCATTAATTTAAGAAAGCAAGCATTATTATAAAAAAGCATCAACTATGAGTGTGCAACATATCTCACCAATAATGATAATATAAAAGAAATCTTGCATGAGATATAATCGTGTTTCTCCTGAAAGTCAGTTCTTTCAGCAACATCAGCCACATGCATTGCCAATTTTTCGGCTATTCCAACATCTTCTGGATTTAACAAGGTTTCCATCCCTTCAAGCACATCCTCAGCCGCTCTCTTTGTCAAAAGAAGGGGGTGATCACATATTTTCTTCAGAATCTGATCCAAGGCAGGTGGTAATTGGTTATGTCAGTGAATTCTGTCATCAACATTAAGAGCAACAAAGATGCATGGCAAGATTTGAACTATACATAGAAGGATACTACTAAGTGCAGGAAATTAAACATTGACACTTAGAATAATTAACTATGAGCTCAGCAAATGACATGTAAAGTGCAGCATCTGGAATAAGAAATTTATTGAATCAGACAGATAGCCACATCAACCAGAGTGTGAATAGCTGGAACTCCTACACAGTAGTTTTGCACAATCTCACAAGTAGGTTATATGTCACTTGACACTTAAATCCATATATGAGCAGTCCCTCCCCCTGCCCCACAACTCAAGTAGTAGGTTATATGTCACTTGACACTTAAATCCATATACGAGCAGCCCCTCCCCCTGCCCCACAACTAGGCCAATCATTATTAATTCTTGGAAGTTAGTCAACCCATACGGTAAAATATGTAGCTATACAAGAAGTTGATGCCAGAGACAAAGTGAGCTCAAGCTTCTTACAGAAAAGAAAACTGAAAAAGAAGTAGAACATTAAAAAATCCAGAATCTAGAAATATATAACCTACAATCGTTAGGCAAAAACTATTAGAATATGTTAAAGAGAAACTTGATTCTACCTATTAACTTATATCGTCCTACTTCCAGAATTTCAAACCAGTAGAGCAGTATATAGTTTGACATCCATGCTTAGCATATTGAAAAATAATATCATTCTTTATTCTTAAACTGAAAAAAAAAATATGATTCAGTCATCTGCAATTTCCATCAATCAACATCATTAACAAAAAGGATTAAGAGCAATCAATCAATGACCCAAAATTAAAAGGATTTGTTGATTTAGCATCTGATAGGATAAAATTCCAAAATCTCCCTTTAATGTCTAGCAAAATGAACTAAATAATAATAGGCAAAAAGTATAAAGCACCGTCAATGCAGCAAGTGGTGAGCCATCAAAAGCAGAGAGAACCAGCTCACTCTGCAAAAAGGCTTCATAGAGTTGTCGCTGAATCAAAAACGAGCCAAATGTAAGAACCAAAAGTACTGCATAATACAACAGGATAAACCAAAACAAGCAAATATCACCTGGCAACTAGTCAGCTTTAGCCATACAATGATCTCGTTCTTCTTGGAAAGCTTGGTATTTGTAGCATCATCATCATCCTTAAATACTTCCGTTTTCAAGCGGCGCAAAAAGTAAGGTTGAATGCGTTCTCTTAGTTCCTGCTAGTACACAACAAAAATTGATGAATGACTTCTAGTTTATGAAGCACGCAGGTGGATTTCATCAACTGAAGGACTAGGCAAATAGCAAAATGAACAGTTCAATTTTTGTAGCTATAGAACGTCAAATCAATACATAAGACTACAAATTTTGGAGCAAGCCTCATTCAATAGAAAGTTCTATGATACTCAAAGTTTAATAACCCTCTAAGAACATAAATTCATTCCATGTTTTGCATTTTCCTTTCCCAAGTATTCCGAGGTGTCAAGCTATTTGACATTGGTACACGTAGTAAAGTTCTAGATATACTAAAAAGAGTTTTGAGGCTAGTTTTCTCATTTCAAAACAAAGAAAAAACTGAAAGACATTGGTGCAGAAGCTACCAGAACAGGGATAGAAAGCACATCCTAGTAAATATAAAATTATTTACCTTTGCGACTTTTGAACCAATATATTTTTCTCGATCATAAGCATTCTTTTCATTTCCATGAAGTATGGGAAGCTCAATATGTTCCTTAAACCTGAAGGAGTATAAGACTTGATCTAACCGGAAGGAAATTGTCACCAAATTCAGCTGAGGCATGAAGAAGTTAATTACCACTTGTAATCGCCAAGTAGGTCTGGACAACAGAAGTTAAACAAGGCCCATAATTCCTGTTTAAGAAACACGAGTTAAAAGAATATAGAATTGCATTGTAATAAGAGTGTAAAAAATTAACAGAAAAAAACATGATTGTGATTGATGCTACCTTAAGATTGTTTTGAATTGGTGTTCCACTAATAATAATTCGATGGGCACTAGGTATCTCTAGCAAACTTTTTGCCCTCTGTGTACTTGGATTCTTTATGAGATGTCCCTGGAAACATAATTAAATAACATGAAGTGCTTGCAAAACGTTACAAATGGGAAATTACAGATATTAACTAAAAGCTGAAATGATGATAATGCTGATCATACAAATTCAGTCAGGGCCAGCATTGGAAATAAGATTCTACTAATATTAACCTCAACTATAATCTACTCGATCCCAAACCGCAATATATGTTCAGACAGAAAGATCTAGAAACACAGATACTGATGCTCCCATCACTTCTCTTATCAGCTTTGATTTTGACTTGTTAGCATTTAGCAATCCCTGGAAGCTGTTCACTAAATATTGATTAGTTTACTCACATCCAGGGAGAACAAAATTTCTGCAAAGAGGAATTATAAGCAAAAATAATGGTTTCGAGAGAATTGACCTGCTTGCAACATTGTTCCAAACAAAAGGTTGAAATTGATCGAAGGTAATGAAACTTGATAGATTAAGCTTTGCATCAACTAAAGAAATTTTAGGAGAGAAACAGAATTAAAAGCTAACAGCCAATCTTCAGCAAGCTTCTTATGAAGCATTCAAAAGACAGACAAAAATTAGTGTTTTGTTAGCTGATCAGATTGTATCCCACCAACGGCATCATATTAAAACCTCCTTTTCAATATGAATACCAGGTTAATTAGAAATTTGTTAAATTTTCTTTTGATTTTGTATTGTGGTAACCAAACTTTCAAATTTCATATATATCATACTTATCTAGCACAAAACTGACAGCTTCTACGAAAAAGAATCTACAATTACATGACAATTATCGCCAGAACGTTCAAGATTTTTGTTTGATCCTAAGTTCCTAACCAATTGTATACAATGAAAAGTGGGAAAACGTAATTTTCTGGCAGATACTAGATTTTTACCTCATCGAGAATCATATAGTCCCAAGTGTTCCTACACTCAGAATCCTCATCAAAAAAATAATGATCTCCTCTTAATGATTTTGAGTTGTTCCGTACAATGTCATAAGTTGTAAGGAGAATACCTTTGTCCTACAAGGAGACAATGAGCACAAGGAAAGATCCAATATTAAGAATAGCAATGACAACCACTATTAATATAGAAGATATTTCCCTTAAATTTCTGATTCACAATAAGATGGAGAAAATAGTCATATATCTTATTTCTTATTCCCTTGTAATCATTGCCTAGAAATACTATGATGGACTACACTAAGCAGCATATTAGAATTTGATATTACATACAAGGGAATCTCAAGACAAACCTGAAGTACATATTGTAGCTCATATTGTCGAGTTTTGATAGATGTCGAAAAATATCTACATGAAAGTATAAAAACCAATCAGAATGTATTTGTTTTTACATCGTTTCTTAAAAAGTGGTTGGGAAATGTCTGTATTGTGAAAATCATTCAAGCAATATATCGTACTCTCTGGTCTTCCCAGAAAGACCCACAACAGATAATTCTTTGATCCAATGTGAGAGCAATGTTTTAGGAGCCACAACCAATACCCTTTTAATCAACCTTGAATGAAACAGTCCAGCCAGGTAGCCACAAATCTGCAAGGAGAAAATTCTTCATATAGATAACTTATGCAAGTCTTGGTACAAAAGGATGTCCACAAAGTAAGCACACATTATTACCTGCATTGTTTTTCCCAAACCCATATCATCGCCTAAGATGCCACCCTTACCTTGACAATGCAAAGACCAAAGCCACTTTAACCCTTCAAGTTGATGGGGATACAATATCTTTGCAATTGACCCAGGTAACTGGTAAGTACAGCCAAGTCCATTCAGGGTAAGGAAACCCTCATCCTCAGACACAACCTCATTTGTATAATCATCCGACACATCAATCATACAGGAAAAATCAGATGATTCTCCCATTTTTTCATTCAAGGCCTTTTTCTCACTTAAGATCATACAATCATCATCATCATCATCTTCGTCTTTCACTTTATGAGAAAAAGATTGTCCCACATGTCTAAAACCCTCATACACCCCTTTAGTTTCATTCTGATTAAGTTTTTGATCAGTTTTCTTCATTTTCTGGGCCTCACTGACATAATCATCAGGATCAAGTTCACCCTCCAGATCACTTTCCTTCTCTTCTTGAACATGTAATGCAGAAGATTTTCTAGACAGAAAATGTTCATCTATGCTTCTATAATGGTCCTTACACTCATTCAACAGAGAATTGCTCTCCTTAGCATTGTCCATGTTATCCCCAATGTCCTTATTTATGTTGGATGTAGAACCGGATAGATCAGAGTCATGAGAAAATGTTGACTCAGCGCTTGCATATTCAGCAATACCAACTATCTTCTCATGATCTCCACCTCTCGAGGACATTCCAACAGCATCAACCACACTGTTGACATTCTGTGGAACCCTTTTTCTCTCAATTGACATAAGGTCAAGCCTGGATGTCAGGTCATCAAGAATATCTCTGATTTCATTGGCACCTTCATCATGATATTTACCAGCTGCACTTTTTGATAGCTGAGGTGAATCAAAATCAGTAATGTCAAAGAATGTTGGCTCTTTGTCCACGGCTGTACTTGTGTCAGCCTTTTCATTATCTCGAGATGAGACTTTGCAAAGCCGTCGTCGACCCTCAATCTTAACCTTTACTGGATTTGCCTCTTCTAAAATCCAACCCATAACAAAAATCATTAGCATATACTTAAAGCAAGCCAACACCCACAATTCATATTAAAAATTACAGTAAATGCAAAAGCACTCTGCCATAAAATAAGAGAACTTGGTGCCAAAACATCAAACTTTCCCTATATTTATTTTCCGAAATCATCACATTTCCACATTTTAAAAATAAATAAAAAAGCCCAATCGTAATTAAAAGCATAAAAGTACCAGGAGAAGAATCAAAATCCACAATTCCAGAGAACTGAGGAATATCATCAACAGCACCATTATCTCCAGTTCCTCCACCCCCCGCTTTGCAGAGACGACTCCGACCTTCTAATTTCACCTTTGATGGCTTAACTTCTTCCTCTGTACATCAATCGAAACAAAAACATCAAAACCCAGAAAACAAACCAGCAAACGAATTATCTCCATCAAACACAAAAATGAAAACGCAATAGAAGTAGGGAAATAAGGAGTCAAATAACACGACCGTGGGCAGCAGAGGAGGACGGAGGTGGTTTAGGAGGAGCGGAGAGGTCTTGGAGAAGACGATAGTGACGATCGTTAAGGCTCACCGGTTTCCGATTACTTCTTCTCTCGTCGGCCATTTTGAGGTGATCTTTTTGGGTCTGTTTGGTTGAACTGAAAACGAAGTCTATCTTCTTTCCCGCTTGGTGAGACTTTTTTGAACTTTCTATGGTTCGATTTGTAAGTTTGCATTGGAGTTTCTTTTATAGCTACTCGCCTCCTTGTTAGCAGATTTTGAAATTAGCCAAACGGCAATCACGTCCCTAGCTTGACAAAAAGGCCATGTCGAGTTTAGGTCCATTCAGCTACAAGCCTGGCCCAAAAATTTGTCTTCAAATTCCGGTCTGGCTCGAAAAAGTTTAATAGTGAGGTTAAATATACTTTTATTTTAAAAAATTAAAAACAATATTGAAATTATGTCCAAAAAAAACAATATTGAAATTCCACCAAAGTGTCCAAAATTTTGTCATCTTCATTAATATCTAGTTAAAATTTAATTGAAACGCAGGATCTAAAAGATCTAACAATACGCAGTCTTATTCATGACTTTATTTGGCAATGATTTGATTACATTAGTTGTTAGCTAATTATATCAGTTATTAGCTTATAACTGATTATATATGTAAAATAACTTACGAGGATATAACTTTTAAAAAATTATAAAGATATGAGTATTATATATTTTAATATTTAGATATTTAATTCTATAAAAATTAAATTTATAACCCTAATAAAAAATATAAAACTTATAATAATAATAATAATAATAATAACAATAACAATAATAACAATAATGATGATAATGATACATCCAAATACAAAATATAAAAATTCAAATGAAATTTAACATAATTCAAATAAAGCAAAGAAATAAACATCATCATTTAAAGCAAAGATTTATAACAATTTAAGAACAATATCTAACTGTCATTAAACTATAAGCAATACCGTAACAAATAGTTGTCACTTGTCATCTCTCAAGTTCTCTATTCTTCAACGCCTTTTTGCGTAAAGTTAACTTTAATATTTAAAATACATTTGGAGGTATAAATTTAAGAACTTAATTAATGAAGTTAAGAGTCAAAACGCCAATTGTATTTCTTCTAAAATATTTATACAAAGCAAAAGTTGCACAAATTATTTTATTTTGATCCATCAATGAATACTTAAGCATTTTCTCTAATATCTTCTACCGAGTCTTAAGAACACCGAAAGCTCTCTCAATACAACTTTTTAATGATAAATAAACTCAATTAAAAACTTCTCGAGATCCTTTTAGATTTACACCACAAAACTCTGATTGATGATATTGATACCTTATATTTGAGTAAAGTGTCAAATATTATTCTCTTTCTAGATAGCCTTTGTCAATGAAGTGATATTTACCTAAGCGCCCATAAAGGAAATATAATTATTATAGATGACATCATGAAAAGTCTAGATCATAAATAGCAACTCCTACAAAATCTTAAAATTATCTATCGGTGATTTTGAAAATTTAAATCTTGGATTACCAATTGTATCAAAAAATACAAAAATCGTGTGTTGATCCCTCATAACTAGCTAAAACATACGTAAATAGTAAGTTAAAGTCAATAGCTCTAATACAATCCTAATATAAAACAATGATTATAAGATAATAAAACAACAATTTTCAATAACAAATATAACGAAAGAGGAGTAAGAACATATTAAATTACCTTAAAATGTGACATATATCTAGAATCATTAGCAACTTGTTGTGAAATCTCCTTAAATTTGGGATTGTTTAGTAGAATTAAATCCCTTAAAAATTTATAACACTCAAAAAATCTTTAAAAACCCTACTGAACAGTTTTACCTTAATGTTGAAAGAGCTTTACTTAGAACGTACACTAATAAACCGACTTTCTCCAAAATAGACATCTTATCGGAAGGTCTCAAACCATAATTATTTTCCAAAATTATACATAATTAACGAAATGTATTAAAACATCATTTTTCATTACCATTCAATAATTCATTCATCCATCGTGGTTAAAAAATACACAACTATATAACCCACTGCACAAGCGATTAAATCCCAAAAATCATTCTCATCGTCCAAAAATTGCTTAATTTGCAAAAGTTGCATAATTTGCATAACATTAGCATCCATACCTGCAAATTAACAAATAAAATTATATTCTAAATAAACATACACTAATATGTCTAAATATAAAGAAATAAATAATATAACATGTAATAAAATTATAGATTACCAACAAGATAACATATGATAATGAAATAAGCTAACCAAGTTCATAATGTCTTAAAACATACCATATCAACATAAATGCACAAATACTAAAGAAGGCAAACTAAAATAAACATAGTAATGCATAGATAGAAATTATGTTTAATGTTTTTTTATATGTCATACTCAGACATAAACTTTATGTATTTAACTCTCTTTGTATCATCTGATAAACTAAAAAAAATAGCCCTTTTTTGCAAATCTTCAATTAAAAAGCAAGTAAAGTAAAATTTTGTAGTACCAATCTCTAAATCAGGCAAAGTACATAATTTTTTCAAAGCATTTGTAACATCATGATGTGACGCACCTGCATCAGTACTTTGTAATGTACCAATATTCATCTTATTCAAAAATTTTATAATAGAATTATTCATCTCCATTGCTGCTCTGTGTTTCTCTTGAATCAAATTCATCATATCTTCAAGTCTCTCATACATTGCTGCAGATCTTCCTACCCTTTTAGTGGAATCAATTCTTGCACTCTTATTGCTTTGTGAACTTTCATTTTCCAAAACCCTTTTGCATCTTCTTCTCTCATTCCCTTCATCATATGAAGCTTGAGAGGTAGCATTAGGAGTAAATGTAAAGGTCGGGATGGTTTTTCTCCACATCTCTTCCCAGTCATCAGTCACTTGATAATTGTTTAGATCACTAATCTCATCTGTATTCTCATAATCATGATAGCCTGACAATTGATGATAAACTTTATGGCTATTAGGTGGAGAAAAAATATATACTTTCTCAGCTTCACGTTATTTTTGTAGAGGGTCAGCCGACAAAATGTAATTTCTCATCAAGCCAAACATCCAGAAACATTTATATTAAAAATTACAGTAAATGAAAGAGCCCTCTGCCAAAAAAAAAGAGAACTTGGTGCCAAAAGATCAAACTTTCCCTACATTTATTTTCCGAAATCATCACATTTCCACATTTTAAAAATAAATAAATAAAGCCCAATCGTAGTTAAAAGCATAAAAGTACCAGGAGAAGAATCAAAATCCATAATTCCAGAGAACTGAGGAATATCATCAACATCACCACTATCTCCAGTTCCTCCACCCACTGCTTTGCAGAGACGACTCCGGCCTTCTATTTTCACCTTTGATGGCTTAACTTCTTCCTCTGTACATCAATCGAAACAAAAACATCAAAACCCAGAAAACATACCAGCAAACGAATTATCTCCATCAAACACAAAAACGAAAACGCAATAAAAGTAGGGAAATAAGGAGTCAAACAACACAACCGTGGGCAGCGGAGGAGGACGGACTTGGTTTAGGAGGAGCGGAGAGGTCTTGGAGAAGACGATAGCGACGATCGTTAAGGCTCACCGGTTTCCGATTACTCCTTCTCTCGTCGGCCATTTTGAGGTGATCTTTTTGGGTCTGTTTGGTTGAAGTGATAAAGAAGTCGATCTTCTTTCCCGCTTGGTGAGACTATTTTGAACTTTCTATGGTTCGACTTGAAATTTTGCCCTAGAGTTTCTTTTATAGCTCCTCTCCTCGTTAGTCAGATTTTGAAATTAGCCAAACGGCAAACACGTCCCTATCTTGGCAAAAGGCCATGTCGAGTTCAGGTCCATTCGGGTACGAGCCTGGCCCAAAAATTTGTCTTTGAATTCCGGTCTAGCTCGAAATTCGGTCCGACTTAAGCAATCCAAAGTTTAATAATAAAGTTAAATATATTTTTTATTTTAAAAAATTAAAAACAATGTTAAAATTCGACTGAAGCATCCATAAATTTGTAATTTCATTAAAACGTAGGATCTAAAAGACTTAATAATACACAATTTTACTCGTATCTAATAAAAAGGTTATTTCCGAAACTTTATGAAAAAACCAAAAGTTCACCCACCCTCTCTATTAATCCAAGGAATGGAAGAGAGTAGAGGCTTTCAGTGTCCCCTCAATTCAATAATTGGGGTTGCATAATCACTAATTAATAGAATATGTCTTTCTCTCATGTCTTTCTTCGTTTATATTTTGATATTCTAGTCTCTCAACTATACGAAGGAATCATTCCGATCCATCACAAATTTAATGGTTAAATTGTATTAAAAAATCTAATTCTAGGACTTTGAAAAGAAATTAAAATTTTTAATTTATTAATTATTTTTCCAAGCTATTTAAAGTTAGGGTCAAAAAGGAAAATTGGTTTTGGTAAAAGCAGATCCGACAAATTTTGCTAACATGGAACTATCAACATAACATAGACTTCTGCACCGCAATTTGCGTAGAACTATGGGGTATTTACTGGGTTACAACTTGCATGAAACCTTAGTTACCGACAAGTGGAATTAGATGTGGACTCTTTGATAGTTATCGACATATTATTATCCTCAGATGATCAGCAAGTTTAGTATTATTCTCTGCTCCTGGACATTCGTAACTTAATAGCTAGAGAATGGATCATACAGGCTCGACATATATACCGCGACAATAATAAAGCTGCGGATTGACTAACTAACTACACCAATTCTCAAAAACTTGGCATCAATCTGTTTCAAAACTTGCCTGTAGATTATCTATCTATCCTGCTAGAGGATATCTCGGGAATGCCTCTTCCCCTAAGGTTTCGTGTATATCTTTTATGATTAAAAAAAAAGAATATGTCTAAATTATTCATCTGAGATAGAAAGCTTCCAACTTTAGCTTAATCTCTTATGATCATCAACAAAACTAAAAATGCCTCAAAGAACTCATATGTCTCTCTGCCATTTCCTGTACAAACATTCAACCTCAAACTCATAGAAGATTTACCAAATTGCTCACCTGAAATTCTTATGAGACTTAAGAGTTTTGAGGTTTTCCTCTTCAATATGGAGTGTTTATGTTCATTGGCTTTTCTTTTTTCTTGGGATGAATTTATCAGAATATACTGATCTGATCGTACATACCTTTTCTTCATTCAATTTTTGCTGTCAACTGTCAAACTCCATTGATGATTCTTTCTAGTTTCCAACAACTTTTCTACGGCGATCAGAAAGCCCTGTTCGATCATAAGTTCAACGGCATTTCACTCTAACCAGAAACCGTGGCTCCAGACCTGCCTCCTCCATCTTTTTCTCCGACCATCGTGGCTCCGCCTAACAGAACGCGCTTCCCGTCTCCTCCCGCCGTCGTCCCGGCATGACCGAGCTCATCCGGCGTGGTATCCGCCGTCGCCTTATGACTACGACAACTGTTTGCTAATATTAAATGAATCAATCAACACATCCAACAACCCAGATCCATTCTATTTAGAGCATCACAAGATTAAAGAACACATACCTCCAACACTTGGCAT
>JANVCL010000212.1:31314210-31326057 GCA_026546855.1 Erythroxylum incrassatum | reverse complement strand
AGAACACATACCTCCAACACTTGGCATTTGGGTTTGCACCATTTCCATGCTCCAACAAAACCTATCAAAAGAGAAAACAATACAAACCTTTTGCAAGAGAGAGCTTATGGTAGAAGACCCTTTCTTTTCTCTCCCAATAGACAATGTATTACTTGAAAACAACCACACCCTTATGTCATGTATATGACATGTTCTACCTTAAGGGGTAGAATATTGGGCTAATTGTCTCATTACTAATAGGATGATATGGACTATAGTTTAATAGGCCAACATATAGTAATTAGGGTACTACCATGTGCCTCAAATGCAATTAGTAAATTAACCATCCCATTATAATTATTAAACATACATTAGGCAATTCAATTTGTAGTTAGGCATATGGAATTAAATTGTGATTATATTAGTCCACTAATAATGTGTTATTTCTAACACTGTTAAGACCAAAGTTAATCCTGAACCTGCACATCCTTGAAATGAGACGATAAAGGCACGTGAATAACCGGAACAGCCATGGAAGGCAAACAAGGGTCACACCTGCATCAGCAAGCCATTGATGTGATTCATGATGAGGAAGCAAGACGTAGCTTATGAGACAACTGCCTCCGACGGCGATGCATAAGTACAAAAAGGAAGAGATTAGCCATATAAACAAGCGACCGGAGGTGGGGTCTGAAACAGGAATTTGTAGAGAAGATAATGTACAGAAAAGATTCCATCTTTAATCATGATTTCATCGTCTCATCGTCCATGCTTGTTCATCGGGATCTGCTCGAGATGGGTTTTGGTTGGTTTTTCAAGTTCTGTAAGAAAATTCATGAAAGATCAGAATTTTCAGCGCCATGGTCTGTGTCTAAAGGGTTGAAACTTGCACCAACCAAAAAAGAGTGTGAGAGAAGTACTAATTGTTTGTTTCCAGATATTACAAAAATGAAGAAAATTATTAAATTATTGTCATTTTGTTGATTTCATGAGTTAAAAGAGGAAAAAAAGTTTCAAATATGTTCTTTCGTTAGATGATACTTCAATTTAAACTTTAAGATCCTCTTTTTTTCATAATTTTGGGAGGCAATTTTAGCAATAATGAAAATAATAAATTAGCATCTAATTTATCTCTTAATTCAATTCTTAATCTAATTATAGTAATAATAACCATTTTTGTGAGTAGTTTGCAATTCGTGTAATAGCAATGTTGACTTTTCGGTTCACATAATTCATTCAATTAAGTTCTTTTTTTTATATTCATCTTATTTCTGATTATTATGTCTTTAACTCATCAAACAGATCCAATCAAATCTTGAATTTTTTTATTTTACTTTTAATTTGCTGATATCCAATCTTATTAATATATTGAATGTCATAATAATGGTCAGAAAAAAAATTTATCCATTTTTCGAGAGTCTCAAAGGGGCGCAGAATATTAATAATTGAGGAACTAATTAATCAAAACATCATTTGGTATCAAATATCGAGTTATCTAAGTCTAATCAGGTCGAACTCAGGCCTAACCTTAGTCATGAAGGCAAATGAACACCAACTTCGCTTAAAAGTTGCAGTTATGGAAATAATCACAATACACTTCTGATGAAGGTAAGTCTATGTGAACCTGCCCATTTAAGCCAATAAATTGATTTTGGTATTCATAATTCAAGAGAACATCACAAAGTTAATGGTTTGAATGAATTTAATTTGAATACTTACCAGGGCGATGCACTAAGAAACTTGGCAAAAGAGTTGGAGAGAGATATGGGATTAAGAATCCAGAGAGACTATTGATAGATTATGGAAATAAATCGGCACTTACAAGTTTAAACGTACATACAATGCCGTCTGGGACGACAAGATTACAGAACATGAGACCCATCTAGGGATTGACGTGTATATGTACTCTTCCAGTTTATTACCGCCATGGAAGCAGGGAAAGAATCTATAAAGTTCACGCATTGGATGGTAGCAAACAGCAGCAGCAGCAGCAAAGAGTTGCCAGAAGATGCAGTGTCTAATAACTTCTTGACTCTCGGTTGTTCTCTGTTTTCTGTTCCAAGTATCAAAAAGTTGCAAGTTTGGTAAAGGAAGACCAAAGCTCCAGGCTGCTCATAAATTTCAGCTTCAAGTAACATGTTTCGCCAAATGTCCAAGATTCTATAGCAGGATCCCAGCATGTTATGAAGCGATTGCGGAAGCAACGTTGGGCACAGGATCACTGTCTGCTGTAACAGAAGTTTGCCTTTGGTATTTTCGATGTTCCTGAGCCTTTCTTCTGTTGGATTCAAGGATAATTAGGAGGGCTGTAATGTCAGCAGGGCTCACACCACCAACCCTACTTGCCTGACCAATAGTTTGTGGCCTAACCTGGAAGCCACAGAGTTGATAGAATCTGTTTCATATGTTCAATAGAAAACATACAAAAGACAGTTTTGAATAATCAATCTGCGTGATCCTCATTTGCAAGCAATCAAAAGGATTTGAGCATAATCTGCACTCTTTCCAATTATATACAGAGAACTTCTCATCCAAGTATCTCGAAACAAGATTTTAAAGTTAATATACCATATAATTCAATTGAAGATAAGTGAAAGGAAGTGGACAAGGTTCATATATAACATACATTCAACTGAATATAGCAGATTTTTTCCCGGTAGTGTTATGATCTAAGTGCATAAGAACATGCATAAAAGATATGACAATCATTGCCACCTTAGCTCGAACATAATCAGCAGTGCACAGCAACCTCAGAGATGATATATAGATACATTATAGTGATATGATTTAAATTCAAACATGATAGAACGTTAAGGGAGAGAAATTAACTTGTTTTTCGACCAGCAGCACATTTTAATAGCACTAAACAGTGAAAGAACATCAGTATATCTTTTGAAAACGTGTGAGATTTGAAGATAAAATAGAGCATTTTTGAAGTGGGACAGAAAACATCACTTCTACAAACCTTGGAGAGCTTCTCACGAGCTTCAAGCGACAAAGTTGCCATTGCAAAGTAATCCAGGTCGTCTGGAAGTTGTCTATTTTGTTGATGGGCCATCTACAAGTAGAGAAAGCATCCATTTGATGAGCCAATTTTGGCATCAACGTATTCTGTTTTTTCTTTGTATTAAATCTATTATGTAAACATTTTCTAGGAAAAAGGAAAAAATCAGTCAAATAATATAGGATGCCTCATCTTACTACGTAACTCCTAAATTTATTTAGATCAATCGTAAATGAATTTGAAAGCCCAAACATACACACAAGAAACATATGCACTTCATGTAAAAGGCAACTCATTTAATATGAAAAGAAGCAGAATAAAATATCTCAAACAATGCGGGCTGAACATTGCTGGGAATGGGACGAAGTGTTATTCCTCCATTTCACTTATTGGTACAAAGCATTATTAACCACTTCAGCAAACTTGACCATAATCAATAACCCTGGATCCCTAGAAAACTTCCAAATATAGGCGAATAAACCTTTTCAAAGGAAGTTGAATAACACCTGTTGTAGTTGGATTTGCTGGCGTGTGATGAAGCCTTCATACTTGACATCAATCTCCACACAGTCTTTCTCCACTTTAGACAAGACTTCATTACCAAAACCATGCTTATCAAGAACCTCGTATCCCACATGTGGTTTCTTTAGAAGACTCTCCAATGTTGAAGAGTCCCTAACAGGCTGTCCAGACAGACGAGTAACATCAGCAGCCAATTCTCCTCCTGAAAGAAATATAAAAGGTAGATATAAATCGATCTCCAAAATCAAGAGAAAAACTCTCTGCGTATGATTTAATCTCAAATTCAAACACAATGTATGTGTAGCACCAAATCTTTTTTATGTTCCTAACAAGGCATATCTCCTTTCTTCTCTCTCTTCCTCTTTCTCTCTCAACCAACTACAAATCACTGTTAACCTTTTGCCACAATTCAATCATTAATGCAATTGCACAATGCAAAAAAGCAAGAGCAACAGAATTTGATATGCATTGAGATTAAAGTTCAAATATGCTTTCTAATTATGCTTTCACTATTTCTTTCACAAGAGAAATGCACCCATCACTTATGTGTTGCTCTTTTCCTTTGACAAAACAGTTTGATCATGACTGGACAATTTAGAAGAGGAAATAAATCGACCAGGTCAAAAGGTTTGAGTTTGAGTTTTGGTTATCATTTGCATCCATTCTGGGGAAGAGTTAACTAGCAAAATGGTAACAATTACTTTATCTGCAAATAAACTGTTTATCAACGTATATGGCTACGTAATCCTTACAAGTATTTACAGGTATTTCACGTCATAGCTTTGCTATGACAGAAGGATACAAACCTGAAATCCTGACAGCTTTCAAACGCCTTTTTTCCTCAGAAATTCGAGCTTGCTTATCCTGATACAGAGTCCAGCGTCTATCGTCTATCAACCCAATTTGACGGCCCAAAGGTGTTAGACGGCTATCAGCATTATCAGAACGAAGAAGAAGACGATGTTCTGAGCGGCTAAGGCAAAGGAAGAGGAAATAAATTTGGTCAAATTTTTAAGCAGAATAAGAAAATGGATAAAAGACACAGACCTTCCTGTTGTTTGGCTTATTCCTGAATAGTTCCCTATGGTTTGATACTCTTAAAAAAAAAGTTCTCATAATTCGTTAAATAGTCCACACACACCCCCTCTGTTAGTTTTTTCCTTCAAAATTTTGACCGAACTAACATGTGACATTTAACAAAGTATGTGGACTTTCTTTCAGAATATTAAACTATAAGAAGTTTTTCTTAAGAATGAGCCAGACCACAGGGCAAGTACATGTTTTTATACCTTAAAAAATCAACAATTTGAGGAATTAACACTACAACAATGAGTTATATGCATCTAAGAAAATACCTTGTCAACATGCGATAAGGCTCACGAAGATCCTTAGTGATCAAATCATCAATCAATGTTCCGATATAACTGCTTTCTCTCTCAAGGATAATCAGAGGTTTACCGTCTGAATGCCTTGCAGCATTTATACCAGAAATAATTCCCTAAAAATGTAAAATATGAAATGAGACATACACGGAGGAACACCATAATCACCTCAAAGTAAAAAAGATTACTTCTGTATCATGAGAGAGGTTCCATTTTTGCTTTTCCTCTCTAAAAAATTTTAGGAGATGAATAACCTGTGCAGCAGCCTCTTCATAGCCTGTTGTCCCATTTATCTGACCAGAGAAGAAAAGTCCTTCGACTTTTTTAGTCATGAGAGACCTAAAGCACTGGTAGGCAGGCAGGAAATCATACTCCACAGCATATGCAGGTCTTAGCATTGAACAATTTTCAAGTCCAGGTAAAGTTCTCAGTAGTGGTAACTGTAGCCTTTCTGGTAAGCCGGTAGAGAACCCCTGCAAGTCAAGCAAATAAAAACTGGAAATACAGCACATTTTAAAATAATGCAGAGCATAGGAAAAAGCATATAATATAGTATTAAAATAAGATGCTGATCTTTTATGTTAAAAACAATTGGTCATCAGATAACAAATGGCCATTAAAAGAAGCACATTTTCATGACAAATCAAAGGAAAACTCATTTTCCTATTACGCATGTTAGACTAAAACAAAAATAAGGAGCAAACATAGTGCAGAAGCCCCTTCTAGTTTATATCAGCAAAGGGATTTCTTGCAACCACATATCCAAATTTTCCAAGACTTCAAGTTGGGCCAAAACCATGTTCCTGTAGCTTTATACATGTCCAGATGTCACCCTGGGAAGTTCCAGGAAATTTCAGTACACAACATGGGAGACAATTGGACCCGTGTTGTCAAATTCCTACTCATAATCAACTGGAGCAAAGATGTCAGTCACTGCCTCACTGGCTGTGGAACCAAACTTAGTCACATAAGTGTAGTACTGGTTATTAAGGGAACATAAGTTAATAGCATGAAGTTAGATAGTTTGTATGTATTTGGGAAATTAAAAGATAAGAAACGTTAAAATTGTTGTAATACACAGTGCCACCTTGGCTCCCCAAGCCAATTATGTTTGAAGACATTTATGCATTTGTAAATTGAACTAAGAAAAATATCAATTATCCCACAATCATTCATGAAGCAGCTGGGATTGCAGTTAGTAACGTCGAGTTCAACTGCTTATATTGGTGCGGGTGGTCACTTCAGTCTCTTTTTCAGAATCAGGATATCCAAGCCTCTAATTCATTAAGTTGATAACCCTATCAAAAGGTGTAGCTAACTTTATGCATATAAGATGTTACCAACTTGATGTGATTTCTTTGCTTGAGTTTCCCTAAATTGAATTGAAGAGATCTTTAAGAGGTGGATTCACCTGTCCTGTTTTCTTATTAGTTTCTATACTAGCATAATAGGAAAAAAGAATTAAGATATGAACCTGCACATACAGCTCAGGCACATTTCGACCTTCTGGTTCAAGAAAAATTTGATGGGATTCTTTATCCTGAAATCTGACAATCTGAAAAGAAAATATATATTAAAAAAATAAGTACACATGTTGAGCGCTTGTCAACAAAAATCAAAAGGTAAAATAGGAACGATAATTTTATTGACATGAAAGTCGTATCTAGTTATGACACATTGAATTGAGAGAGAAAGCACCAAACTGACTATATACATCTCTCACTAAGGACAAGAAACTTAGATCGAATAATTAAGAAGAACAAACACTTTCATGAAAACAGACAAGAACAAATGTGCACCTTATCTTCAATTGACGGGCAGTACCTTGGCCCCTTTGCTTCCACCCATCCTCCATAAGTGGGTGTTTCATGCAAGTTATCCTTAATAAGTTGATGAGTGACTTTTGTCGTGCGTGTTAAATAGCAACACATCTGTTCCCTTTCTATGTGAGCATCAGCATCAAAACTAAACCAGCTAACCTATCAACCATAGACCCCATTATGAAGCACATGCAAACACTCAATAACCATAAACAAATGTACCTCATTCTCATTTCATTAGTCTAGCTGATGAACTATGAATTTTAGCCTAGATAACACTCTTCAATCTCTACATTAATCAGTTTACAGATTTAACAAAGCTACTTGGCATTTGTAGCCAATCAACTAGCACCTTTCTCAATGTTACAGCACAAATTGATGAGCGCTAACATTCTTTCTTGTTCAAATTGCCCTGGCCTAGTAATGAACATTACAAGAAAGGTGAATATCCTAGCAATGGGAATAGTACGCTTTGGGGTTATGCTTGTCATAAAAGTAGATTGTGAAGCACCATTGGACATCTGGAATTATTTAGAACTAATCTTCTGAACCTACATATGAGATTAAATGGAAGGACCTCTTCATCTCCATGCTGGGGTTCCAAAACTGTGAAATCTACAGTCCGAATATCCACGCGTGCTGGGGTTCCAGTTTTTAACCGGTCAGTTTCAAATCCAAGATGTTGCAAATTCTCTGTGAGTCCCTGAGAAGCTGACTCGCCAGCTCTTCCTGCAGGCATCGAAGTTCTACCAACCCAAATCTTACCACTCATAAAAGTGCCAGTTGTGAGAATGACTGAAGGAGCGTAGAAGTTCATGCCGAAAAAGGTAGAGACACCTTCCACATTGTCATTTTTCCCTAATAGTATATCTGTTACCATTGCCTCTCGCATGGAAAGATTTGGAGTACTGTAATCGAAGCAAACCACACAGAGAAGTCAGACAGGCGCAGGGACATTCAAGAAAGCAGTTTTTTGGGAGTAAAGAAACGCCAGTAAAATGCTAAATACTGATTAAACTTGACATAGTGATTGCCTTTTGATAGATAAAAGAAAAACTTAAAAGCTTTCTACCATAGACGTTACGTAAAAGAAGAATAAAACAAAGTTTTGGAAGAATAGTTTGACAGCAAAAGAAAATTCAAATGTTATGATACATAAACAAGTAATCCCAGCGAAAAGGCACCAGAAATAAGAGATTATAGCTTGCATCTTCCTTCCAAAGCACAAAAGAGACTCATAATTCTTCAATGTGTACCAACACACAATAAAGCAAACATAATCTTAGATACATTGCTCTATTATTTTGCCTATTAGATTGTACTTCCTCAAATAAAAATGAAATCAAACGAAAATACAAATCATTGCTGCTATGTGTTCTTCCTTCTCAGACAAATAATCAGAGAGAAAATATCAAAAACTTTTTAACAAATTTTCTGGTACCTTCAATTTCATTTTTATTTCTGTCCTTTGCTCAATAAGCATTAAAAATGTAAAATTAGGAAAATTTTTCAGTCGTCACGAGATCAAGTATAAGCCTATTAATTCTCATTTAGAGATGAGAAACTATTTTTCGTCCACCAAAAAAAAACCTATCATGTGAGCAAACCGCAAAACTGAGACAAGCAAAGGCCCAAGGTTGCATCACTGTGGTGGGCATGTGATTCTGGTGTGGTAGCATCGCTAGACCTTATCTTAGTTAATTCACATGCAAAGAGAAAGAGTGAATAACTTGCCTCTCTACTATTTTCTTCATCTGCATCGCATATTCCCTTTTGTCAGTTTGTGCACGTAAAGCTCGGACAGCAGGACCTCTTGAACTGTTGAGTACACGCTTCTGTAGATAGCACCTAAAGCATGAAGAAAAATGACAATTATGTTTAAAATTTGACATAAATAAGTTACCAAATATGATGTCCACTACATAAAAGCACTTTTTTGGCACCAATACTTTTCATTTCATGTATCAAGAAATATCAACAGGTTTCAGTTGGAAAATGTACTTCTGGTTCCTTTTTGGTAATCATGTCTGAGAAGCTTTCCTATGTTTCAGAGAAATTGAGAAAATCTAATACAAATCAATAAAAAGCAAGTACAAGCAAGATTTGCACTTCCTAGTAAATCACCAGATAGTAACTTTCAAAAGCATAGTGTGGTATTGAATATTACCTGTCAGCAACCTTCCCAATTTCACCACCCAGTGCATCCACTTCATGAACTAATTGTGACTTTGCAGGTCCACCAACTGCTGGATTGCAAGGCTGTACGAAACTATTGGTCAGGATATTACCCTTTCTTCAGGAGCGTGAGTGGTTTCAGAGATACTCAAACAACTTCTAGGATTTGGTTGAAAAGCATTTGGGTATTTAAATGGTTGAAAACATGGATATCAGTTCTCTTCATCGAACAAATTCAAGTAAACTCGCATAAAGGATTCATGAAACAGAGGCTATCACCAGTTAACCATTCCTCAAATACAAGCATCTAAATGTTAAATAAATCGTTCAAGAGGATAACCTGCCATGCTATTCTATCGATATTCAATGAGAGAAGAAGCGTTTTTGCCCCCAAACGAGCAGAAGCAAGAGCTGCTTCACAACCTGCGTGTCCACCTCCAACCACAATGACATCATATCTTTCATCATTAGCTCCACCATGACTACTCCAATCTGTAATTTTTTTTTTTAATCGGGAAAGTAAATTAACAGAAGTATCATAATATCATGTCCGACTGCGATTAACCAGTACAAGAGTAGCAACAACTGATCCAAGATTTCAATACAAGCTTCAAATTTTACGTGACATGCAAAGAATTCAGCTTTTTTAGTAAATAGTCATCAGAAGTGAGAATTGGTACTAACATATAAACAAGAATATAGAGAAGAGAAAGTTAATAGCGGAAACCTGGAGAGCTGGTAGCGGTAGCGGTGGCGGTGGCGGGAACGGAAAAATGGCGGGAGAATCCAAAAACCGCAAGCCTCCGTCGAGGACAGCGACGGAAAGAAAGAGCGTGAGACTTGTGGAGAAGAGGTAAAGAGAAGGAGACGTGTAAACGTGAAACGCGAGAGAAATGGAGAGTTATTGTGGAGGCCGTTGCCATGTGTAAGTAAATGCATATACACGCGCACAAACAGTGTTGTTACTACTGCTGGATTTGAAGAGGAAGAAGCAGGAGGAGGAGGAAGAGAGAAGGGAAAGAGCAATGTTGTCCAATTGTTTGCTTGTCTTATCAGCGTACCTGCGAAGCTGAGTCCTCGAGAGAAATGGGTCGGGTCGGGTTGAGTGTAAATTTGTAACAAATAGGTGAAGAAAGAAAGTCATTCCTTATTAAATATATTCTAAATATAATTAATTAATTAGAATATATTAGATATAATTAAATATAATATTAAATATAATTAATTAAAACTAAATATATTTTAAATATAATTAATTATAATACATTAAAATTAAATATAATATATTAAATTTTGATTTAAAATAAAAAATTAGTTTTAAATTTTTAGCAAAACAATATAATTAATTACATATAATTTATTATAATTAAATAGACTGTATTGAAATTTCATATAAAAATTAACTAATTTTAAATTTTTCTTTCTGAGCAAAATAATATAATTAATTACATATAATTAATTAAAATATATTAAAATTAAATATAATTAATTAAAATATATTAAATTTTGATGTAAAATAATACAATTAATTATAATATATTAAAATTATGATATTTTTTCAAGATTTTTAACAATCCAACTATTATTAATGGTAACGATAATTATTCCTTTATCTTAACCGACCATTATAATTATAATAATAATATTTTTTATATTTTTTATCATAGTCATTTTCATCCATATTACCGTCACCTTACGAGAACTAACCGCTCCTAAGTCTTTTGTTGGTTTCTTTCACTAGAAATTAAAATAACGGCTAATATATCAATCTCTTGAACACAAGGTATTGCTAGATTTTACGGTTTTTGCCATTCCTAATCATAGTTATATTTAACATTATCGTACAATAACTCCTCATTTGACTTTGTAAATATGTAATTAAATTCAATCAAGTTGATTAGTAGAATTTCTTACATTGGCAAAATGTCAATTGGTTAGGTCGCCTTTAGTCCGATCCATTGACGTTTAATTTATTTTTTATAGATTTTTGGACAAATGTTTTGCATTTCAATTGTCTCGAATTTTTACTAAAATTATATCATTTCGATTCAAACATAAAATAAAAGTAATGTCACTTTACACAATTATAATAAAACACAACTTAATTTTACTAGCTCAACTACGACGAATTTGAGTCTTTAAAACTTAATTAGAGATAACAGACTCGACCTAACTCGATCCAAAATTAACAAATATAACCTAAATTGATCGAGCTTCAAATTAAATTTGAGCATTTTTTTTAATTTTAGTTTTGGATTGAGCATAGACTCAGGCGATTTGACTCAACTTAACCCAAGTCTAAAATTTCACACAAAACAATATTATTTTGGATTAATTTTTTAAAAATTAATTTAATCAGACTTTATCGAGATTCAATATATCCAAGCTCGATTGAGTTTGAACTCAAACTCAAGCTTTAAAATTAAAATTCATATTGAGCTTAAGTCTAGGCAAGTCAAGCCTAACTCGATATATTGACATGCATAAATTGGATTGAATTAGTCCTTCTTTGGTCGGATTTAAAAGTCCATTGACCGACCCGGGCCGAAATTATGTAACCCTAAGTCCATCTCTGATAAATGCGTTTGTTCTTTATGTATTTTTCAAAATTCTCATTTTGTAAGGACTTGTGATTTTTTCTGTTAGAAGGATGAACAACCTGAAAAGGTCAGGTCTTTTTGAAGCTTTGGTAGAACCTGATCGTCCATCTCCATTCCTGTGCTTACAAATCTCTGTTTATTTTTAAATAATTTCTATAGGTCTCATCGGATTTTATGAAATTATTGATCATAATCGTGAGACTGAGTGCCTATAAATACTCCCCATAGCCATCAAAGATCACGAGTCAGCAGAAAAAGCATTCAACAATGGAGGCCCCCAAGTACGAGGCAGAGACGTATGTGGACGCGAGACCAATTTATCCAACCGACTGGTTTTCTATGCTTGCCGATCTCACTTCTGACCA
>JANVCL010000212.1:31271308-31293337 GCA_026546855.1 Erythroxylum incrassatum | reverse complement strand
TATTTATATATATATATTAAAAAATTTGTTAACCTTTAATACTAAAAAGACTTATCCGTTTAAACTCAAAAGTCAGCTTACTGTGGGTCTTACTTTGCACAAAAATTATTAATTTCTAGAAGCTCATCATATAAGCTCCTGTAGATCCATCTGATTGGTTCAAAGTTTCCATTTGAGCTCATCATACAAAGCACATATAGATGGCTTGAGATCCATCTGAAAATCACATCAGGTCTCATCCATTGGAGCTAGTGCGCAATGAAGACCAACCTCGACTTTGATTTAATTATCTGTTCTGGAATATTCTATTCGGATGCTACATTACTTACTTTATTGTACTCAAAGGTAAATCGTGCACCCCAGGCGCCTCACATCCTGACTCGGCAGAGTAGTGAGAAGTAAATTGCAATTTGATCTCAGCCAACTTTTCGAAAAGCGGCCCAATACTTGATGTGTACAATATCACACTTACTTTATGATATTACACAAGGTAGAGTGGCTTAGCTGAAGACGGACAAAAATGTTGTTTACTACAACGCAAGAAGGCGCGGAGGAGGAAAAACAATTCGGCTACGATTTGATCTCGAAATCCCACACTTTAAAGTATAAAAAAGCCAACTAACTCTTTTTTTCTTCTTACGAAGTATTTTAGGAGGGTTCTAATTATAAAAAAGTTCCTTTAAGTTATTCACATTTAGAGTAATTCTCGCTTCAGCCAGTAGAATATTTCTTAGTATTTTGTTGAATATTTTTATAAGAATTTAAATTTATATATTTAATTTTACAAAAATTAAGTTTATAACTTTAATAATAATAATAATAATAATCTAACGTTAAATTTTCTATTAATATGAATGATGCAGCGAGCTACATCATATTAATATTTTTATATAATATGTATGAATTTTATTATTTAATAAATTAAAAAATATATAATATTTTTAGTATATAAATATTTAGTATATAGTATTTATATACTAAAAATATTATTTTGATGTGACTCTTTATGTTTAAAAACTTAATATTATGGTATTTTAAAATTTTAACTAATATTATAAAATTAAATAAAGAATAAAAAGTTTAATTAATCTTTTTATTATATTATCCCAAACTTCACGATGTAATTATACGACAAAAAAGTCAACTGTAATAATACATAGGTTAAAAGTATAGAATAAAGAGGAGAGCAATACTACTATTAGGCAAACATCTAATTCCAAAAGCTTCTCTTATAGAACTTTTAGAAATAAACTTGTGGGAGTTAAAACAACTAATCAATAGGTTATTCACCAAATACAACAATAATTTTTTAAAAAGGTCAAAAAGTTAATTTTTAGTCAATAAATTAAAAACGACTAATAAACTACCTCCTATTATCAACTTAAACTCAAATGTCTATGTATTAGATTTGGGCATGAAATCTTCTGATTCTATAAGTTTGTTCAAACGCTATTTTGGTCTTGTTATGTATATTTGAATGTAAAATGATATTGTTTTAGAGTAAAAATACAGTCAAAACAAGCTTGGAGAACATGAAAACTTGGATTTGAGGGTGTTTCTTTGCATATAAAACCATCTCCAACCAACACACCAAATTTGGTGTTTTGGTACATTTAAATAATTCTCAGGACTATTTTAGTGTTGAAATTTAGTGTCTTCTTTAGAGTGATTTCTTTTCGTCAAAAGACCAAATTCATGCACCAAAAGTTGTAAAAAAATAACTTTGTTCATTATCTTTTTAACATATTCTTTTTATGCCATTCTCACAATTTGATTTATTTACATAATTTATTAAGTAATTAATTTTAAAATATATATTATTTTGCATAAAATATATTGTTATAAAGATCTCATTGAGACATTTAAAATGACACTAATATTGAATATAATATTAAATTTATTTATAATTCTTATTTATAAGTGTTTTTTTAAGTAAACGTTACAAACGTAAAAAGCATTGACCGGAAAGGCAACAAAACTAACCCAAGCCAACAGGCTTACCCCGTACACCCGGAACCTACTAGCCTTTCACAATCAACACCAAAAGCAATAGAATTATCTGAATTTAAAATGAAATCTAAACAAGAAGGACGAGTATTCCAGAATTGTGGGTTTGCATCTAATAAGGCCACCCTCGCTAATGAATAAACCGCCTTATTGGCAATCCTACACGTCCAGTGGAAGGATAGGTGAAGGAAATGTCGCTTGATAGATAGACAATCAAGTGTCAAAATTCCAATCTGAGAACGATGTGAAGAAGGACCTATAATTTGTTGCACAGGCGACAAACAATTAGACTCCACTATAACCTTATCAAACTATTGATCTTTTAACCAAAATAGAGCTTCCCTATGGACGTAAGTTCAGCAAGAACTGGATCATACAAAACAGGATAATAGCCTGATAAAGCAGCCACGAAACGCCCTCTGCCATCCCTTAACACTGCGGCAAAACCTGTGACATTTTTATCTCTAAAAACAGCCGCATCCACATTACATTTGAAATAGCCTTCCGGGGGCCTAACCCAAGTTGAAACAGTAGTTCTTGCAACTCTAGTCCTAGTGTTAACCTTCTCAAAGGTCTCCTGCGCCTCTTGCCAATCTTTAAGGAAGCTATCAACAAAATTAGCAATCAGCCGAGGGGGACTAGTTTTCCCTTGCCACACTCGAAGATTACGGTGAAACCATACACTCCACAACATCGTCAACACACGTTCAATATCAGGAGACGACTGGAGGCTTAACGTGTTTTCTACAAAGGATGCAATTCCATTGCTTGGGCGACTCCAACCCATCGAGGACCAAACTGCTTCGGCTAGTGGACAATCCATCAAAACATGACTCATATCTTCTGTGTGACCGCAAACATCACATGCGGTATTAAGCATGACTCCTTTCCTATGCAGGCGATCTTTATAGGGAAGAAAGTCACGGAGACATCTCCAAGTGAAATCCTTGATCTTTGGAGGAAGAGCCAGATTCCACAACCGGCTCCAAGAACCATCGATAAACTGGCTGCCAATACCAGTGAATAAAGTAAGAGCTAGCCTATAGTCAGTTTTTACCGAGTAAGACCCGTCCTGACTATAATGCCAAACCAATTGATCAGGGGGTCTTGATATAGCTAATGGGATCTTTGCCACCCGCCCCACGTCATAAGGAGTAAGCAATCCTTCCAACATTTGAACATCCCAGCCGGACCCATCTTCCTTAATCAAATCACATACCTTAATGTTGCTAAAATCCGAACTGAAAGGGGAGGTGACGTGAAAGTTATCTCCCTCGGAAATCCATAGATCTGTAAAAACCTTAATCGAGGCTCCGTCTCCAACCCTCCATTGAACCCCTTGACGCAAAATGTCCTTGGCTGCATAAATACTTTTCCAGATGAAACTGGAATTGGCACAATCCCTTGCCTCTAAAAAGCTACAAGAGGGGAAATACTTGGCTTTAAAAATTTTACTCGGAAGCGACTCGGAAAACACCAAAAAACGTCATGCTTGTTTGCAAAGCATAGCTAGGTTGAAACAGTGAAGATCTCGGAACCCCATGCCACCAAATTTTTTAGGCACACACAGTCTATCCCAACTCGCCCAGTGGATGTTCTTTCTGTTACTAGTTCCCGATCCCCACCAGAATAAGTTCATCATTCGCTGTAAATCGTCACAGGTGCCTCGAGGAATAAGAAAAACACTTATACAATACGCAGGCAGAGCTTGTGCAACAGTCTTAATGATAACTTCCTTACCTGGCTTAGAGAGCATCCTATTTTTCTAGTTGGCGATACGTTTCTCAGACGATCCTTAATGAAAGCAAAGACTTGCTTTTTCCTTCTTCCGATAAGAGAAGGAGGACCCAGATATCTCCCATGATCAATAGGAGTGCTAACCCTTAAAATAGCTTCCACCGTGTTTTGATCATAAGGAAGCGTGTTGGAGCTAAACATAATACCTGACTTCTGAAAATTGATAGCCTGGCCTGAAGCTGCTTCATAGATGGCCAGAATCCTCTTGATGTGCTGTCCTTCTATCGTATTTGCTTTGAAAAGGAGGAAACTATCATCTGCGAATAAAAGGTGAGAAACTCTAGGGCTTCCAGAGCAAATAGAGATCCCATAAATATCACCTCTAGCCTCGTGTTTCCTTAACAAAGCTGATAAACCCTCGGCACACATAATGAACAGATACGGGGACAAAGGGTCCCCTTGCCTCAACCCACGCTTCGGGATAATCGGGCCTACTTCAGAACCGTTGAAAGCCACGGAATACCTCACAGTAGTGACACATACCATAACAATCTCCACCCATTTGCTATCAAAACCCATCTTTAATAACATAAACCGAAGATATTTCCAGTCTAACCTGTCATAAGCTCTGCTAATATCGATCTTAAGAGCAGCTTCTCCATTCCTTCCTTTCCCTTTATTCTTCATGTAATGTATAATTTCAAAAGCCACTATGATATTGTCAGTGATAAGACGACTAGGGACAAACGCCGACTGCATGGGAGATATAATCTTTGGTAGAATGCTTTTAAGGCGGTTCGTAATCACTTTAGCAATGAGTTTGTAGATGACGTTACACAGAGCTATAGGTCGAAGGTCTTTCATGCATATGGGCTTTTCTTTTTTAGGAATCAACACTATCGTCATGTCATTGAGAGTTGCCGAAAACTAACCTTCCTCCATCCAAGAACGAAAATTTTCAAAAATATTAGCCCCCATTATATGCCATCACTTTTGGAAAAACGCCGGATTCATACCGTCTGGTCCCGAAGCCTTATCCGGATGCATTTCGAACATAGCTGTTTTGAACTCCTCATAGCGCAAAGGAGCTAAAAGATGGTCGTTATCCTCCTTTTTAACCACCGAAGTAACGTTTGTAAACTCACTAAAATTCGTAGCACCCGAATCTAAGAAAAGCTTCTTGAAATAGTCGAGAATAATGGTTCCGATACCCTCATCATCCATGGCTTGCTGTCCGTTGTCACCCAGGAGTAATGTAATTTGATTGAGCCTTTTCCTTTTCGAGGCTTATGCGTGAAAGTATTTAGAATTAGCTTCACCGTATTGCATCCAGAAGATTTTCGACCTTTGCTTCCAATAGATATCTTCCTGTGCCAAAACACGATTAAGCGCAACTTTTTGCTCCCTGTACAAAGCAAACTGATGGTGTTGCCGAGAGAACTCCATGTTTTGCTTGATAACTTTTATGCTCTCAGAAAAATTATTCACAGGTTGCTTCTGCCACTCGAGCAACTGGATGCCGCACTCCCTTAAACGGGAGAGAATGTTCATATGTCTATTGGCCATCCAGAAGCCTGAAACGAAATCGGCAAAACCAACCTCCGTCAGCCATTTATTCTCAAACTTGAAACCGTGGGTCCTCTTAGTGGGAATTCGACGCAAAGCCACCAGTTTAATCGGATTGTGATCTGAAGTAGAGCTCACTAAATTATATAGTTTATGAAAAGGAAAAACCTCCATCCATTCTTTGTTAACAAACGCACGGTCCAATCGTTCCAATGTGAGAGATTCTGAATCTCTCCCTCTTTCCCCAGTGTATCCGAAACCTAACAATGGAATATCTACCAATTCACAATCCGTGATACATTGCCGAAATCCTTCCACCAATGAACTAGGATAGTCCACTCCTCCCAATTTATCATCAACAGAAAGTAAGTTGTTAAAATCTCCAAAACAAACCCAAGGTAACTTATGAAGATGAGTAAGGGAACGCAGAAGTTCCCAACTAACACGTTTTCGGTTAGACTCTAGGTAACCGTAGAACTCGGTAAGTCTCCATTTAGGATTAAGCGCGTCATCAATAATCAAGTCTATATGATTGTTCGAGAAACCGGTGACAGTAGCTGAGACATTATTTAACTAGAACATGGCCAGCCCGCCACTGCAGCCAAGCCAATCAACACAACATTGATTTAAACATGCCAACTAGCATTTAAAATATCAGAGCACGCCTTGTCGGAGCTCGTACGTCGCCTCTGACATGATTCCAAGGGATAAGGATCAATTCGTGGAACTTAAATAATAACCACATATATTATGTAAAAATTAAAAAAATAATTTTTTAATTTAAATAAATTTATTTTAATCTTACACAGAACAAGCATTTTTTCTTTTTAAAAGGCAAAAGCATCACGTCACCACATATACGTCATTCGTAGTGACGGCAATGCACCTGAGCTTGAAAGTTTAGAAATCTAAAATTTAGAAGAAAAAAAATCGAACACAACCCAATAATTGATTAATTTAATAACTTTAGGTCAAATTGTACCAGAAGTTAAATCGATAAGATAAGAAATTTAAGGTTTAAAAGATTTAACTGGTATTAAACCGTTATAAATTTAATTAAATATTAAATAAAATTAAAAAATTTGGAACATAATTGAAGGAGATTATCTTTATAACTTTAATTTAAAAAGATTGTTAATTAAAATTAATTGATTTATTTTGATTTAAAAGAACTTATTAATTTACTAAATTGGCTGATTAATTAATAAATTTATTAGTTTTTAATAAAAATAGTTATTAAAGTAAATTGAACTGAAAAATTAAAAACCAAATTAAAAAGTTGAACAATTTTATATTTTTACGGTTGAATTGACCGAATTGGTTGAGTTTTTGAATAATTGATTTTTAGTTATTGATGATTTATTTGAAAGATAGATCATTTTTTATTTTTAATTAATTCCTTAAACTTAAGAAATGGTATATATTAATTTAACATCATTTTGCTTTTTATGAGAATTACTTTTTTTATCTTCTTATATTTTTTTTATTGTTATTGGATTTTTGTTTTAGTATGAACTACATCCCTACTTAGGGTTAGCGATATAACTTATATTGGATATTTAATTATTAAGTTATTATTAGTTATTGTTGGGATTGAATTTATTCTCTTTGTTCTTCATTCTTGAATTTACACATAACCGATGGGAATTATACGAAGGTATAATATGTGTATTAGGAAAATAAACACTCTAGATTTACTGTCAGTGATATCTTAGCTAATTTTAAAAACTAATAAATTAACTATTCTCAATGAATTTAATTAGGTTAATTTTACATTGAGTGTGAACTTGAGAGTGGGTATATATATCTTAAATTAATTATTATTTCAACTTTAATACTAAACCTTGACTGATAGTTGAAATTTCTCATAAGTGAACTTCCGGCATTTTCACTTTTAATAAATTTTTGTTTAATTTTATTTTATTATTTGGCTAAGATTAATAATCGTAGTAGTTAAATAATTTAATTACCTTTCATAAAATCTTTCAGCGGATTACTTGGGGAGGGCATTATCACCTTCATTAGAGACTATCATAAAAATAGCTAAGTTCATCTATTGGTTATTGACTTGAAAATGTAACAAGTTCTCAGCTCCGCAATTATTGACTAGAAAATTCATCTATGGGATCTAAGGTTCTGCTCGTGCTTATATGACGAGCTCAAATGGTCAAAAAAAATCAGAAGGAGACAGATCTGATTTGACACTTCTTTTAGAAATATGATCATGTTCTTCACGCTTCTGGTATTAGATGTAGATTATTAAATACTCTTCTCTTGCTTTCTTTAATCTTTAATCTTCTTCTGTGATGTTACTCTTTTTGTTTGGTGAAGATCAAGCATCACTAAACCTGTGAATGAATTTGAGAATTTACCATTATTAGGAATGTAGTTTCCATATCAGTAAACTGTGTAACTCTCTCAGCTACTGATGTGTTCGGGACTCCTGGTGGCGTAGCCATTTATGAGTTTGTGAAAGATTAAAGAAATTCAGGAATAAATTCACAAGATGGATATGCAAAGTTATTGAATGGAAGGATTTTCCAAGAACCTGTCAATCGACCATGATTACAAGAAAATGATTACTGTCAATTGCAGCGGCAACTATAGGGACAGAAGAGGGTGGAGTGGAACTGTACAGAAGATAAGAATTCTGTGAACGTCGGAGACATAATCAAAAGGACAGTGACTGCAAAATACCGATTAAACTTATCGTAGACGAGCAATGTCAAATCCATTGACATCGTTCAATGCATGTAATAGTATTTAAATTATATCATTCGGATAAGCCACTTTACGAACAAGACCTCAACCTATCCTCTCTTTTTCAATCATCATATCCAAGACTTGTAATGGAACAGCATTTACAAATATGTCCTATCAATGATCTAGAGCAAAATTTTACAAATGCTTGAATTGAAAACAAGAATCAAGATGAATTTAGAAGATATTTTAAATTTAATTATATTTATTAATAATTATTAAAATTTTAATTTATTTACTTTAATTAAAAATAAAATAAAATAAAATTGTTAAGTAAAAATTAAATTATTAATAAAAATTTTAATAATTACTTGAATTAATTAAATATAACATATTAAATTAACTTATTCAAAATTTAAAAATTAATATATCAAATAATTAAATAATATATATTTGGTTAATAGTAAATCAGGTTATAAAAATAATCAGAAAACAAAAAACTTTTTTTTTATAATTTTCATAATTTTTGAAAATTAGAAGAAACCAAAATGAAAAATAGAAACCAATAATTCAAACAAATAATTTTTTTTACTAAATTTAAAAACAAAGAAAGAATACCAACAGAAAAAAAATAAAAACAAACAACTCCTAAATTTATTTTAAAATATCTTCATTTTATATAAAAATTTTGAATTTTCAGATCTAACCAAATTGAGTAGTTAGAGCTTGACTGAAAATCTCAAATTTAGAAACAAAATCGAACATAACCCAAAACTTGATTAATTCGGTAGAGTTCATTAATTTTAAGTCAAGTCGTACTAGAAGTTAAATCGGTAAGACAAGAGGTTTAAGGTTTAAAATATTTAATCGGTATTAAATTGTCATAAAATTAGTTAAAGATTAAATAACATTAAATAATTTGAAATATAATTTAAAAAGATTATCTTTACATCTTTAATTAAAAAATATTGTTAAACAAAATTAATTTATTTATTTTGGTTTATAAGAACTTATTAATTTACCAAATTGACCGATTAATTAATAACTTGATTAGTTTTTAATAACAAGAGTTATTAAAATAAATCGGACAGAATTAATAAAAACCAAACTAAAAAGTTGAACAAATTTATATTTTTACAGTTGAATTGACCGAATTGGTTGAGTTTTCGAATAATTGATTTTTAGTTATTGTTGATTTATGTGAAAGATAGATCATTTTTTATTTTTAATTAATTCCCTAAACTTAATTTGAAATGTGTTTCAAGTGTTTTACTTAGTGAAATAGAAGTGGTATATATTAATTTAACATCATTTTGCTTTTTAATTCAAAAGAAAACGTGATTATTTATGGAAAACAAGTTATCTACTACTGATTAAGAAGATTTCATACCAAAATTTTTAATTATTGACATTAATATTTTAAATTTAAATTAATATCTTAAACTTAAATTTCAATATCTCTTGGTTTTTAAAAATAAGTGCCTGTTTGGATGAGTTTTTGTCAGTAAAGCTTTTCTGAGAAAATCTTTTCTAAAATGTCACTTGACTGTTTGGCTGTTAATTAAAAAAATAACTTTTTTAAAAGAGCTTCATACAGTATACTGTTTGGCAACATAAAAATAAAAAAATTTAACTATATTTTATTTTATAATAAAATAATTTATGCTAAATAATATATAAAGTAAAATATATTATGGTTACCTATTAAAAAGATAACCATTTTGTAGAAATTCTACGTATAAACTTAGAGGGCAATTTGAAACTGTCTTCATAATTACATAATCTAAATAAAATCTAATATTTTATTTAAGAAAATAAAATATTTAACTTTAAGTTCAAATATTAGAATATTATAAAATTGATATTAATAATAATTTAAAATTATAATTAATTGTTTTTATCTAAATAAAATTTAAATTAAAAATTGTTAAATAAAAATTTATTAATTTGTTTTTAATTTATGAAAATTAATTAATTGAATTCCTGGCCACCAACCACCATTGACCCCAAAGGCCCAAAGTATTGCAGAGAACACCAACACAGAAAACTCCTCCGGAACTTCAGATTCCAACCAAGACCAAGACGCACCATCAGAGACCATTTCCGCTGCACAGAACTCCAAGAACCAAGGCTCAGAAACCATTAGAAAACCCAAAAGGAGAAAGAATTGCCTCACAGCTCTCATCCCAAGCCAAGAAGCAGCTCCACCTAATGGGACCTTCTCCTTTACATTTGACACCAACCTGACCGGAACTTCTTAAGAAGCCACTCCAAAGTTCGGATCTTTCAGTCCACTGATACCCACCAAAATTCAGAAAGACAGCCACTGTTTTCAGTCTCAACCCTCAAATTACGGAACCATGTCGGAACGAAAAGAAAGTCACTTTTGATATGCGTAAGTGGCGCAAATTGGTTTAGTCGAAAAAAGCTTTATACTCCTTGAAAAGTATTTTTTTGAGGTTTTCGAAAAAGCTTTATACTCCTAGAAAAGTATTTTTTTGAGGTTTTCGAAAAAGCTTTATATTATAACTTCTAGAAAAGTTGCATTTTATTTTTAAAAAAATTTATTTCTACTTTAAATATATTTTTAAAATTTACAGCTAAACATCCTCTTTTTTCTTTAAAATAATTTTTAAGATAAAAAAGGTACTTTTAGAACTTCCAAACGTTAAATCAAATAGTTATAAGAGCCCGCACAGGTGTAGCTCGGTTGGTCTTCTAGCAGGGTTAGTTGGAACAAGGACCTAGGTTCGAATCCCGGCAACGGGTGGAAAGGGCCGCTCTGCTAGTGGGTTGATCGAATAGATACCGTAATTTACTCCCTCATCTTGTGGTCGGGCCCGTGAGTGAGAGCAACTGGGGTGGCTGATTCCACCTTTTGAAATAAATAGTTATTAAGAGGTTTAACGATTGAATCGATATTAAACAGTCGTAAATCAGTTAAAGATTAAACCAAAATAAAGATTTTGAAATATTATTAAAAGGAAAGAATTTGAAGTTTAATTGAAAATTAATTAATTTATTTTAATCTTATTAATTTATAAAATTGATCGATTAATTAATAAAATGATCGATTTTTAACAACAAGAATTATTAAAATAAATTGAGTTATAAAATTAAAAACTATGCTAAAAAGTTGAACAATTTAAAATTTTATAGTTGAACTGATAGAATTGATTAAGTTTTTTAAACATTGTTGTAAAATAAAAAGGGTATATTTAATTAAACATTACTTAGTTTTCTAATAAAAAAAGATAACCAAAACCAAAAGTACTTAGAAACAGCTGCGAACATATTAACACAACCAACTAATGTCGTCATTCTTATAAACAGAGTTCCGTCTTGGACCGGTAGAAACCTAAATTTATAAATAAAAAAAATTATAAAAAGTAAGAGACATCATTTTTGTAATTTAAAAATTTTAAAAATCTATATATTCTTTAAAATTTTAGAAAGTATTTCGTTTATCCGTTAAAAATAACTAATTGAAATATTGTGATTCAACTAAGTATTAATGATGATGATTAAAAAATCAAACTAATTTTAGTGATTCAGCGAATGTTTTAAATAACTCTTATTATTAAAAATCAATAATTTTATAAATTAGAATAAGCTAGTTGATCTTTATTTAAAATTATTATTTTTAATAATAAGAATTATTAAAAACTTAGTTTAATCTAGTTCATTTTTATTTAAAATTATTGTTTTAAATAAAATTTTAACTTTTGACAATTAAGAATAATTCCCTTATTTAATCACATTTAGATTTTTGTAATTTTGTTTAATATTTTTATATGCCAATCCCTTTTGATGTACGTATGATGCTTCATTTTTTGTTGTTGTTATTTATAATATTTGATTCATTTAAATATATCTTTTATTGTTATTTTTAACTTGAAAATTGTTAAAAATATAAAATTTATTACCCTTTATAAAAAATTTAAGTTTGAGCTGAAACAAGTTACCAACCTAAACTCAAATGTCAGTGTATTGTGGGTCTCACTTAGCAAAGTAATTGAAAGCGATCTAGAAAGGGGTTGAATAGATCGATGAAACTTTCTCGCAAAGTTCTATACAAAAATAACAAATTAATACACTCGAAACAATTAGATAAATTAAATAAAGAGTATAGGGAAGAAAGGCAAACACTGTTTTTATAGAGGTTCGAAGCTAAGATCTACGTCCTCTACCTAAGTTCCCACTTAGGATTTGACAAACCACTTTACTGCACATTTTTAGTTCAGTGCGAACTTTTACAACACCTCTTGAATTCCGGCTCAAGCAACCCTTACAATCGATCTGTCTTTCGGCACAAATCTTACTTCACTAGTGATTCTCCTCTAATCACTAAGTTTACAATAAAGATGATGAATAATCGAAGTAAAGTTCAATATAGCTAGATACACTTGAATGTGCAGAGAGAAATTTAAAGTAATAACAATGATGATTATGAAAGATGATCAGTATGCTTTGCTATGTTCTACACTTATTGATCTCTTGATGTTCCTCTATTTATTTGTAAGCTTATGGATAAATATAGACGTTGTAGATCATTTATTAACCGTTAAAGATTGTCTCATAGACGTTATGAATGATTTTCTTCTCATTTGTAATCAATTGACTTCGTCAGTATAGGATCAGATGTAATGTTAGTCGACTGGTTGTGATGTGTAGTCGATTAGAACCAGCATTTTTATGAAAAATTTCATCTTCGGTTCACGATCAATTGACTGGAGTGATTGTAATTGATTGGAATGATTATCCAACATACCGTTCTCCTGTTTTGAGTTGCCTTGAAACGTTCTGGCCGACTTGTTTTAACCCCCACTTGACAAATATGTTAATTCTCAGTCGTCTTGTGATGTTCTGGTCAACTGGTGCTTGCTCCAACGGTTATATTGCAGATAATCTCTAATCTTTACTTTGTTAAGAAGCTATTTTGAGATCTTTATCTATAATCTTCATCAAGATCAACTTTTGCACGCTGTTCATCTTTAGATCAAATTGTCTATCTCTTAATTGTTGGGGATTATCACAATCTTCATGATATTTTATCTTTTGGACATTTGAAGATTAATGCTATCTTATATTAAACAAGAAATACCTTAAATAATTTCTTAAACATTTCTATACATTTTATTATTATCAAAACATAAAAAAAATGTTATTTGTCAATTACCGTTGGTCCAAAAGTAATTACCAATTTTAAGAAGTTGGGGTTGGAGAGGACGAAGAAGTGTCAAAACATGTAAATCAAATCTGTCTCCTTCTGGTTTATGTTTTTTGACCAATTGAGCTCATCATATAAGCACGAGCAGAACTGTAGGTCCCATCAGATTCGTTCAACATCACAAAGAGTTTCAAATTTGGTCTTGTGTTCAGTACCAAAGATCAGATCAGATCGGACCTCATCTTTTCTCTTTCTCCGCGCATTGTTTCAAAGACTCATAAGAAAATGGTGATCACTATTCCCATTCATGTCTGATTTGCTTGCTTTTCACCTTATAAGTTGCATATTAGTATTGCCATTACACAGAACAAGCACTTTTCTTTTTGAAAGGCAAAAGCATCACGTCACCACATTTTTGAACTCATACGTCATCACTCACGAGTTCTTAAGAGTTAAGGCCTAAGGGTAAGGTTAAATTCGTAGTCATGGCCGGAATTCTGGTTTAGATCCTCTGTACTTATATTTGAGGAGCAGAATATCTGTTCCAAGATTTTGTGTTTGAGTTTAGACCAAACACAAAATCTGTTCCAAGAACAAAGATTTTGTGTTTGTAGGAGCAGAATATCTGTTTCAAATTAATTTCAACCTTGTTTTAATAATTCTTTATTTGCGGGAATTAGTTTATACTCTAAAATTCGATTGTAATTGAAGGTTTACATTTGAATTTAATTTTGATTAAATTTGATTAAATTTATTTTAAAAATTTAAAAATAAAATTTTTGAGTTTTAAACTTGAAACAAATTAAGTAGTTAAGCGATATATGTGATAAAAGACAGATTAGTTCATAATTGGAGCCCAAAATTTTGATTAACTCGGTCGAATCTATTAATTTTAGGTTGAGTTGAGAGATATTGTTGCTTTTTTTTTTGGTACACTTAAGGTATCTACCGACGGAATTAATGACTAATCATTTTGTTGCGGAAACATCTCCAATATGAAAGGGCTACAATTGGCTCAGAAACTTGCTGCATTTCTAAGGGTAAAATTCAAACCCCCAACTATTTGATTAAGCGACGAAGGCGCGCCAATCCACTGGGTTATATTGTTGCTATTATTACTCTATGGTCATGGAAGAATAATAAACTTGTTTCAAGGGTTAGTAAATCAATTATAGTTTGAGAGTAAAAATTTAAGTCGATTATATCATCATAAAATTAATATATAATAAAGATTAAATAAAATTAAAAAATAATATTATTATTTATAAAAAATAAAATTTAATTAGAGAATAAAAATGTTAATTATAAATTAATAGGTTTATTTAAGTCTATGAAATAAATAGGTTAGTTTTTAATAATAAAATTTGTTAAAGTAAATTAAAATTAATATTTTATTAAAAAAACTTTCCCTACAAGTAAGTATATGGATGTGAACGGGATCATATCAGAAGCACTACCACCACTTGGGGAAGGTTGTATTGTGTAGCGAAGAAATGGGTGAGCCAGCCACCGCCACCAGCACCGGCACCGGCACCCAAACTTCCGGCGACAACGTCCGACGTACCACCTTTGGTTCCTTCAACCACCCGTTGTCACGTCCGCAAGTTAGGAGGAATATCTTGCGGGCTGTATTTGGTTGTTCTCCTTCACAGCGCGAAGATGGATAGAAGTACGCAGTTGATGTACACTTTGTTTCGAAGTGGTTTAAAGAAGATGAGTGATCGGTCTGTTACTCTTTCTTCTTTCTATAGGAATAACAGATCAACATACTATAGAAGTTGAGTTACTTTATTCATCACTGATACTGTAGATTTATACACACTTGGGAGTTCCCAGATTACATGATATACACGGTTAAGATACATGATAAGATGGGAAAGATATGTGATACGTATTACAACTGATGTAGAGAAAATCGTGGAGAATATACACACGTTATCTACAGTTCATACATACTTGGCGCGCGCGCGCGCTTTGTACTTAAGAATCAGCTTCTTACTTTCTAGTGAGATTATGAGATATATATGATCATGTTCTTCAAGCTTATGGTATTAGATCTTCTTTTGCTTTCTTTAATCTTTAATCCTTTTCAGTACTGGTATTCTTCTTCTTGTTTGGACATCACTAAACGTGAGAATGAATTTGAGAATTTACCCTTATCAGGAATGGTAGGTTCCTTACAAGTAAACAGCGTATCCCTCAGCTTCTAGCGTGTTCAGGACTCCTGGTGGCGTAGCCATTCATGAGTTTAGGCAAGTTTAAAGAGATTCAGGAATGAATTTACAAGATGAAAATGCAAATTTACCGTATAGAAAAATTTTCCAAGATAGAACCTGTCAATCCACCATGGTTGCAATCAAAAAGTTGATGTACTATTTATCATTGACTTCTCATTATAGCAATCGAAAAGATTTTTTTTTTTTAGGGAAATCGAAAAGATTCTTATTTTATCTAATTTTATTGTTTATGACTCGAATAAAGAGCAACAAAAGAGATTGGCCCACCAAAAAAAGATGAAATATGAGTTCTTTTTTTACTAAATTTTGTGTTTAAGTGAGATTTTTAGTTATTAATTAATGACATTTTTTCGGCTTACTGTGGGTCTTACTTTGTGTAAAAATGACTAATTTCTAGAAGTTTTTGACCATTTGAGCTCATCATATAAGCACAAGTAGATCCATTGATTGGTTCAAATTTTGGAAAGATTAAACCTTAAGCTTCTTATATTTTTAAAACATTAATTCACATATGATATTTGCATTTTTATAATATTTAATTATTTAATATATTAATTTACCAAAAAATAATTAATATATTAATTTGTATTATTATTTTTTTAATTGTGAAATTTTTTTTAATGTTGAACATAACAATTTGAAGTTTGAACTCAAAAGACTTAGGCAACTTAAACTCAAACGTCGGCGTATTGCGGGCCTTGCTTGTTTTGAGTAATAATTGCTAATTTCTATAATTACAAAGATCACGTAAAGTTAAAGAATTTGTTGGAATTAAAATTATTCAATTTATATTGAACGTCATAAAATTGATTGAGTTGATATAAAATTAAAGAATTGAGTTTATATAAAATTAAAGAATTTGAAATATGATTGAAAGAAATTGGTCTTATTTATTAAATAATTTAAATTTTAATTAAAAATAAAATATTATATAAAAATTAATTAATTTATTTTAATTTATAAGAATTTATTAATTTACAAAAATTAACTCATTAATAAATAAATTAATCAATTTTTAATAATAAAAATATTAAAATATATCTAATAAAAATTTTATAATTGGATTGGAATTTTTAATTACATAAAAGTTGTTAAAAAATTATTAATTTCTAGAAGCTCATCATGTACATGTCGATCCATCTGACTGGTTCAAAGTTTTTTGACCATTTGAGCTCATCAAATATGCACGTGTATATCCATCAGATTGATCTCAAAAGGTGGAATATCCATCAGATTGGTTTAAAGTTTTGAGTTTAAATTTTTTGTCCAGTTTTACTCTGTCTTATAAAATTTCAGTTATTTATTTTACAGATTCTATGTAGGTCCCATGTGAAACTTACATAAATAAATAACTAAAATTTATTAGATATAATAAAATATCATAATATTAAACAAAATATTGGACTCTAAAATTTTTGTGTCTAGTACCAACCACTTCGAAAATGACATCAGGTCTCATCTATTAGGGCTTGAAATCTGCTGGGGCCAGGTGGAACAGAAAATCTGTTCCCATTCAATGAAGCTAGTGTGCAACAGAGACTAACCCAAAAGGCACTGGATTTGATTAAATTTTTTGCTATGGAATATTCTAGGATGCTACTTTACTTTTTTTAATTATATTAGGTATTTCAGTATAGTTAGACTAATTTTAAGCTTATAAAATCTTACCCTAAGAATTCTAGAGAAAATAAATTTGAAACTCCAAAATTTCTCATAATTTTACATAATCTGAATATTTCTACATCAAGAAGCAGTCGCATATTTGATTGACTAGTTACTGGTTGATCACTAGCCTTATTTAGTATCAGGTTCTCAGCAGCTTTTGGATTCTCTAGTAAATTCAACTCTTATACTACAGCTGAGAGTGAGGAGTCCGTAATTAATCCAATAAGAAACTTTGCCCAAGAAGTTAGAGATCATTAACAAGAAATATTTTTCATTTATCCTCATTTTGCAAAACTTAAACTCAAGACCTCACTAGGTCTTAAGTGAGGAGATTTACTATCAAGAATATATTAACTAATTTTAAAAACTAATAAATTAAGTATTCTCAATGAATTTAATTATGTTAATTTCACATCGAGCGTAAACTAAACTTGAGAGTGGGTATAGATATATTAAATTAAATATCATTTTAACTTTAATAATAAATCTTAACTGATAGTTGAAATTTCTCATAAGTGAACCTCAAAAGTCTAAGCATTTTTTCCTTTCATAAAATTTTGTTTAATTTAATTTAATTATTTGGCTAAGATTAATAACCGTAGTAGTTAATTACCTTTCATAAAATCTTTTAGCGGATTACTTTGTGAGGACATTATCACCTTAATTGGAGACTTTATCATAAAAATAGCTAAGTTCATCTATTGGTTATTGACTAGAAAATGTAACAAAGTTCTCAGCTCCGCAATTATTGACTATAAAACTCATGTAGATCCATCAGATTGGTTCAAAGTGTTTGACCATTTGAGCTATCCGTCAGAAAATCACATCAGGTCTCATCCATTGGAGCTAGTGCGCAATGAAGACCAACCTCGACTTGATTATAGGAGCGTTTTCATCAACCAGCTGAAGTTTTAATTACCCAAAATCAAATATACCCTTTGTTTAAGAAGATGAGAGATGTCCGACAGGCGACAGCTCCATTTCTTGTGACTAACTAAAAAAAGAAGGCGACAGATTTGATCGCGAACTGGCCAGGTAGGAGAATATTAGATGTTTTTAACAGAGATTTAAGGCTGTGCAGTGTTTATCATTGACTTCTATGATCCAAATTCATCCAATAATATATCAAGAAAAGGACAAAAGGTGGTGAAGAAAAACATTTGTGGAAGTAAAATATTCTAATTCAAGTGGAAGAGAAACTCTGTGTTTTCTAAATTTAGTATAATTTCAATACTCAAATCACATAAACTTAATGATCTTAGGTATATATAATCTTGAAAATTTTAAAGATTGATTAATGACATTAATTTATTGAAAATAATGTTAAGATTAAAATTATTTGCCTATGAATATGTTCATACTTAGACTCAAGCCCAGGGACGGAGGTAGGTACATTGTGCCCCCACCCAAAAATTATTAAATAATTATATATATATACATATATATATATAAATGTGTGTGTATATATTAGGAAGGGGTTATTTAGAAGTTAGTGGTACATTAGGCTCCTTAAAATTTAAAAAATTAAATATTTAGACCCCCTATTTTAAATTCCTAGCTCCGTCATTGCTCAAGCCCAACTATGAGCAAGGGTAGAAAGACGTCTTATCAAATTCTACTCTTATAAAACATAAAATAAGTAATGAAAAAGATTATTATTTTATCTCGTTTGTACAAAAATCAACAAAAGAAGTTGACTCTTGTACATAACAAAAAAGGTAAAATAGAAGTCTTTTTTTCTACTCAAATTCTGTAATTTAGGCAGATTTCTAGTTGTTGATCAATGATATGAATTTAAATTTTTATTCAAAAGACGAAAAATAGTTAAAGATTTTTTTACTTTTAATTAATTCCTTAATATTAATTTTTAATTTTCAACTGTTTCACTTAGGGAAATAGAAGTGGTATATACTAATTTACATATTATTATTATATATTAAAATATTTTTTATCGTTTAATACTCGAAAGACTGATCCTTTTAAACTCAACTGTCGGCTTTCTTCGGATCTTACTTTGCATGAAAATTATTAATTTCTAGAAGCTCATCATATAAGCGCATCATTGGTTCAAACTTTGGTCTTTGTGTGTACCACTTCGAAGTGACATCCATTGGAGGTAGTGCGCAATGAAGACCAACCTCGATTTGATTTAATTATCTGTTCTGGATTATTCTATTCGGAAGCTACGTTACTTACTTTACGATATTACACAACGCAGCGTGGCCTAGCTGAAAACAGACCCAAAAAAAAAAAAAAACTGTTTAGTACAACACAAGAAGGTGCGGAGGAGGAAAAACACTTCGGCGATCCGGCTGACTCTCACTGTTATATGAACCATCTGCTCATTTTCCGATTATGCTTCTATCCAAGTGAATAGATTTTTAATATTTTAACAAAAATGTCTTCTTTTAAAATTTTTATCAAAAATAACGAATTGAAATGTATAATATTTGCCTGTTTTGATTAATAATAACTTATCTGTAAAATTATGTAATAATATTTGATTAGTCTATATTAATGACTAAAAAATTAAACAATTCGACCATAAAATTTTGAATTAGTCAATTTTTTGATTTAATAAACTCTTATAAATTTTATTATTAAAAATAAAATAAGCAATAAAAAAGGTTCTTATTTTATTCTTTATGATTCTCACAAAGAGCAATAAAAGATGTTGACTCTTGTATAGAACAAAAAGAGATAAAATAGGAGTTTTTCTTTTTGCTAGTCAGATCCTGTATTTCAGTGAAATTTCTAGTTGTTGATCCATGACATAAATTTAAATTTTTATTCGAAAGATGAAAAATAGTTAATTTTTTACTTTTAATTAATTCCTTAAAATAGTTAATTAATTCATGAGAATTACTTTTTTTTAATCTTGTTATACTTTTTTATTGTTATTGGATTTTTGCTTTAGTATGAACTACATCCCTAATTAGGGTTAGAGATATAACTTATATTGGATATTTTAAGTATTAATTTATTATTAGTTATTGTTTGGATTGAATTTATTCTCTTTGTTCTTGATTCTTGAATTTACACCTAACCGATGGGAATTATATGAAGGAATGAAAGGAGAAGTATAATAAGTGTATTAGGAGAATAAACACACTAGATTTCCTATCAGGGATATCTTAGCTAATTTTAAAAACTAATAAATTAACTATCTTTAATGAATTTAATTAGGTTAATTTCACATCGAGTGTGAACTTGAGAGAAGGTATAGATATCTTAAATTAATTATTATTTCAACTTTAATAATAAATCTTGACCGATGGTTGAAATTTCAAATAAGTAAACCTCAAAGTTCCAGCATTTTTACCTTTCATAAATTTTTGTTTAATTTAATTTAATCATTTGGCTAAGATTAATAATCGTAGTAGTTAATTACCTTTTATAAAATCTTTTAGCGGATTACTTGGGGAGGACATTATCACCTTCATTAGAGACTTTATCATAAAAATAGCTAAGTTCATCTATTGGTTATTGACTAGAAAATGTAACAAAGTTCTCAGCTCCGTAATTATTGACTAGAAAATTCTTCCATGTGATATATAATTCTGCTCTTGCTTATATGATGAGCTCAAATGGTCAAAAAAAATCAGAAGGTGACAGATTTGATTTGACACTTTTTCTAAAAATTGGTAATTATTTTATTTTTTTTCTCGTTTTATTCTTTACAACTCTCGTAAACAGTAAAAAAAGAGATAGACCTTTGTATAGAATAAAAAGAGACAAATTATGAGTCCTTTTTTTTAAACTCAGACTCTGTATTTAAGTGAGATATCTAGTTGCTGATCCATAATATAAAATTTTATTTTTATTTAAATTACGAAAAATAGTTAATTTTTTTACTTTTTAATTAATTCCTTAATATTAATTTTTAATTTTCAACTATTTCACTTAGTGAAATAGAAGCGGTATATATTAATTTACATATTATTATTAAAAAATTTGTTAACCTTTAATACTCAAAAGACTTATCCGTTTAAACTCAAATGTCGATCGGCTTACTGTGGGTCTTACTTTGCATAAAAATTATTAATTTCTAGAAGCTCATCATATAAGCTCATGTATATCCATCACATTGGTTCAAAGTTTTTGACCATTTGAGCTCGTCATACAAGCACATATAGATCCATCAGAAAATCACATCAGGTCTCATCCAGTGGAGCTAGTGCGCAATGAAGACCAACCTCGACTTTGATTTAATTATCTGTTCTGGAATATCCTATTCGGATGCTACATTACTTACTTTATTGTACTCAAAGGTGGATCGCCCACTTCAGGCGCCCCACACCCGACTCGATAAAGTAGTGAAGGGTTAATTATGGTCTGATCTCTGCCAATTTCTTAAAAAGTCGGCCTAGTATTCGGTGCGCACAATATCATACTTACTTTATGATATTACACAAGGTAGAGTGGCTTAGCTGAAAACGGACAAAAATGTTGTTTACTACAACGCAAAAAGGCGCGGAGGAGGAAAAACAATTCGGCTACGATTTGATCTCAAAATCCCACACTTTAAATTTTAAAAAAGCTGGCTAACTCTTTTTTTTTCTTACGAAGTATTTTAGGAGGGTTCTAATTATAAAAAAGTACCTTTAAGTCATTCACATTTAGACTAATTCTCACTTCAGCCAGTATAATATTTCTTAGTATTTTGTTGAATATTTTTATAAGAATTTAAATTTAGATATTTAATTTTACAAAAATTAAGTTTATAACTATAATAATAATAATAATAATCTAACATTAAATTCTCTATTAATATAAATGATGCAGCGAGCTACATCATATTAATATTTTTATATAATATCTATGAATTTTATTATTTAATAAATTAAAAAATATATAATTATAATATAACACAGATACGATATATAGTAGTTATATACTAAAAATATTAATTTGATGTGACTCTTTATGTTCAAAAACTTAATATTA
>JANVCL010000212.1:31207280-31230158 GCA_026546855.1 Erythroxylum incrassatum | reverse complement strand
TTGCTCTTCAACTAGGGTGGTCATAAACAGCTCAAAGCTCATCGGCCTACGCTTTGGATCAACAATAACAATACAGTCGCTTGAATTATTGTTCGAAACACTGCCATTAACAGTATTGTCAACTTCCTTAATCCCCATATTGTCAATAGCAACAACTTCTTTAGAACCCTCCGTATAGCTATTAACATTAAAATTCTAAAAAGGCCCATGACTACCATCCGCCGACCAGTCTCCACTACTCTCCTCCCTCAACCACCATTCACCAATCCTCAACTGGTTCCTACAGTTAGAAGTATGTATTTCTGGCCAAACTTTCTAACCAAAGGAGCATCACCTCTGTTCAACAGCCACCTACAAAACCGTTTCGTGTGTCCAAAGAAACCACACAAAAAACACACATGGTAGTCTTTCATACTCCAAAGTAGGCAAAAACCAATTTTCTTCCTTAGCTTGCAATTTCAGTGTTTGACGAATAGGCATTAGAACATCATGTTCATACCTTAATCGTATATAGGAATAATGAGGACTCTTAAAATTATTTAGGTCAACCTCCAAAAAACCACCCAGTTCATCACCCAACCTCTTTGCCACTCGTTCAGTCATAAAACCCTCCTCCAATTTGTGTATCTGAACCCACAAAGGAACCTCAGAGGGAAGATTAGACCCATCCAATTTGCCAGGCAATAGGAATTGATTATCAAAAGTCCAAGGAGCCATCTCTAACACGCGCTCAAAGTCCACAATATGAAAGAATTGAAAGATATAAAGTCCCTGACCTTCTTCCGCTACCGACATCCCTACGAAAGGTCTCCAAAGGAAAGCCAAGGTTTGCTTCATTGCCTGGATGTTAATGGTCTTATCTGTGTAAAAACGTCCAATCAAAAGAAACGATTGTTCGGCAAACACATCTAGATCATCATCATCCTCAAAAATTATGCCGTCGTCTGCTTCTCCATCAACGGAGAGATTTGCCATCTCTACCGAAATCGAATCGTCGTCAGAAATAACATTAAGTTAGTATTAACATAATATCTATTTTCAATTAATTAAATTTTTATCTAATTAGAGTCTATTTTAAATATTTTGAAAATATTAAAATTCAATTTTAACGTTTCAAAACTTTCAAGTTTATTATGTTTTTTGTTGTAAACGACGAGGTATACAATACATTTTAGCCAAAATAACATGCCAAATTTGAATAAATTGAATGTTAGGTTGAATTTAGACTAAATGAATAGTTTGACCCAATTTAAATATTTCAAATTAATTTAAATAAAATGACATTATTCTAATAGAATTTTATAAAATGATGTCAATCTAGTTAGTTAGTGAGTAATACAACCCTATTTTATTTGATTTATAAAAATTGATTAATTTATAAAATTGACCAAATAATTAATAAATTGGTCGATTTTTAATAATAGAGATTATTAAAATAAATCGAGTCAGAAAATAAATAATCGAACCCAAAAGTCTACCAATTTAAAATTTTTACGGATAAATCAACCAAAGCAATTATAATTTGTAATCGTTGCAAAAAAAGGGTTATGTTTGAATTTAAACTCGACCTAAACTTTTTTAAAATTAACCACAAGATGTAAATTCTAAACTAACCGAACTCAGTTAATTTTGAATCGAATTAAACATATTCAAACTAGATAAGGGTAGTAATGGATCGTTTGCTTGAGCGCAAACTCTGCCTGGGGCTTAATTGGACCCGAGGCAGCCTAGCCCAATCTAGCCTAGGCAACTCGACTATGCTGAGTTCAACCCAATACTTTTTACAAAAATAATGTCAATTTTCTTATAGCTAGTAGGTCTCGGTTAGGCCGAGCCTAAGCAACTGAAACCCTAACTTGACCCTAGGCCAGACTTGAGCCCTGATGCCAATTTACTTTGGACTAGGTTGAGACGGTCGGGCTCAAGCTTGATTTCCAACTCTAAGACTGTTCAAGAAGGTCAGTGCAGACCTTTACTTCGAGTGGCTCGAACTGGTGGCTGAGACCGCTTCTTTAAAGTAGAGTGCAGACCACCGTTTTTAACACTTGAGAGTTTCTACCGTTTTTTTCGTTAGGCCCAATAATCTGTTTGGTTCCTGAGAAAATTCTAAAATTTTCGTTTACGACGTCCCTCAGTTTTCCGACTTAACCGGGACCACTTCGGTTTATTCACTAGCAAGTAATTCTTCTTCTCTTTTCTTAACCGGTTTTTTGTTTTCTGGGTTATCTTCCTTTTCTCTTCATCTGTTTCAATATCCCCTCATTTTCTCGTTAGATAAATGGGAGGAATCGACAGTCATTTTCCAGCTTGCTTTTTGATTTTCTTGTTAATTGTGTATGCAAATGCATAAAAATCCTTTTCATGCGACAAAGTATGTGACTTTGAGATTACTGATTCTATTGAATCGAAGCAGAGAATGGTTTTTGAAAAATTTGAACCAATCTTTGGCGAACCAAAGGCCGAGTGGGCCAAGAACTCGGATTCAAGTTCTTTTCCATTGCGGCGATTCTTGATGCATGTTTTTGCTCAGGATTACTACAGTCTCAAAGTTCATGTCACTGATTTCTACTCCAGCACCTTCGAGGCCGTCAAATCGATTGACCAACTCGAGGACATGGTCAGTTCAAAGCTTTTCTTTACAACCCATCTTGCTTTAACTTTTTTTTTTTATATTACTTTGTTGCTATCTCTACTTCTTTGGGAGCTGTTCTCCTAAATTGTCTTGAAAAATCTTCCTTTTTTTATTCTTTGGGCAAATTCTAATTCATACCATTTATTCAATAAACAGTGCCATGAATAAAGTAGCTTATGAACTAATGCTTAGGCTTTGATTAGATGACTTTGAAGGTAGTGATCAGAATCAATCCTTTGTTAAAGAAGCACTTGTGGAACCAAGCTCTTGAACTTTTAATTATAGTCGCCCGCAAATTAATCATTCTGTTCACGTTGCTTAGTTATGTTGTAGTCCTTTGTGATTCTAGATAATGGGCAATGATAAGTAGCTTTCTATGTGCTGAAGCAATGACCACTATGAATTCACTGTGTATAGAGGGATAGCACTGGAATTGGAGGTTCATGGCCTGAGTTTGTTGACTACATCATAGCTTCCATTAGATCTGAAGATGTAAAGCTTGTTCTTGATGGACACTCAAATCCAGACGGTAACTTATTTTCCCCATCCTAGAAGCAAACTCGAGAACACTGGTATATCTGTTCAATTTTGCTGGTGATGTTTATTTGGTGTTTAGGCTATGTTATGCCATTCCCACTGGGTAGGATGTAGAGTATTTGAATTCTTTTTTCTGTTGGAATTCCTTGCTATGAAAATAATTGGTAATTGGATGGGAGATGGGGTATGGGGGAAAAGGAAAGTTGCTCAAGTTAATATATGCTTTGTTATTAAATCATATTTCAACTAATGTGTTTTTAAATATGATTGCTTCTTTGCATGATATCAGGGATGGGGGAAAAGGGAAGTTGCTCAAGTTAATATATGCTTTGTTATGACATAATTTTTCAACTAATGTGTGTTTAAATATGATTACTTCTTCGCATGATATCATAAACTTATAGTGTATGTTATTATTTTACACTTCTGAATTTTTGCATCCTTGATAACTACCATTCAATTAAATATCTGTAATATCTGCTTCACATACAAATGACAGAAATATAGTTGAACGGCTAACTGAAAAGAGTTTTTGTCTTAGTTGGAGTAAGTTAAGGTGTGATATTTAGAACTTGTAAAGAATAACTAGGTGGTGATTTGGTGATTGGAATCAATTTCATCGTAAACGTTCGTAGTTTTACATTGCTTTTTTTGAATTATTTATTGATTAAGAGCATTGAGGACTAAACTCATTTGATACGTTCCTTAAATCCCATGTTTCAGGTGCTGCACATGCCAAATTAGTTGCACAGAAATCCAAAGGAATGCCTGTAATTACAATCTCTTTCACAAGAGTAGCAGGGCCAGCTGCTAGTGATGCTATGGCAGCTATGTCTTTTGGGTTATACAACAAATTGAAAGGAACGCAAAAATTGGTATCCCAAGGTCATTCTTAGTGTACTAAATTGCGGTTGTTTTCTTCTCCACATGCAAGTATTAGGTTTTTTTTGCTATTTCTTTTTTCTTTTTTGAATTCCAGTCATTCTTTCTATCTCTGTTGCTTGTGTCTTACATATTCTCAGCAACCATAAGAGAAAAGAAGAGATAACAAGAAGTCGTTCCTCATTGGCGTCCAAATTCATGCAAAGTGTATAATCTCGGCTGGGTTTATGTAATTGATTTGAGGAAATAATCAAGTTAAAACAAACCTGATATGGATGCAATCTTCACTAAGGCTCAAATATTCGACAAAAAGAAAGAAACTATGAAGTATGCCATGAAGGAGTTTTTGATTAGTGTTCAAGAACTAATATTTTTCAAGTATACTCTTCAAGAAATATGTCAATCTAATTGTTACCAGATTAATGGATATCCTGTAAATTTTAGGACACTTATAGTCTTACACTAAGCTGATTAGTGTTCAAGAACTAATATTTTTGAAATGCATTCTTCAAGAAATATGCCAATCTAATTATTGCCAGATTAATGGATGTCCTGCAATTTTTAGATTACACTTTTAGTCTTACACTAGGTTAGAAGACAATTTGCTATGCTCTTGCTTTTCTAACTTTTTGTTTGTAATACGTGGTTTTACATGTAAAAGTGGCCTAATTCTGAAATTACTGACCCATTTCTTCGATTGGTGTTTAGGGGAAGAGCACTCTTCAGATTTGAGAGAAGTTATACATGCAGAAAAGGTAGGTTTTGACTGTAGCCAACTGTAGAACAATAATCAGTTTAAGGTTTGATTGTTATGAATATTCATTCAAAATGTCTGTCGTGAGCATCACCTTAGCAATAATAGTTTGAATATTCTGTCCTATATCAAGCTTTCTGTATCCAATTCATATTTATGTTTTCTCTTGGTTATGATCTAACTATGCTAAAACCAGTCATAATTTGGTTATCTTAGCAAGAATGGATCTAATTAATTAATACCTTATCTCATCAAATATTGTTATTTAAAGTACGTTGCGTCATATGGATAATATATTTATATATATAACACTGCCCTCCTTATGGTGGCTCCAGGAGTTCCACTTAGAGTGACCTTATTGTAAATGTGAAACAAAAGGGTAAGAGTATAATTTTGAGAGTTGAGATTGAAAGGGATTCATGATTGGAAATTAAATGAGTTTCTAATTGGGTTTAATTTGGCATAGCTATAGAAATATAATATATCACCGATCAGCTAATCTGGACTCTCTTGTCAGGAGAGGAAAGAAAATATCGAGGCCCAATCTGAAAAGAGACATGAGATAGAAAAGATGAATTGGTCATCTAAAGCAACTGACTCAGCTTCTGTGTCCAGCAATAGCTCACATGATTCTCCTGGTATGATTTTTTATTCCTGCTGCATGGATTTGATGATTTTTAACCAGCCATGGAAGTTTGTTTTACAAGCTGGAGAATCCAATATATTTCATTTAGGATGATTAACTAGGAAAACGTTTGCTAAATCTAATAAATATGTTGATTGCATATCATAAGACACTGCAAAACTGAATTTAAGGAACTTTCTTCTCGTTGAAGCTTCATTAGCTTAGTTTCCTCTGATGAATCCATGTTTCTCTACTATCCTTTGAGATATGACTAATCAACTGTTGTGAGTGATGAGGGGAATCTCTTTATGTGTATACTGTGTCGGTCTTTTTTGTGGATAGTGATATATTAGTTCCATGATAAATCTGAATTTCATTCAAATCAGACTCTTGATGAAGGAACAAAAAATGGAGAAGCTAATAATTCCTTTGTCCATTCTACAACAGGCAAGCGATCAACTCGAGATCGAAAAGTTACTAACCGTGTTGTTCCAACATATCGCAGGTACTTCAGCTTTCCTGTGAATATGAACCTCTATTTTCTTTGTCAATTAATTACATACTGTTTGGGCAGGACAAAAGTAAGGGGAGCCCTACTGCAGGATACAGAAGATGACAATGACAATTAAAAGCCAATCCATCATTTCTTCTTCATGTTCTGAAATTGAAAAGCTCTAGCAACAAATTTGTTTTTGCTAGAATTCCGTAAAAGGGTAATCACTGTTGAAGAGAACAGCCAAGGATAATACTTCAGTCGGTCAGAACAGAAAATGTACATAGTAGGCAGTATACAGCAGGATGAAACTCTCTAAGAAAATGTTATTCGGCTGTCAATCACATATTTTTCCTATAATTGAATGTTGACCCTGATAAATGGTGGTTCTGAATTGTTGTCAGTAATATTAAAGACAAGTTTGAAGGATGATCGAATGTTACAAATGCTATAAAGTTGCTACATTTCAAGCAAATAGCTACTCATGGAGCTGATTAATACAACTGAAATTGATGGTGGCTTGATGTACTTTCCTGTATCAATGGGGTACTTGTGCTAATTACTTAAACCTGTAGCAACATAATATTGTATATCAGGGCTAATTCTATGCAGAGTTGAAGAACAACCTTTCTTGGTCGAGTCACTTCTGCTGATACTACAGCTTCAGAAGATGCATCTCTCGCTTTTCCTGTCCTTTCTACAGAATGAAGGCCAGCAACTCAGGAAGAAAGAGGTATGTCTGCCAAACATACGAAGATGTGAATAACATATTATTGTAAAGGCTCACACGGATAGAAAAACATAGTCTTCAACGTTTAAAAGTTTTTCATAGTAACAAACTCTCAGTTAATAATTTTACCTGCTTGCGCTGTTGCTGCTACTGCTAGAACTTCTGCTGCTAGTTTCACTTTTCCGACTTTTTCCCAGGATGAAAAATCTTTTTATCCGTGAATTCCTTTCTAGATGGCCCTCTGATCCATCAAAGGGTTGTGTAGGAGAAATCTTCGAGTCATTTCTTGCTTGTACCTTCCTTTTCCAACTGAAAGATGTTGGAATGAACATCCTGATCAAGAAGGTTTCTCTGTCCATACTTGCAGTCTTTGAAAGAGGACATATCATACTAGTATTGTTTGCTTTCACTCTCTTCTGTTTTGGGATTTGATCACCAGAGTTGAAATCAAAACTTGTATCTTCAAGGATGAGCCTTTTTTCCTCTTCCTGTTGTGAAACTTGTTGCTCATCAACAATATCCTTTAAGGAGAGTTCCTGACTGGACTCTGGCATGTTACCAACCATCACCATGAGCTGCCTTCTAGCTTCGGATATCGCTTGTGACTGTGACTCCGGTGGAGGACCTCTCCCATGATTTGTGTAGGGTAATAAAGGGGAAGATTCATATTTGGGACTACTCCCAGGTCTTGGGTAATCATGGAACTCCTTCTGCTCAAACTGTGGTTGAAACTCCAATTCACTTCCTCTTCCATTACTCAAATTTCTTCCATACTGAACTTCATTTTCACCCCAGAAATCAAAGGCTGCTTCTTTCTTCGAAGAGTCATGCTCACCCCATGTGTTGTAGGCTGAATTGCAGTTAGAAAGGTGGCTATGGCTGTCAAACATGGTTTTTCTCGAGGTGGGATGATCGGTAGCTTAGCTGGAGCAAAAACTGATGTCTAGTCTCGAAAATTGAAATATGAGGAATAGTAATTTCAGGGGAAGATGGAAGCTTTACCCATTTTTTTCTCCTCAAATCAGCACCGGAGAAGACTAAACAAGTCATTGCCGTCCTAAATGGGGTGATTCAGGAATTAATGGTCCAAAGTTCTCACTTTTCCTCCATTTGTCAACATCAATTGATTTGAATAAACTACCGCTATTGTCACATTTTTCTCTGTAGACCTTGTCATCTAAAATTAATAATAAAGCATAGTGACTACACCTACCAGCTTCGAACTTCTAACTTCTTGTTAAGATCAACTGATAAAAGAAGAAACTCCCTTCAATGGAGTCCTCTTCTTCTTGTTGCAAAATAGCTCCTTTTTGCCCTTAAGGGATGAGGCTGTCCAGTTTATAGAATTTATAGGTTTCAGGTTTGAATTGCAGTGTAAATACTAACTACATTGAATCCATACTTGACTCTAATTTACTAACTTGTAAAGACTTATTTTGACATTTTATATGTTATTTCATGTATTTAATAGTTTATTCAATTAAAGGGGAAAAAAACTTTAAGAGTTTCTGAATTTAGGTCCCATTTCCTTTTCTCCTTTTGAGCCATGTATGTTAACTGTAAGGACAAAAGGGCAATATTATGAAATAATTAAATAAAAAACAAAAAGAGGTGAATATGAGAATGTCACATCAACCGGCCAAGAAAGAACAAAAAATTGAATTCTAGAATGTATTTCTGGCCTCAAATTGTGGTCTGAGATCATCTAATCACAAGAAAGTTCGATTTAAGACGATGGAAATTTAATTCCTGTGACTGCAGATTCCATGTTTGACTCTTACTTTGAACATGGTCTTTGCCTATATATCTTTGAACATATACACAAAATAAACAAACCAATAAGACAATCAAGTATTTTGAAACAGCATAGAAGTGTTTAATATAAATAATTACTTGATTTAAAATTAAGAGGTTAAAGGTTCAAATCACAATAAAAAGAAGACTGCAGCTCACCTCAATCTTGAAGAAGATAGTTGGTCAGGAATAAAGACAAAAGGACCAGTAAATGTATTTGAATATAATCCGTTACTTGATTATCAATCGTTAGCTCATCAAGTAGTTCATCCGAAGCACGTAGTTTGTGTACTATTACATCCAACCAACGGTTTACTCGGTAAGCACCCAAAGAATAATGGTTGCGGGTTATACCAATATCTAAAGAAAATGACAAGGAATAGAGTTCATGGTATCCATGAAACTTAGTTCTCTAAAGACCTTTCAGGCCAACTTAGTGCCCTCAGATTATATCACTTGTAATTAAGGTGAAAAGAGATTGTACCTTGAAGCTAATCCATAGCAGGAATGCAAAGCAAATACCTATAGTGATCTATAATGGAATAATGAGAATTGCAGCTTCAAAGAATGATGTTGAGTACACTACCTTCTCATAGAGAAACTCAAATAATGAGCGGCAAAAGCTATCTGTAAATTAGGTTCCTATTATTTATAGAACAAAAGTGCAAAATTTCAGCTCAATATCAACTCATTTCTTCTCTGAATGGTGCCTTCTCAATCATGGCTATGTCCAACAAAAGCTTAAGGCTTAGAATGCGGACTTATTCCGATTATCATCTGGTGCTCATGCACTTCTGGTACATATCCTCCCTATCATGTTACCGCACATGAAACATCAAATTAGTTCATAAAATGCTGACATAAAACTTCTTCTTCTATATTGAAATAATAATCATTGTCGGTGTGATTCAAATGATTATGAATCTTTCCAGCTATCGTACGAACATGCCCAATGAATATGTCATACCTCTGAAGTTATGCAGGATGGTGATGTAACCCAGCTGCTTGTCATCAGCAAATCAACATAAAAGTGCCAGAATCAGATGGCTTCATTATAGCAGTATGTGTCAACAAGAAGTTATGACACTCATGACCAATGAAACCTTCAAATTGCAAAGATGCCAAAACTTCTCAAATGGTTCGAATTTTTCGGAAAGATACCGAAACATCTCAAAATTATCTGGCAGCACATTTTTTGAGTAAAAGGTCTGCTATACAGATCATGAAGTCTAAAACTCTCATGAAATTTAGCATTGAAATCACGGTTACTGTTATGCAACATCCACATCATATGATTCAATCAGAAATGGTCATTTGTGCCATAAACAAGAGCCACCGATGCTGGGTTGATATCCAGCTTCCTTCATATGATCAGTTAGCTTAATAATCACTTCATTTACTTCTTGCATCTGATGATGGGATCTGTCTCTAGCCTTAAACTCATGTCTTGCACTTTTTAGCTCAATCCAACTATAAGCTGTTTCTTTTATCAATCCTTTCTCCAGCATGAGCCCTCTCACACTATGTGCATCATTCCACTTACTAGCTGCAGAATAAATGTTTGATAACATAGTATATCTTCCTGCATTCATTGGTTCCAAGTTGAATAGAGCTTTTGCAGCTCTACCACCAAGATCTACGTTCCCATGAACCCGACTAGCACCCAAAATCGCACCCCACATTCCAGCATAATTTGATCCATTTGGTGCTCGCTCAATCAACTCCAAAGCTTCCTTTACTCTATTTTTCCTTCCTAATAGATCAACCAAGATGGCAAAGTGTTCCAGTTTTGGATAAACGCCATATTCATTTTGCATCAAATGTAGAATTTGAACTCCTTCAGAAACTGAACCTGTGTGGCTACAAGAAGTTAACAACCCGAGAAATGTGACTTCATTGGGAATTGTATTGGCTTCTATCATCTTCCCGAAAAGTTCGAGTGATTCCTCTGCATGCCCGTTTTGAGCAAACCCCACAATCAATGAGTTCCAAGACACTGTATCTTTCTCTGGCATCAGCTCGAACAATGTCTTGGATGATTTCATATCTCCACATTTTAAATACAAGTCGATTAAGGAATTAAAGGTGAACACATTCAACAGATTTCCTATATGGCAACTCCTAATGATGTGTCCATGAATTTGTTTGCCTCTTTCAATGAGTGCTAGATTTGCACATGCACTTAAAACAGCAACAAAAGTAAAAGCATTAGGACAGACTCCTTCCTCCAGCATTTTCTTGAAAAGATCCAAAGCTTCATGAATATGCCCATTTTGTGCTAAACCAGAAATCAAACTAGTCCAAGAAACGGTGTTCTTGACTGGCATTTCGTGAAAAACCTGAAAAGCATCATTCAACCTAGATGCTCTAGCATATGCTGCAACCATTGAAGTCCACGACACAACATCTCTTTCTTGCATTCGGCTGAATATGCAATGAGAAGTGTCCGGATCACCACACTTCCCATAAGCATCAATCCAAGCATTATAAACTATCGTATTGAACTCTAATCCTACTAGTGTTGCTGCTCCATGCACTTGACGTAACAGTTCTAGAGACCTTAAACCAGCGCAAGAACCCACAACACTTACAACCGTATACTCGTCAAAACCTAAACCACAACAGTCGTTTTGCATTCTTTTAAAGATATCTATGGAATCTCTGTAAAACCCATGACGAGACAAACTCGAAATCAATGAATTATAACTTACAAGGTTCGGTTCACGCATTTCGTCAAACAGGTTACGAGCTTTATCAAGCAGACCCATTCGAGCATATGCAGAAACTATCGAGTTCCAAGAGAGAATGTCCTTAATGGGTATATCGTCAAAGGCCTTCTGGGCACTGCCCAAGTCATCAAATTTGGAGTACATACCTATGAGACGATTGGCCGTGAAGGGGTTAACGGTGAGAGCTTTTTTCAGAAGAAAGGAGTGAAGGGTCGTCCCAAGGTTGATGTTTTTGGTGGCAATGCATCTGGAAATTAGGGACCTTAAGTGCTCTACCGCTCCATGATCACATTGAATCATTTTCATTGTTCCATTTTTTTGTGACAATCACTGGATTTTATCCCCATTTGAGCCTCAAGCTTTCACATCTTGTGCATCAACTTACAGTCACACATCCTATCTTAAGAACTGCCATGTCCCTCCCACCTGAGAACTTCAATTAATTATAAAAATTATGGAAATTTTTTATATACTTTCGAACTATAAATATTTTATAAATCAAGCACTGACCTTCACCAAATTGGAATGACTTTTGCTTTATTCAACAAATTCAATTTATGTACAAACCTTAATAATTCTTTTACACTGTATATAGCAAGCTAAGCTAAGATGTAAAGGAAACGATAGTAAATTTAAATGAGAAAACGAAAGGAAAGGAAAAGAAGTGAAATTTAATTTTCTTCGTTTAAATTAGAGTTTCTTAAAATAAACGAGAGGAAATAGAATTTTCATTGTTTAGATATATAAATGGAAAAGAATGGAAATTAGGTAATAATATATAAATTTGACAAATCTACCCATGCATATAACTGATTGTAAAAATCCAATAAAGCATGCAATATAGACAATCTTGTGGTGCAATATACGGCAACCATGTAAGTGCAATCATTCCCATAAAAAAAATAGAAGTGTAATCATGTCTATGACAATCGATAATCGTTTGGTTATCTTCTGTCCAATAATATCTTCTATGACAATCGGCAATCGTTTTCTTTGTCAATTTCCCTCTTCAGCAATCATGAGTGCAATAATAGTTAACTAAAAAAATATGTAAATTGAAGATCGAGATTGAGAACATACCTGGTAGCTACGGGAGAAGAAAAAAAGACGGGAGAAGAAAAAAACGCTGGGAGACTGCAGAAGAAAAAAAAAGTGGAAGACAATAGGGTAGGAGAAAAATAATCTTTTATAAAAAGGTATTTTAAAAGGTATTTTTGATAAAATTGTGTCAATTTTTTTAATTCTCTCCATTTCTATCCACTTTTGGACGGAAATTTTTTTTAATTAAGAGGAAAATTTTAAGGTTTAATTTTCGTCTCTTTATTTTCTTTTCTTTTATTAATTAATTAACCATACAAAGAAAATTTAATTAATTTCTTTTTCATTAAACCCGATTTCTTTCCATACACAGTGTTAGAAAATTATCTTTCTTTTACTTATTTATATGTTTGAGAACTGGAACCTAAGCTATCAGTAAGGAGCACCGCACGTATCAGTTGAAGCTCACTTTTTCCAGCAGAATCTTATATTAAAAGACAGCCATTATTCCTTTGTACAATAAAGTTACGCGTGAACCTTTTCATTAAAACCAAGCAGGAACGTGATGTCTCGGAGATTCTCGTGCGCTTACTGTTTCATTCTCTGGTTCGTTTGCTCAATCTCTGCAACTTGCAATGAAGACCCATCTATCAAAACCATGGAGGATTTCTCTGGATACCCTTTTCAGGAACCATCTTCCTCGTTTAGTTCAAGCTCTCCATTTTCTTCATTATCAGTTGACACTCAAAATCTTCGAAAACAGGTAAGATGGCTAGCCGAAGCATTTTCCTTTCCTGGGTTCGCTTCATAATCAAGTGAAAGCTGAATTGTTTAGCTTACTTTGTTAATTGTTCAGTTGAGTATCATTTGAAGCGATTGATTAATCTGGTAAAGTTGTTGTCTTGAATTCACTTTGATTTAGATTGATGAATTATCCACTTTTTCCGATGCGCCTGCTCCATCAGTGACAAGGATACTCTACACAGATAAGGATGTTTTGGCTCGCAGGTAACAAGATGGATCTACTTTGGTAATGGGAAATAACTAACGATCCAACCACAGCTTTTTTTCACTTAAAGAGGGAATTTTAATTTCATCCTTATGTTTTACTGAGTGCTTTTGCCTGTATTGAGGTTCTGACTTCTGAGGTACCTTGCCTAGAATTACTTCTATATCTAAAGTAAGATCTTTGTATCTTTCCCCTTTTCTCTGGAAAGTACTTGATTGCCTATTTCTGTTATTATTATTCAATAGAGAGATGGATGAGCGTCTTTCAGATGTGCGAATAGAGTTTATCCAAATCGCTTTCCTTTGTTTTAGTAATCTCAGAATGCAGGAGGACAAATGCATAATATATCCCAAGATAAGTTATGAATGTTTGTCTGATAGTAACAAGAACATTTTTTGGCACTGTCTCATCCATTCCACTTCTTTTGCAACATTTGAGACGATTATGTAACTCTGCTGTGGATGCGTAAATATCTGACATTCTTTACGATGCTAAGCTTGATGACTCGTGTTCTGCAAAAATATTAAAACATAGGTACATCAAAAACTTGATGGGACTAGCTGGCCTCTCTGTTAGAGAAGATGCTGTTGGCAACATATTTGGGCGGTGGTGAGTTCATGACTTCATCAATTACTGAACTTAAGATCATGACGTCATCAATTACTGAACTTAGGATTAAGTTCTTCTGTGAATTATATGCTGGTGCATTTATTCGCTTAATTCTCATTTACTGTTTGCATTTTTTATTCTTATATTCTTTTTTTGCCTTTCTGTTTTCCAGCTTATAGTATCTCAGATGTTTGAAGTGATCAGATTGACTCTACTCATTTTGTTCTCTTTCATATTCCATTTTTATGATTGAGTCATTATTTCCCTTGAGTTTTTATCAATGTACTAAGCTTAATTCTGTACATTTTCATAGTTCAAGTTAAAAGATACCTTTCTTTGTGTTCCATATGCAGGGATGGGAATGAACCAGAGCTCAGTGCAGTTGCCACTGGTTCTCATATTGATGCTATTCCATACTCAGGGAAGTATGACGGAGTTGTTGGTGTGTTAGGTGCAATAGAAGCCATTAATGTACTGAAAAGGTATGCACTGATTGGTTTCTACAACTAGTCAAATTTGCGTAATTTCTGAAACATGATGTCCAATTTGCAGCTGCAAATTATTAACCCATTGTCATCAGAGATGCGGGGGGATAATTTTTCTCTGGAAATTCACTACCATAAAAATGATAAAATCATTATTGCTTAATTCCAGATGCAATATATATTATAATGCAATTTGTCTTCACTTAAAACACTTATGCAGCCAATATATTTAGAATGTAATCTGAATCCTTCTTGCAGACCAAAACTGAAAATACAAAGTTATAATTTGCATAGAATGATCAAACCAATTCACCAATGTCAGGATAAGTGGGGAGAAATTTGAGATTTTAATCATCCTAAATAGAGAAGGTCTTCTTGTGTTGTAGGATTTGAGATTGTGATGTTTGAAATGGTTTTGACAGCCTAAGGCAGAATTTTGCATATCCTAATGTGGAAATGCCTTTCCTTTGGTCTTTGAAAGTTGAAGTAGTTATCTATCATGGGCTATATGTTTTGTTATTCCATCTATTGTTATTTTACCTGTAAACGTTGTTAACCTGAGATATGTGTTGCAGGTCTGGCTTTAAACCTAAAAGGTCAATAGAAATTATCTTGTTCACTTCAGAGGAGCCTACACGTTTTGGGATAAGTTGCTTGGGAAGGTAAGGATCTCTTAAACAGCTAAGTTTATAGGTAAAACAAACAATTTCCACATAACAGTTTCTTTTCCACTCCAATTTCCTACATAATTTACCTTCACTTTTTGAGTAAGTATTAACATCAGGAGTTTCTGTCAGTTGTTTGTTTTACATAGATTCTCATAGTTATTTTTAATATGCAGCCGGTTATTAGCAGGAAGTGAGGCACTTGCTGAAACTCTAAAGACAACAGTTGATGCTCAAAATATATCATTCTTTGAGGCAGCGAAATCTGCTGGTTACGCAAAGGATCATGATGATTTGTCTATAGTTTTTCTAACGGAAGGTAGTTACTCAGCTTTTGTAGAGTTGCACATAGAGCAGGGTCCCATTCTAGAGGAAGAAGGTCGGCTACTTTCCCCGGCTGCTTTTATCCTTCAGAAGTCATAATTTACAAGTTCTTGCTATGACTCACTTTGAGATTGAATTCAGGCATATCCGTTGGTATAGTAACTGCAATTGCTGCCCCTGCAAGCATAAAGGTGGATTTCGAAGGCAACGGAGGCCATGCTGGGGCTGTCCTGATGCCAAGCAGGTTACTTTATCCTTATTCAAATGTCTGTTTATTTTATATTATTTGCATCTTTATCAGCTACAATAGTTTGTTTGTCCAACCCCTTGTTTCTCTATAGTTTTTGTTGTATCTGTCAATCATCTCCAATTCTTGTTTGCAATTCTGAGATTTTAATCCCCTTTACAATTGATAGCTTATTTTCCATAAAGTTCTGAGACCCTAACATATGACAAAACAGATTTGATCAATAGATATACTTTATTCTTAATCACAATATTACGACCTTAATCTTCCAGAATAATGCAATAAAGTGTCTATTTGACTAATTATCAAACCACAAGGTCTTGCTAATTAAAAATGAAAATAGATGGCTTTTTGAAAAACAATGAGAGCACCGTGGTTCAATTGACCTTTCTTTTTATGTATGAAACTATTAACAATTTCATTAATAATTTGGATCAGAAATGATGCTGGTTTGGCAGCTGCAGAGTTGGCATTAGCTGTTGAGAAGCATGTATTAGACTCTGGATCAATTGATACTGTTGGTACAGTAGGTATACTGTTTTCTTCACACCTTCCGTAAAAGTTATATTTTCTCTTTATCTGCCTCCCGTTGTTCAGTGGAGGGCATATGAATCAAGCAGGTTTTCAAAATGTAATTGCTTGCAGTTTGCAGCTAGTCATCCGCAAACTATCTTCTCTTCTTGTAGGTATTTTGAAGCTGCATCCCGGAGCCATCAATAGCATCCCAAGCAAATCTCACTTGGAAATTGGTACGGTTTTTAATCTACAGTTGATATTAAGACAGTTGAAGCTATAAAAGTTATCTATTATATTCCTACCGTGGGTTGAATAATTGTGCAGATACACGAGACATTGATCAAAAGCGAAGAAATGATGTGATTGAGAAAATTTTCCAGTCTGCAGAAATGATAGCATCGAAACGTGGTGTCAAATTATCGGAATTCAGAATCATAAATCAGGATCCACCAGCCCTTTCTCATAAATTAGTTATTGATGCAATGCAGTCTGCAGCTAAAGAGCTGAACTTAACACATAAGTCAATGATAAGCAGAGCTTACCATGATTCCCTCTTTATGGCCAGGTATGAATGACTATATATATAAATGGCTGTAGAAGCTGAAGTGCCATTATTGAGTTGATACGCACATGCAAAATTTTCCATTTTGTCTATGTTTCACTCTTTAGTTTCTTGTTACTTCAAATTTACCTTCCAGGCCCTATGGGTATATATCTTGTGTTCTGTTTTCTTGTCACTGACCAAAAAACGAGTGGCTGATTACGCAACAATGACTATCTTGCAGAGTATCTCCCATGGGAATGCTGTTCATTCCATGTTATAAAGGTCCGACTCTGGCTTGCCGTTATGTATTACATATCAGCAGTTCTCTTATACAGCAAGATTGGATTGTTTGGTTCTCTTCTTTCTTTTATGCAGTATACAAAATTTATCTCCTGAAACACAAGTAGTTCTTTACTTGTGGGCATTAGTTTAACTTCCAGATTCTTTATAGAACCTCGGCACGTGAATCTGTTTGCTTTTGCCTTCCCACGATAGGTCAATTTAGCCTAAGGAGGATGGATCCATCAACTTGGCAATGACTGAAGAATGAACTTTTACTTCTGATTTCGTTTTGCAGGATACAGCCATATACCTGAAGAATATGCATCCATTGAGGATATAGCAAATGGGGTGAAGGTGTTGGCACTAACCCTTGCCAAGTTGTCATCATTTTGATTCACATGTTACAACTACGACAATGGCCACAAAGCTCTTGGTGCACCAAATGCCTTCGTTGTTGCCATGTACATATGCTTGGTTATACGTATAATTGCCAGGCATCAACTTCCAAATAAAACATACTAGCAGCAAACTATGTTCATGAATTCGGATGTAGAGTACTAAAAATCACTGTACAAATGAGAGTTTCATGAAAATATCGGTACATCCCACGGCTATTGAATAGTGTCGGATAAGTCGATAAGTCTAATTTAATTATTGCTTGCAGATCTTAATGTCTCCACTTTTGACAAACCAACCTCTGATACTCCCCCTCACTATGACTCGAACTTTCGACCTCTTGAATTATAGCCATCATCACTTCAAGATCATCTTGGATAAGTACCATCATCACTTCTGTTGCAGTGTTTTTATTTCCAATCTAGACTTTTAGTTTCAGGCAAGTTATGCAATGAATTGTAGTATGTTATTGTTAATGTAAATTTAACTAAAGAAGTGACAATTTACAACAGGAGTGACATTACAACTTTTATTGGAAGTAACTGGAATAACACTATTTGCACCCCTCATTACATAATAGCAGACATAATCTCATAGCCAGTTAGTTAACATCAAGATTGTACAATTTGTAAGGGATACAAAGATTTTTATAAGGCACCTGAACTAACAAACATTTTTTGAAATTACTCACCAGAAAGAATCACAATGATGAACTTTTCTCCTCCAGGGATTCTTTAACTGCCTTCAAAAGCCGTGGCATTAAGTTCTGGTTAGTAACAATAATGCCAGTGTCAAGATCAAGGTATCTTCCTCTAGAAAAATCTAAAGGGTTCCCTGCTGCATCAGTAGCCACTCCTCCCGCTTCTGCAAAAGTGAATTTAGAAGGCATTCAAGAACCAAGATGTCATGCAAACTTTATTGCCTTACGAAGTAACATAATCACGAGTTTATCACAGTGCTTAAATCCGGTGTTGTGAATAAAAATGCCCCAAGCTTTCCCTTGGAGAAAAGGCCTTACATGATAAGGGAAGCAGAAAAAGAATGAGGGAAAATGTGAAGCTTATCCTCGTGTCAATACGTGAGAAGGTTGGAAGATCATTGAAACGAACTGTCTGTACCTGTTACAACTATGCATCCAGCCGCATGATCCCATATTTTCTCCCGATAACCTTTATGCGGAAAACGCAGATATATGGCCCCATCTCCTCTGGACAGAGCACCATATTTGGCTTGACTATCAATTCTAACTGGTGGTGCTTTAACGCCAAGTTTCTGGAAAAAGATTAGATTTTTAACACCATTACAACATATAAATACAGTAAGCGTTTCCTTCCCCCTACTTTCTTCTTAGGGAAGACAGTACCAAGATTGGGGAAAAGGGACGCAGGGAGATGGGTTGGGTGCATATGTGGGCGCTGCAAAGGGGAACATGTATCATACTCTGGCAATGGTGCTAGTCAAGTCATGCTGCGAGTGAGCTGCTTCATATGATTCAAAGAAGGATGCTTCTTCAGTGTTGTCAATAGCACTGACTTGTACCTACAAAGTGTAAGGCAGGCAAGAGAAGTGCCAGTTATATCAGCAATAGATGTCATGTGGGCAAAATCCATTCACAAACTTACCTTCTCGACAACTGACTTGTACCTACATAGTGTAAGGCAGGCAAGAGAAGTGCCACTTACATCAGCAATAGACATCATGACATAGAAGTCCATTCATGAACTTACCCTCACTGTTGAAGAACCATCCAGTGATTGCATGTAAGTCCCCGAACCAACAGCAGCATAGAATAAGCAGCCAACTTCACCATGCAAATTTTTCTGACTGCTACCGCTGATGGATTTTAACGGAAGATTTGGACAAGCTAGGACACCTAACACTACTCTGCCTTCATCTAGCAATGCTAAAGCTATTGCATATTGATCTCCTCTTAGAAACCTAAAACAACCCCATAGAAATAATTATCCTGATCATAATGTGAGGAAAATACATAAGGAAATTTCTTGGCAAGGCCGCAAAAATTGAACATGTCGATTTGGCATTTCTGCTCTTACAGATGAGAAAGAGACTAAAGTAAGGATGTCTCTATTTACTGCCTGTGTAAACACCATCAAGTGGAGCTTGCTTGCTCAGCTCTAAATAGTTGGATCTTGCTTCCAGTGAGAACAGTATTGTTTACAAATTTATCATCCACCTTTTAATATAATATCTATCAATCAGTTGCTCAAATTGGTTGTCTGACATCAGGTAAAAGTTCCCAATTTTATTTTATCTCCAAAAGCTCAGTCCAAAATTTGAAGCAAAAACCCCGCTAAAATGATCATTAACATGAAGAGAATTATTAGTGTCATTGGTTGATCTGAGGAAGCTAGAAGAGAAACATGACTATGATGCATGACAAGGGGTAGTAGTAGCTGGTAGCATATACGAATGATCTCACAAGATGGAAAAACGATGAAGACAGGGATAGCCAAGTCATTGTTATGTGAAGACAGAAGAACTTATTACATAAACCAAAAATTTATTAAATTGATGAAACAAGTAAAAGAAGGCACATGATTCAGAGGAACAGCTTCTTGTTTACTTGATATGTTATCATCATTATTTTGCAATCCTTTTATGCATCTACTATTGTTGCATAAATATAAGTATGAAACATAGAGAAACAAATGGATACTGTTGGTATAGCAATTTACATAAAAGAGTCCAAATTTTGTGGATAAGAAGTAACAATTGAAGATCATGAGCAGACCTCTCATTGGCTCCCCAGTGCAAGGTTGTGGATATCAAACACGACCAATGTTATTACCTTGTGCACCAAAGTTTGCAACTAAGGACATGTATCTTGGAGATATTTTTTTAATTCACATGCATCATGAGTCATAAAGAGACTATTTCATCATTTTGAACACTGAGCACAATTGTGGGCTCATCGTCCAAGATAAAAGTATGTAACCTGATCACACTGTTCATGTAAAATCCCAAGATGGAAAGCTTACCCTTTAGTACCATCTATAGGGTCCAACACCCAATGTCTTCCCCGGGAACCACCTTCAGATTTGCCGCTGTCAATGGCACTGAGCACATCTTCTTGAGATAAGTTGGATACACTGCATGACTCATCACTAGATAATGTATCACAAACAAGTTTTGTTATGCGCTCTCGAGTTTCCTTGGCAGCATCTAGTCGAATATCAGCTGAATCCTAGAGGTAATCCATAAAAGTCACTAAATTGAAGCCCATATTCAAATAACAAAACCACAAAAAAGGTTTGTAAGTAAAAGCACCTCCTCTGCCACTAATGAGAAAGGTTTAGAAGGAATCTCCTTTTGCAACACAAGACTGACTACAGCCTGTGAACCTGAAATCCACAAAAATTAGGCGGGAATGAAAATATAAGTAGCAGTAGTGACTTTTGCATCAATTTGTAAGTCAAGCACCCTCATCAACAACATTTTAAAAAAGTCATCCTTAATATATCCAAACAGAAAGAAATCAGTATCTTCCAAGAAGATGGACTATGTAAGATGGCAAACTATTTTAGCAGGTACTACCTGATGGAAATTACAGGTTCCTAGGCAAAGTTGTGTGCCTGAAATAACACTATTAACTTAGTGCTCCAAAAGGTCACTTAAAAATACAAGGGAACACAATGATATGACCAAACTTTCTATTGTGGATAAGTACTTTACAGTTGTCTTACTATTCTAGACAATAACTTAAACCAATTGCTTTGAAATTGAGCTAATGCGTGAAAAAGTACTTACTGCAGTTGAACAAAAGTGAACTGCTTATCGTTTGACTATCAAGGTGCGGGCATACTAGACAGCAGGGAATTTTAGTCAACCAAAAGCATGGACTTCCATGCATGTTTGATCCACCCAACAAATACCATTTTCGTGTGCGATTAGGATTCCCATTCAGAATAATAACCATTAAAAAATATTATCTCAAATGATAGGAATTAATATGTATTCAAATGACTACAGACCATAATCAGCAACCGTGACAGGACTCTCATCAGATTTTGACTGCACATCCGATCGCACAAGAGCCTTCTGCACCTTCTGCGGAACCAGAAGGGAAATTGATAAACTTAGCTTAATAAACAAGAGCAGAAAATTCTACGTAAATAGAACATGATCCTCTGACTACCAATGTGAAAAAACATGATAAACGGTAGTAATATCGCAACGATCTAGATTGTAAACTGCGTGAGTTAATCAAAAACATATATAATCATCTATAGTCATTCGGAAGCAAAAAGCATTTACAATAGTATTAGCACATTGTGTGATATCAAACTATTTTCTTATGGTTTAAAGGTGACTGCGATCACATTACATTTGTTTGAAGACCATCACAACACACTTAATGAAAATCATGTCCTTTCAAAGACTCTAAATCTTGTGAAGATAACCAAAAACCATGTAATGCAATTGTAGCACACAGAATTAGAAGAAAACAAAGACATATGATTTGGTTCGACCCAAGATGGCTTTTGTGCTAAAGAATACACCAGTACGACCAAAGCAAATCAATAATGGCAAATAAAGCATCAGAGAAGCTAAAATGGACGATTAACTAAGAGCATAGAAAAAACAATCCTGTGAACATAAACAGCAACCGCAAATAACAAGGGTTTTCAATCAAGATTAAAACTTTAGCTTCTGGGTCACTTTCAAATTAAGATTTAAAGCTAAGATCTCACCACCCACAGACAAGAAAAAAAGTATTACTCATAATGCGGATCCTTTTCTTAGAACAAGACAGTAAATGAACAACCAAAAATTGAATACTTGTGCTTAATAAAACTGTTAGTGAAAGAAGGAGACTGCCTGGCAGAGACGGGCAGCCAAGGAAGCAGCTTTTTTGGCGGCAGCGAGCTCCTTGTCGTAAGAAGACATTGAAGAAACAATCTTGACAGAGTAGGAAGAAGAAAGGCTCTTGCTCTTGGAGGAGAAGAGAGGAAATAGAAGACGGGTTTTGTATGTTTTGATTTGGGGCTTCAATGTGCATAAGCCACAATTGACAGAAATCATCTCTTGTATTGCTTATGATCTCCAATTTCCTAATCACATCGATCTGCTCGTGCAACCCAAACCATTTGATGTGTACTAATATTTTTATTTGTTAAGAGGGATGGACAAATTTGAATTTCCTGAATTTTAAATTGAAATTTATTTCAATTAAAAATAATATAATTTTATTTAATAATTAAACAAAATTATTTTACTTTATTTAGCAATCTCAATTTTACCATTTGCACAAGACTCCCTGCAAAGTCGTAATGTAAAGAATTGTTAAAGAATTGTTTTCGTAACTTGGACTTATAATTAAAGAGTCCAGATCTTTTGTTCAATTTTTATTGTATTTTATTGTGTTCAGTAAATCTTAATCATTTATTTATGCGAGTCCTACGTTTATTTATATGGGGCTCACGCGAAACTCACATAAATGAATTGTTGAGATCTATTGGACACAATAAGATACCATAAAATGAGACAGAATATCTTGTTCTATAATTAAAAGGATTGACCGCATCATTGTCATTTTTTATTTATTCTATTTTTCTATTTATAATAA
>JANVCL010000212.1:31147905-31169564 GCA_026546855.1 Erythroxylum incrassatum | reverse complement strand
GTAATTGGGCCGGCCCGAAATTTTTTGGAGTTACCCGACCCCGGCCCGAATTACCCGAAATTTAAAATTTTGCTACCCGAATTAATTCAAGCCGGGCCGGGTAATCGGGCCGGGCCGAATAATGCTCACCCCTACATATACTATCCATGAATGTAAAGGACTGATTCTCATTTTTTTTACTATCCATGAATAACAAAAATTGTTCAATTTAACTCGGAATCAATAAATTTGACTTAAGTTGAACGGGATCTTAAGTCGAGTTCGAAATTTTTTATTTCAAGCTTAGATTAGACTAGGGTTTAGGTTGTTTGGCCCGGTCAAATCTAAAGTTTGAAATGTTGAATAAATTTTGAGTGGAGATCTTTTTTTTTTCAAGTTCATGTTAGGTTAGGGTTTGGATTACCAACCCAACCCAATCTAAAGTTCAAAATGTTTAACTATAAGAACATCGTTTTTATTTTTAAAAAATATTTAATCAAATTTAAACCAGGATCAATTAAAATTTGGGTACACAAACTTGATCGTGCTCAAGTCTAGATTCCTAGACTCAAACTAGATTTAGGTTGGGTCTAAACTTAAATACAAAATTTTGAATCAAAATCGAATCTTGATAAGCCTGATTACGACTTGACCCATTACTAAATATACTTTTATCTTAGAGCTAAACTATTAAAAATTTGTAGAAAGTTTTCACAATTAGTGAAACAAAATTATAGAGTATGAATGTTTTAAATATTATGGTTGTCCATTAATATTTATTTTTATTTAAAAAGATTTGTAAATGTTAAGGTTTATGTTGAGAATACTCACATGTAAGTGTCCTCATATTAAAAAAGAAGAAGAAGACTAACATATAAACCTAATAAGTTATTCCACCTATTGCCAATAGATTTTAGAATGGAATCTCACTTAGACTTGTGTGTGGTCTAACTTTTTTTCTCGTGTAAGCCCGTAGACTCATTGCAAAGTTCACATAGTATCAAAGCAGGTTTGATTTGGTTTGGTTTGGATTATTAATTTCCTAGTTGTCCTTCTGAATGTTCAGTCCCAGTGGCCTGGTTCAGTTACCACTGTGTTTATTTCAAGTGACAACTTGATGTCCAGTCTCAGTTGCACTTGAGGGAGAGTGTTGAGAATACCCACATGTGAGTGTCCCGTATTGAAAAAGAAGAGAAAGAATACTAACATATAAGCCTAGCGGGCGACTCTACCTATTGCCAATTAGTTTTAGAATTGAGCCTCACTTGGGCTTATGTGTAGCATAATTTTCTTTCTCGTGTGGGCCTGTAGGCCCATTGCAAATTTCATACCATTAATATTTAATTTTATTTAAAAGATTTGTAATATTAAGGTTTATTTTGAATATTTTGATAAAAAAATGTTTGAGTTTAACTTTTATGTTAATAAAAACAAATTTATATTTTTTTTACCTATTCACTTATGGAATTGAAGAATTAGTATGGCAAAGCATGTAGTACATATGAAATAGATGAATGTAAATAGTTGTATGAATATCTAGACATATACTATAGGAAATAAAACATTGTGATTCAATAAAAAAGTATTATTTATTCACTTAAGTATCCATAATTTAAATTAGAGCAATTATGATTTGTTGCTGAACAATTTAAATTTAAAAATTATAAATTTTTTAAATTTTCAACATTTAAAATAATTCTAAAAAAACATTAAATTATCAAATACAACTCTATGCTTCTATGTAATTATTTATAAAGATTGAGATTTATGCCCAATTGAAATTTGACTCAAAATTAAAGGGTTTGGTCCAAATTAATTAGGATTCGACCAATAATTAAAAGTTTTTTTGTTTTCTTTTTAATCTTTTGATTCTAGTTATACAAGGACTATTATTTTTAAATTCATATTAAATTATCTTAAAAATAAATTTAATTTTAAAGATGGTAATAGGTCGGACCGACCAGGCTAAGACAACTTTTGTCTAGGCCCGAACTCAACTCAACTAATTTCTTTTATAAAACATCATTTTTTTGCATAGTTATCAATCAACCTTAGGCTTGGCTCGTTGATCTCGGGTTGGACGAGCCCAAACATCATCCTTACTTGATCCAGTCCAATCGAACTTTAAGCCACCCATACTTAATCAAGTGAGCTAGGGTCACGAGTCTCAAACTTGTTTGATCTCATATCGAACTTGGACCTTCTAAAAATTTCCGTGGTCCGACCTAATACTATCCTTAATTCATTCCTTCTAAGAATGTAAGCCAAGTCTAGATTGCATTATACATTAAAATTTTAGATCACTTATGATTATTTTCAATTATGAACTCCTTAAGTGTTTGTCCCCTTTGCCCGCTAAGCATCATTTATACTCTTCCATAGCACACATAAAAAAGAACTAAAAATTCCACGTGTCAAACGTCAACTTTGTATTGCCATCATTCAATGTGAATCCTCTCTCCTAATTAAATATAATTAAATAATAATAAAATAATAAAATATTATTATAATTAATTAACTTAATTTTAATTCATTTAATTAAAATATTTAAATAATATTATTTACCAAACAATTTAAAAATTTGTGTAATATTAAAATAAAAATTAAAAAAAAGCAGAAAAGAACATGCACCCGTGAATGGCGCCTTCTTTCACCACCTTTCGTGATCAAGAGAAAGTCTCCAATTTTTTTTTGTTCTTTCTTCTTTAGTAAGAAAGTCGTCTTCTTCTTGCAGTTTTCAATATTCATCTTCTTTAACTCCAATCCTCTGCAAGTGGTAACGTTTCTTGTTCAACTTTCTCCTCCAATGGAAAATCTGATACCGTTAACGTGTCCTTGTCTCATTGGAAATTGACCCTTATTATCCCGACAATCACACCTTGCAAAACGGATTCTTGTTCTCTTTCTTGCGATTCTCGACCCTTTTTGTTTCTGGGACATGACGCGAACCTTCTCCGTTCACACCTTAATCCGTTGACCTAAGAAATGAATAATCTTCGATACCCTTCTGGCATCTTTCGAAGTTGGTTCTTTTGATCGCGTTTCATAAAGATTGCGTCTTTAGGAGTTTGTTTCTTTGTTTTGATCGAACTGTCTGTCATGCATGGATTGCCAGAAACAGAACTTGGGTGGTTCTGTGACGAGGTTGTCTTGGTCTCCGCTTCTTGTCTTGATCACCCTTGTAGCGCTCTTGTCGCTTCAACTCACGACCACAACGTTTGACCCGGCACGGTTGTTATGGGGCAGGTCTTCGGAGGCCGATGTTTCCGGTGGTGAAGTTAGAAAAAGCTGCGTCAGGTTCTACGGAGGGTTGCCTGAGAGAAAAGTTGTCATGTCGGTAGAGGATTTTGGTGGGGTCGGTGACGGCACGACGTCGAATACGGAGGTGTTTCGGAGAGCGGTCCGACACATGCAACAGTTCGGTGGCGGGGGTGGGTCGCAGCTGAATGTGCCCAAAGGCCGGTGGCTCACCGGGAGTTTTAATTTAACCAGTAATTTCACATTATTCCTTGAGGAAGGTGCATTTATTTTAGGTTCTCAGGTCAGTATCGGATTTGATTCCTTTTTCCTATATTTGTCTCTTCTTCTCTAGACATGAATGTGTTTAAAGACGCCATTTTTGGTTCTTGTGGTTCATAACCTGATATTAAAAGTTTAGAACTTTATCCAGTAAAGGTCCTTCCACCAAGCCATAAAGAGCAATGAGGTTGGTTTTTGTTGGGAAAGGAAAGGAAATGGAAAAGTTTGAGAGTCTCTTAATAGGGATACACATCCATATATTTTTCATAGGATTGTAATATTTAGTGTCACAAAATGAAGGTTGTGATGTATTTGAGAATTTACAGTTTTGTCCGGTAACATAAACCACAAAAGACTTAGCAACTTTTGTTAAATTTGCTGGCCTCTTGTGAGTGAATTCTTCAGTCTAATGTGGTTGAATGGCAGGACCCTAAGGAGTGGCCTCTAGTGGAGCCATTGCTTTCTTATGGAAGAGGGAGGGAGAGATTAGGGGCAAGGCATATCAGCCTTATCCATGGAAATGGTCTAACTGATGTTGTCATCACAGGTATTTTTGGCCTCTCATCTTGATTCTAAGAGTCATGCCAATTATGTCCACAAGTTTCTGATTATTTGCTAAAAGTTTATGGGAAGAATTAGTCACATAGATTAAAATTATTAAGTTTCAATACTAATACGTTTTGGAGTTGTGAATAGACAAAAAACTCGATTTGTATGGTAACTGGACAATATAAGGAGATAAATGATAGTTTTCAAAGTATAAGAATTGAGATAAAAAGAATCGGATCACACTGATGACTTTGTTAATGGATATTGGAGGGTGTTTCTTTCAAATTTTATGTTGGCACATATATTCATTCCTCTTACATTTGTACTGGTATATATTCATTCCTCTTTTAGCTAGCCTCCTTTATATAAACAACAACAACAAAAACGCCTCAGTAGGAATCTTGGTGAGATGCGGGGTCTGGGAGCTAGCTTCTTTTTGTACGATTCCTTTATATTAAGATAGTTTCTGTACATGGAAGTAGGAAAGAGGCATCTCCATTTTTAATTTTTCAAGCAGAAACCACATGTCATTGGTTGTAGCCTTCATATATTTTACTATAGTTGACCTACAGAGAGTTTCATTATAAGCCTCCTAATTCATATCATGTTTCTATTGTTCTGATGGTTGGTATGAAATTAATATATCAATGTTCTTCCTAGGTTCGAACTGGAACTGCAATTGTGGATCACAATTTAAAATTCATGCTATTAATAATTCAAGAACAATGATCAGATTCTATTCTTTTTGCAGGAAAAAATGGAACAATCGATGGTCAAGGGAGGATGTGGTGGGAGTTATGGTGGAACAGAACATTGGACCACACGAGAGGCCATCTCGTAGAACTGATGAACTCCCGGAACATTTTTATCTCAAACCTCACCTTCCGCAATTCTCCTTTCTGGACTATACATCCTGTTTACTGCAGGTTTCTCCTCCATCTTTATCCTTTCCAAAAGCTTTTGCAGTAAATCAATTTTTTTGGTTGGAAAGTTTAAGATGTCTCTTTAAAACAAGTCAGGTCCTTGCATTATTCCGAGTTGAATCAACTTATGAACATTGTTTCTCAGAAATGGTTTCACGAAACTGTGTCTTGTTTTAACGTTCTCAAATCACATTATTTTATGCCAATGAACTCTGTGCTTTGTTCCAGTAATGTTGTTGTTAAAGACATGACAATCTTGGCTCCGTTGAATGCTCCAAACACTGATGGTATAGATCCAGGTACCTGTTTAATCTTTCCATCTGCTTCTCTCGTTCTTTCAATACTAAAGTTCAATGAAGCAAGAATTACAAGTTAGATTAATGTTTATATGCAGATTCAAGCACCAATGTATGTATCGAAGACTGTTACATTGAAAGTGGGGATGATCTTGTGGCAGTGAAGAGTGGCTGGGACCAATATGGTATTAAAATGGCTCGTCCAAGCTCTAACATCATAGTGAGAAGAGTTTCAGGCACCACCCCGACTTGTTCGGGAGTTGGAATCGGCAGCGAGATGTCTGGAGGAGTATTTAATGTAACTGTTGAAGATATGCATGTTTGGGATTCAGCTGCTGGAGTTAGAATAAAAACTGATAAAGGAAGAGGAGGATATATAGTAAATATCACAATAACAAACATAAGGATGGAAAGAGTCAAGATTCCTTTGAGGTTCAGCAGAGGCGCTAACGATCACCCCGATGAATATTGGGATCCAAATGCAGTTCCAAACGTGAAGGGTATTTTCTTTAGTAATGTGGTTAGTCTGAATTCATCAAAAGCCCCATCAATCCAGGGAATAGAGGAATCGCCATTTGCTGGTATATGCATGAAGAACATTAGCCTACTGGGCCTGCGGTCATCCGCAGCATGGCATTGTGAATTCGTCTCCGGATTTGCGGAAAATGTATCTCCAATGCCATGTCCGGAATTAAAGAACAATGTATCTTCATCCTGTTGAGGAATTTGGTCACAGGGATTTGGAATTTGCAGCATCTTCAAAGGATCACTCCAGTTGCTTCCAGTTCAACAGGTCAAACTAAGCCAATTTAATGTAGAAGGACCTGATCAGAATTGAGAGTTGCATTATATATTTCTGCACCAAGAAGGCCATTCTTTTGCAGTTTCAAGACTGATATCTTTGACGGATATTGACTGCCTTGTGGAGCTTTCACTTGCCTTCAGGGCATCGACCTTCTGCTTGGAGAATTTCCTTACCCTGATATGTTGGCTTTGGAGTTTCAATGATCTTTGAATGTACAGAAGGAGATTGGAGAAAGAAAAGTCAGATTACCATCTGGAATTGTTATGTTTGAGTTCTTCATTTTATATGCAATTCACCGCAGATTCTGTTCATCCTACTGGCACCTGAATTGAAGACTTTATTGTCAGAACTCTTGCATGGCCAGGAATGCTACATGGCCATTTCTTTTTGTTGATATTGGTGAAGTGCACATTGGATAAATCGCTATTCTTTGGGTGCGTATCAATCGAGTGTACGTAATAGCATGCAACTTCTTGGATTAGAAGGCTTTCTGGGAGGCTAACCTCAACATTTATACTTTGGGATCAACTCAGAACACATTCCTCCAGATGGTGAAACCGATTCATAGGAGGGCATAGCATCAAGAAATTAATGATCTATTGATAAAAATCTGCAATCCCATTAGCTTGTTAACTATAAATGTTCATTTCTCTGATGGGTGAAATAACTTTTGGCTATATCCTGATAATGTTATCACTTTTCACAAAACTGGTTCTCTATCTGCAGGCAGGTTTCTTACTTTGTTTCACATGTTATTACTCAATGACACAACAAAGTAATTCGAGCATCGGAAGAATCAAGAGATAGATGGAGAAGATTGATACACTAAGAAATTAGATATAATGAGAAGCCAATTCCATTGGAACATAGATACAGGTTTTGAAAGATTAGACACAGGAAGAGATAAAAGTTGCCCATTTCACCATTTCCAGAAAACATTGGAACCGCACTTGTATTTATCCTTCCCTTCGCATTCCAAAGCTAAATCGTCAGATAAGAATGGAACTTTCTGTAACAATCAAAGCAAAATCCATGAAGTTTTTCAACAAAAACCAACAAAATCAACTTGACTAAAACTTGCATTGTGTAATAAAGTCTGAACCTTTTGCTTGGCAAGATCTTGGCAACCAGTAAAGTTCTCAGGGAACTTGCAGGATCCAAATTCAACTGTATATGCTCTGGCAAAGTTTGCACCACTTGTGGCCAATCTCTTCTTGTCGTTCAATTCCTACCAAACCAGCAATCCACATTCAACTTAAAAGAATCAAGGAAATGAAGAAACATGAAGTGTACAGATTGATTACCTTGTTGGCTTTGCTTTTTTCAAGGTAATCTTCAATGACCCCAGCATTAGCAGAAGCTGAAGTGAAAAGGGTGACTGCAAGATAAAGCATAGCTGCTCTCCTTCCTTCATTTCCCTTGGATTCTTTACACACCTGGGCTCTGATCACTGGCAACTTAGGACCAGACACAACAGGAGATGCCACTGAAGGTATTGAAACAATCTTTGCATTGAGCTCTGATGATCCAGTCCCTGAGATGGCATAGTTGCAAGCCAAAACACTGGAGTTCATAGTTGCCATTGATCCAAGCAATTGTTTAATTTTCCTGCTTTCTCTTTCCTCAGTAAACCTGGGACTAATGGTAAAGACTAACGAGAGCGTGGTCAGTGAGTATAGCGAAGGAGATGATGTGGAAGATGGATTGATTGTGTTGGATAAGGACTTGTGGTTGGGGTGTGGATAAGGTAAGATTGCTTCACTCCTATTGGCAAATTATGTTGGTTCTTGCTTGTTTTGAGCAGTTCTGGCGTGTGGTGTGTTGGGGTTTTGGACCCACTTTGAAATCAAAGTGTGTACATGGTATACATTTAGAGGTTTGGTATTATTATTGTTTTTTTATATCTTGTAATTACCATTTCCTTTGCATATATTAAATTAACCACAATATTAATAATTTACTCATCAAATAGTGTGACTAAATTTATATTACAAGACTCAATCTTGTCACCGATATGAATATTTTTCCAAGTTGTCACGGAGGTGATGACCATTTAATAAGAAAATACTCATACAAGAAGGTGAAGAAACAAGCTGCTTTGTTTGAACATTACACAATCCAAGTCCTTGGAGAAAAATTGAATTTTTGATAAATGAGGAGCATAGGCTTATGTACATACAGTACAACAACTATATAATGAAAATAATGAACCAATATACTGAAAAAATGCCTTTTAGTTTGAAGCAGATTCAGGAGGGCAACCTGAATGCGAACGAAAATATTATTCAGATCTGTATCCAATTTTCACGGCATCCCTCCCAGCAATTTTCAGAGTTAGATATGACCTTGACTAAAAAGGGCACCCATTTTGGTGAAGCCTATATTCATCTTTGGTCAAAAGAACTAAGATCAGGATTCAGGAGGCTTAACATTGGAGTAAGTTGGATGATGAACAACTTCACAGGTTCAGGGACTCTAAATCAGTGAAGAAATCCTAAACCTGAAACAGTTCAAGCTACCATGTCAATCTTGACAACCTTTTACGCTTCCTACTTTTGCCTGCAACAGTGTTCTTTGAACCACTCCTGGAAGTAGATGGAAGAGCCTGAATTGATGACGGTATGCCAACTGATGTTCTGCCTTTCTTACACATCCATTTCAGTGGCATCGTATTATTCACCACAGTCCCTATATCTGTTGAACTATTCAGTTCAACAATTTGTTTAATCTGATCAAGCATCTGATGAGTCCAAGCCATCGACATATCTAAAGACATCGAATCATCCATTGGTTTTCTCCATAGATCTGTTAATATCGCTTTATACGACTGGAACGACATGGAAGGCTGAGAATGTTGCCGCTGGTCACAGAGCATATTGACTTTAATGACATGCTTGCAAATGTTACCTTGCAATGACCATGAGCAATCACAGAAAGCAAATTCTGAACCGGGATTCCATACCATATGTGTCAAATTGCTGTCTTTTTGACTCTGGACTTTAGCAAAGATGTGATCCTTATCATCAAAGGTGACAGCCAAATCAGGAATTTGCACTGCACGGTGCCAAGATGTAGAAGCTATATATTCCTCCTTAACATTTTGAAAAGAATCACTTTCGTCTGCATACCGATCAAGCCAGTAACTTGAATGCAATTCAGTTGTTAGTTTATGCACTAACCAATCGACTCTCTGGAGGGCACCAAGATGTGAATCATCAAATAGCTTTGCCTTCAGCTTTACATGATAGGCTTCTATAGCACCTGATGCTTCTTGACTTGCAAGTGGAAGACTACCGATTGTTGAAAGCCACATTTCTGTTAAAGAAGTAACATATACACAAACTATTAGAAATGAAATACTTCGTGACTTGACAAGATGCAAGTATGGATGTCTACTATTACAACCCAAGAGAAAAGAGGACTAACCAAGCTTGGGCATCCAAGTGGCTCTAAAATATTCCATAAATGAAGTTTGATCAACAAAATCACGAGTTAGTTCTTGCAATACAGCTGATGTATCAACTCCACGCCATATGCTGTACACTATATCTCCCAGACACTTGAAAACTTCCCGCTCAACTTCAAGATTATCACATCTTTTCACAATATTTTTCAGCCACGATCTACGAATTCGCCAAAGGGAAAACAACACAGGGCAACCAAATGCATCCCTGTAAAGCAAGTAAAAGTCACTTGTAAGAACACACTTCATGGTTACACATCTTTAACTCAAAACTAAATTCCAAGCAAGTCTAAGTATGCCTTATGGGATCAATCTCTGCTGCAGCATCATCGACGAGGAAACCACTGATTCTCCATCCAGGCTCCACACTTGAAGCCCGATCAAGTAGAGACTTCATCCACTTGGTGACATCTGGCTTTGCAAAGCTGCGTGTTATGACCCAAGCAACAGGGAGAGCATGGTGCCTTGAATCAAATACAAGAAGTGTGGACAATGGGTACTGCAATCACAAAAGACAATGATGTCAGGTTCTATTAAATATGATTTTAAAAGGCATTTATAAGTGGGAATTAGAAAACATGTACCTTCAATCTCTTAATGCCAAATGTTGAATCAGCTGCCATGAGACTGTGATGCCCAAAACGAACCATTTGCTGCAATTGCCACTCTGTTTGAATGCCTAGAATAAAAGGGTCCTCTTCTGAAGAATCCTGATAAAAGAAAATGGATTTCTTGTTGCGCTCAACCCACATCCTGATGCTTGCTTGATCATCCAAATCCAACTCATGGGTGGATCGTTTTATAATCATCCCAAGTTTTTGAACATATTGTGAAGCAAGGCTATTAACTTTGGCATCAGAACCACAATATCTCTGGATCCCCTCAATGTGTTTTTCTAGCACATTCTCCTCAGGAATTCCAAGATAGATCATAGACATTGTTTGCTGTTGAATTTCATTGCAGATGTATGGAATTTTCTTGGCCCCGGGGCCAATGGCATCTCGGTCAAGGGGGCCATGGCAGACGAAACCAGACCTGTTTACATGACGCCTGTCATTATATATAAGAAGAGCAAGGGAAGGACGAGCATATAGACGCTTCACTACAAAATGGCAGGTACATCCACGCATGGATTGAGGCCTAGCAGCACGATTTCGGGTGTTAAGTCGATATCTTCGACTGGGTAATATTTCTCCACCTTCCCCGTAGTTTTCAGGACCAAATGAACACCAATACCTTAACAAAGTGATTAGAGAATCTTAGTTTAAGCACAAAACTCTGGTAAACCATCGATAACTGTAGTAAAGATAAGATAAATATCCATCTAAAAAGATCAAATGATAAATTAAACAACTGATTTAAAAGTTGGGAAAAAAAATTTTATTTGAAGAATGGGTACAGACAGAAATAACATTAAATGTTAGGATGCATTTATAAAATTGTGCTTAATCAAGACTATAGAATTGATGACAAGGCATACTAATATAAACTATGTTCTTTATCATCATCTTCTTTTTCTTTATATCATTTATTGCATCTCTAGTGACCACTCTCCACTTTAAACATGAGATTCATATAAGAAATGATGATGATAATCATACAAGTACAAGCATGCAAAAAAGCGTCGACTACCATTGAGCAAAAAACTGTCGTATATTTAGAGGCTTACAGCTTGTACTCCAAATAGTCATCATCCTTGTACTCCTTCAAGCTGCCAAATGATCTTTTTCTTCCCCTTTCAATATGAAACCTAGTTGGGCATTCCACATTAGAGCACTCCCCAATAATAAATGTGTCAACTCGTTCATACGAAATGATTGCTATATCGTCATGGTATTCAGCTGTGCCAAACTTGGTCCAAGTTAAATCAGCAGAAGAGAACTCCTCCAGTGGAGGATCTTGCACAGGGACATCACTTAAAGATTCAATTATGTCCATCCTCACTGTATCACAGCTACTTGGTATCCCATCAAAATCATCTCAAATTTACAAGCATGTTGTACCTGCAGCAGCAAATTCTTCACATAAGGATTATAACCACAAAACAGAACAGAAGTCCTCCGAAAGAAAGAAGCAGAATGCAGAGTGTCATAAACTTAAACTAAACATCAGCTGCAAGCTTCTCACCTGTTTTAGTGAACACTAAAAGAGCAGAAACAATCGAAAGCAAAGCAAATATCAAAAGCTGAACTTCATAGCCATAATCAAAGAGCAAAAAGAACTAAAAAGAAAAGCTTAACACGCCCCAGACTCGAATTAGAAGGTGCCCACAAACTAAACGCGTCATTTCGGGTACATCTTATGAATCAAAATGCATTCTTTAAATTAAATTTCTTAGCTTTTGGCACGGACAAACATGTATCTCCATCTCAACATCAAAGGCAATTCAACAAAAGCTTAACAGAAGTATATGCAGAAACTTGGGCAAGATTGAGCCCATACTCAAGAGACGGAGCAAGGCGACGGAAACGGCGAAGTTGGCGGCGGCGGTAACGACCAAAAACAGGTGACAACGAAGAAGGAGCTACACTAGGAGATTTTTTTTATAAGCAAAAGAGTTACGCTTACGCATTCCATTCGATTCAAGCCCAAACGGCGTCGATTTAGCCATCACCGTTTTCCCAAAGTTTAATTAATTAATTAAAGTTTTCTGTTCTTAAATTTTTTTTGGTTAAAATCTAAAAATTTTATAATTATAAAAGTTTGGTTATTAAGTGCATTATTAACGTGTAATTAGTTGATAGTAAAAAAGAGATTGTGTTAAAGTTAAAATTTTTGTAATTATTTAGTTTAGTTATAACTTATTATTGTTTTGAATTTATTCTTAAAATTAATAATTTGAGTAAAATCGAAATTGCCTTACAATAACATAAATAATTAATCTAGAAGTATTTATTAAATAGTTTTTAAGGTGTGGATTGCAAAAAAGAAAAAGGAAAAATATGAATCAATTGAAAAAAAAGTGAATTTTAAACATTTATGAAGGAGAAAACAAAATTCATAAATTGGACTTTTAACTTTTATTCTTAGGAGGCAAAACAATTAATTAGCTAACCATGTTTAGTTAAATAATATTTTCATGCTTATATGATAACTTTTCATACTTATATATATTGTCAAATATAGATAATAGTCAATATTTGAAAACATAATGAAAAATAGTATTAATGATGAAGATTCGATTTTTATTTTGTAAATAATTTTATATTTAATTCGAAGTTAAATTATATTTAAGTTATTAAATTTCTGTAATTTAAATATTTAATTTTTAAGAAATAAATATAAAGTTAACTGAAATTCAATTATTTTAAATTTTAGGACGAACCAGATTAAATTTAGGCTAAATACTAATTCTGAATAAATTGTAATTAAGTAGTCTCAAATTATAAGATTTAAGTTGATATCTCCAACCAAAATAACCATAATCATACATAATGGAACCATGTCGATATTTTCTTCACAAGAGCTATTGTATGCTCTCTTCATCACATTACATGCTCCCTATATTCATTCATGTGCACCATATTCCGATCGAAACATATCAACTAATTTCAACTAACCAACAAAAAGGATGTATCTCTATCACCATAGATTCATAGACTCTAGACTTTGAACCAAGGTTTCAAATTATATCACGATCATAAACAATTTATAATAATTAATAATAATACGAATATAATTACCAAAAGATAAGAACACAAATTATAATAACAGTTCAATTTAATTTAAAATCTTACATTGAATTAACTAGCCATTGTAGTATGTTCACAATATCTTCGATGGCTATGGATCATCAAGGATGGTTCAAGTTTAAGGTACGTACCTTTCTCTAGGTAAAGCATAAAATCAGCCAACAGTTCTTTCTAGCCTAGATTAGAGATCATAGGATGGTCTAAATGTACTATATATCCATGCATGAGGAGGCGCAGTATATACGTAAAACAAACTATAACTTCTGAATTTAAAGACAAGACAAGACATTTAATGAAATTCTGAAGATGCAAAAATGTTCTGAAATCACAAAGAAATTGGAACTAGCTTTGTCCTCCTAGCTAGCTAGCTAGCTAATTTATTTGTATAACAAACAGGATTCTGAAAGTGAACAAAGAAGAACATATTCATGAAAGATTCTGCACTATCAACTAATTCCCACTCCCAGAAAATCTATGAATGGAACTTCCTGTTGTGTGATTTTGTTATGATCATCCCCTTGTTCTTGCTCCGAAGACACTGGAGATATCTCCTTTCTTCCATAGCAATCATCATAACTAGCGATCGATGCAAAAGGGTTCTCAGAACTGAGCAGATGGGGTCTGAAATGGAAACCAAGTAAGGAAGAATTGGTGTTGTCGTGATCATAAGGTTCGTTCATTTGCAGACATCTCTTTGAATCAAAACCTAATGACTCGTTAGTAACAATGGAGGCACTATGAGTCCAGGAAGGTGAGTGACATGAAGAGATCAATATCTTACTATTTCGTAACCCTATCCTAGAGATATCAGACCCAACTCCTCCTCCTAACTTGCTTCCTGAATCGGCGTTTTGGTTTGGCTCATCGGACCGAAGATGCCGTGAACTTCTCTTAGCAGAAAAAGATGAAGCAGCCATGCCTTGACGCTTCATTCTAGCCACCATAACATGGTAATGATTCTTCACAGAGTTGTCTGTCCTACCAGGGAAGAGTCTGGCTATGGAAGCCCATCTGTTTCCTTGCAGCTTATGAGCATTCCATAACCTTTTTTCTTCTTCTTCTGTGAATTCCCTCTTGTTGATGTTGGGATCAAGTTGGTTGTACCATCTCAATCTGCAACTTTTCCCTGCAAAATTAACGTGAAACCAAAAAGATAGAGAAATTTAGAGAAAAGCCCATTTCTTAGAACATAAGCAAGTATCAAGCAAGCTATAGTGAGAGATACGAAAAAATGAAGACTATCAACATCTTTAGCTTACAATTAAGTACCTGATCTTCCTGGAAGATGCTCGGCGATGAAGTTCCAGTTTTGTGGACCGTATTGATCAACAAGTTGCCGAAGTTTCTCGTCTTCAGATGGCCGCCAGTGACCTCTGCTAAGACTACCAATCTTCCCACCATCACTACTAGAGCGACTACCTATATTAGTCTCCATAAATTCCTGTATATATGGAGAGAAAGATGGAGTTTAGATTCAGAAAAACAAAGAGAGCCACCATATACGAGAAGGGTAATCTAGATCAGCTGAGAACTCATGAGAAGAAAGGAAAGAATAGTGAGTAATTGGAAAGGAATTGATCTGGTTCTAGGGTTTGTGGATGGGAAGTCACTTTTCTCTTGTCTACCAGATATCATATATGACATATTGATCAAGAAATGTATTCTTAAACTATATATATATATATTATTGATCAAGGTATTAAATTATAATAATATATATTACATCACATTGTTATTAACAATTATAATTATAATAATATATATTACATCACACTGTTATTAACAATTATATATAATATAAGTGTAATTTGTATTAGTTCGAACTTTAAAAAATTAACAATAAGTTGTTTTAATTTTCAATCTTTTGTGAAAATAATCTTAACGTTAAACTTTTTGTTAATGTGGATAACGTACAAAGTGATATTAAATTAATATTTTTACTATATGGCTATCTATTTGTTCCATGTGTAAGTTTTATTATGAAATAATACCCAACACCCTAAAATAATTATGAAGTAAAATCTACAAATACGTGTGTAATTATTTTAGAGTTTTTTTGATATTTTTAATTTATTAAATAATAAAATTCCCTCGTAGCACAAATATAATATGTGACAATTTCGTAACAAAAATATTAATTTAACATGATTGCCTATCATTCACATGACCAAAAAATTTAACGTTAGGTTATTTTTATTAAAAATTGGCAATTGACGTATTTCAACACTACCTTGTAAAGTTTTAACTAATATTTTAAATTTGAATAAAATTTGAGATTTTTTTATAATTAAACCATATAATTATAATAAATCAAAGCAATGATATGAATTTATAAACCACAATTTAAGACCATATTATTAATTTTAAGATAACAAATTATGTCCATCAAATCACTTACTACTTATTCTTGAGCCTCTTGACTTAACATATAATTAAAGAGATTAATAACTTCTTCACATGATTCATGATAATTGAAATTTCTTGTGAAAATTTTCCAGTTTCATATGGATATATCTCTTTATTTCCATATCTCTTTCACACTTATCCATGAGTTTTAGACAATTAGATGATCATGTAATTATATGATCGTACATAAAAAGGATCATCTTGGGACTGACTTGGCAGAAATTCCAGATTTGGAATGCCATTTTCATTTGCCACCCTCTTCTAAGACATGAATATGATAGTGAAATGACTGAATATTCATAAGTAATTCTAACTAAAACTCAATAATTTCTTCTATTAATAATAATTATCAGCACCAAACATTATTATAATTCTCAATCTAATAAAATTTGAATAGAATATAATTAAATTTGTTCAACAATTGATAGTGAAATGACTATGATTTTGTTCAGCTTGTTAATTAACTTGAGCGAAAATCAAGAATAAATGTTTAATCACTATATATATATTTGTTTTAGATCCATTATAACCTTTTATAGCTTAATTTCTTTTTTATTTTACTTATTATGTTTTAAAACTTATTACTTATGGTATTGCTTTTTATCTATTTTATTTAATGTGACATTATTCTAAAATTACGAATAGATAAAAAAACAAATTAAACATCACGTAATAAATTATATGATAACTAAATAATAATACAGAGATGTAAATTATAATTTTTAATATTTCTATAGTTTTTCTTGCATATACCACATCCTTTGTACCATGGGAAAGATCTGAATATGTTATCTTTTAATATTTCATGATTGTTATTTGTATCTTCGAATTCATGTTTCAGAAAAATGTGCAATGCCATAATTAATTAATTAATTAATTAATTAATCAAGTATGTATTAAGGTATGGATTAAATAAAGAGCGTTGAAAATAGTATAGAAAAGAAAAACAACTCGAATTATTAGCTAATTTGGTAATACTAACATTGTCTTTTCCTAAGGATTACTCATAATTCATAAAGCCAAAATAAAGCTTGAGATAATGAAAGGAAAACAATAAAACCATGTCTAAGTTTAAGCTTAATCTTAACAGTTAAATTATTTAAAATTTCATTAAACTTTAAGTTAAAATGATGTCGCTTTCAGATTTGACCAAATCGAGATTAAGTTAGATGGATTCATGCCATCTTGCTAACCTTATATGTTGGTGGCGCAACACATTCCTTAATTAGTGGTTAATTGTACAATTGTAAATTGTATAAAACACATAATTATTTATTTTTTAAAGGAGAAGATGCTAATTGGGAAAATCCATTAGAGTTAGTTAAGGCTAGAGTTCACTCTTATGTTCTTCTTCCAAGATATATAAAAGCTTCCATTTTTTCTAGGGTTGAGGATATTATCAATGATGCTTTCATTTCTCCTTTTCCCTTTCAACTTTTATAGTTAGAAGAAAATGGTGCACACTTCCAAACTTGATGATGACAAGGACTTTACCATCCAATGTGCCTAACCCTTAACATGATTAAGGATGATATTTAAGTAAATTGAATTAATTTGACTTAAAATTAATAAATTAAATGCGTTAATTTAATAAACAAGTTTTAAGTTTTAAATATGTCAAAAACTCGAACAAACTTGACAAAAGATACGAGTTAAGGGAGTTTTTTCTAAATTATTCGATTCATTATTATCCTACTTAATTATAATTATGTTCTAAGATGTTGGAAAGTATATGTATGATATTAGAATCTTTAGTACTTTGAAAGTATTATATTACACATGAAAGCGCCATTCCTTCAATATTGATTGCCGACAAGAAAAGCTAATTGTATGAAATTAAATGTGAAATACAAAGAAGCTTTGTGAATCGCCATATTGGACTATCACACTCACTCACTTTTGTGGTAGTCAAAAAGTTGATGTACACAATTTCCAATGGATAATATCATTTCATTAATTAGTTTATATTAAGCTTAAATTCTTATTTTTAATTGTTTCTTCATGTGGTTAAAATGAGATCCATATGTTTAAGTGTCAATGAGATCGAGATTTATTTAAGTGTCAAAAATTAAATTAAATTATTTAAAATACGTAATTTATAAATTATTATGTATTTTTAAAATTTAATACCTAAAATTAAGAAAAATGTTAGATATAATCTCCAATTTAATATCATTATATACTTGAACTAACTACTGGCAGGTTGGTTTGATGTCAATTTCATGTTTTTGTTCCCATAATTTTCAAAAAGGATAATGTTAGACATAAGCTTCATTTTAATATCATTACATACTTGAATTTGAACATTGGAAGGTTGGTCTGATGTCAATTTCATGTATTTGTTCCCATACTTCCTAAAACCAGTCTTTGGTAAGTGTGAACTTATTCTGACTATCAAAGTTCACTTCAATGTCACTTTCTTATATGCTAACAAGGTTGACAATAGGTAGAATCAGTCTGAACTATTTATCAGTTGAATTTGATTTGAGTTTTTTAGATTTCAGTCCAATCAGACTCAAGTTGTTTGGTTCAAACCTAACTTAAATAGTTTGGTAGTCCGCAATCTAATCCATTCAAACTTTTGTCCATTCACTCGAGTTCGGGTCGTTCACCATTCCTATATGTTTAAGAAAACTGATAAACTATACAAAGAAATGTTTCAACTTTTGTTAAGACTCTTTGCAGGAAGTAAGGGCATAGTCAACCTGATTTCATTGACATAGGAGACTCAGAAATCCCACCTCAAACCACAGCACATACACATAAATCTAGTGAAAGCTATATGCTCCAACTGGGTACCAAACCTTAAACTACCAACTGAAAGTTGATGTATATTAACATCTCCAATCGAAAGACGTCTCGTTCTGGCGTCTTTTGCTCCGAAAACACAACTCGTATGCATCTCTGTGGTATCATATAAGTTTTTCCTCCTGATTCTTGAATACTAATTACAATAAAATTCCCATTGAATAATAGAAAATACAGGACTGAAATGACTAAACCTGGGGTCTTATCATAAAAACAAAGCATGTCTCATTTCACAGCCATTTCAAACAAATGCATTCCAGACTGATGTGATTGTTTCCAGAAACTCAAAACTTGCACAAATGAATGCAAAGTACAAGACCTCAGCTTTTGCCTCCCTAAAAACTAGGACATCCAATATCATGGGAAATTGAGTTGCTCATTAAATTACAGATCAGAACTCTCAAGCATTTGCAACATATCTTGTTCACAGTTTCTGCCACTAAAGCTCACATGCCAACATCAATGCCACAAAAAGGATAACAAGTGCATATACCTGTGTGTACAAGTCTACAAAAGGTGTAGTGTGTTCTTTACAAGTCAGATTGTCTGGACTAAGATCTCTCACGCATTTTGGCTTTAGCAAAAAATACCCCAGCCGAAAGACCTATAGAATGCATGTATTTTTGTTAGTCAAAGAAAAAGATATTCAAGATCTCAGAACAAAAACTAGAATAATGTAAACGTATCCATATTTGTGTATGCAAATCATTCTTTAGCAAGTGAAGGAACAAACCAAACAAGATGCTTGCTGAGTTCTCCAGACTGGTCGGTACTTTGAACAGAAAGATTCCAGCAATAGATAGGGGAATCTTATTCAGTGAACCTACAAGGCTATATAGGAAGTATATTTGTCATGAAAAATGCTTGCAAAAGATGCTTCTGCTTTCCACCTTAAGCAATTCCAGTCATACCTGTACGTGGTAGCCCCTGTCTGATGAAGAAACCACATGGAAGTAAAGCTTATTGCCAGGCCCAAAAATCCACTCAGTGTGATCACCAACCAGAAGTCAGGTAACCTCAGTAGTGGTCTGTCAATTTGTTTCACAATCCATGAGTTTCAATAAGATAAACAGTATCAGCAAAGCCAAGCTTCAAACTTGAAACAAATTTGTAATGTTAAGCACACCAAAACGTGAGCTGTACTGTTCATCAAGTCATTAGAACCCACATTCTCTGTTACCGTAATCCAGAGAGTAGAAAAGGATTGTGATCTATCAGAGGATCTCAGGATTATAAGGCACTAGACATTGGAATTAGGAAGACTTGGGAGATTAGGCAAGGGGACAAGGGCTATCAACTGTTTTGTTACTAAGGTATACTGTGCCTCCTAATGAACCCAAAACAGATACCCATGAGGACCAGCTACTTTCATTGTGACCTTCCGTAGTTTCAGATAATCATTGGTCTGAATAATATGTATCAAACAGGCACATTCTTCATGCTTAGTACACACTCAACATCCAGTAATGCAGACAGAAACAAAGATAGATATTTGCAGGAATGGGGACTCACGTCGTGGAGAGATATTCCACCTCATGGAAAACAAGAATAAGTATTATGCCCAAAGGCAATGAAAGAGTATTATTCAGCAAGACCATTGAAAATTCATTCAAGCTCCCAGATTTTGTGACTTGTTTTGCTGTATCCATTATCCTACGTAGTGTCAGCTGTAGCAACAAGATAACAGAAATACAATCTATCAGCTACAAGAGAGTTGAAATAGAAAAGCAAGTTGAACAACTCTATTTGATAAATATGAACAAGCTCTCCGAATCCCAATCTGCTACTGAAACAGTAATTATGAGGGCTTAGTTTATCAACATGCACGTAGCACTAGCAGCTACACTAAATTGAAGTGTTTGAACCCAAAAGTTTGGCTCTATAGGGGAATTAAGACAAGATAGACCCATGTTTTACCAAATTGACTTCGACAAAACTATCATTACTAAGAAAGTCAGTCATTAACGTATTGGGATACAGAAATTTTGATTTGGCCAACCATATTGGAGTTTCAAATATCTAGCAAAAGCTTGCCCCTTGCAGTTGGCTAAGGGATATAAATGAGCACATAAGCCAATAAAGATATGCAACAAGTCTTTAAAAAGAACGGATATACAAAATAGAAGCTGATAAGCATCAGGTTAAAAAGATTTCATTTGAAAAAAAAATGCCGATCAATGTCCATAAACATGATGTGGTAGCACATAAAAATGTAGAAGTCAAACATTAGAATCTACTATAGAAGGGCTCTAGTTTGTATAAAGTAGAGGTACAACCTCTAGACAAACTTACAGAATAAGATGCAGTTAGAAAGCAATTCAAAATCTGCCATGCATATCCAATGGCATGAAAGGAAAGATCAGTAATCCCGCCAGAAATAGCTGAAATTATCTGCATAAAACAAAGCCAACATTTGTTAACTGGCAAAATCACGAAATCAAAGTGGTTTATGAATTTATCTCAGTGCATAGTATCATTAAGATTTAGAAAATCATCAACCAATGGGGGTGTAGCTGCAGACATGTCCAAAAGCATCGGCATCTAAGTAGATTTGTGTTCTCTAAACCATATTAAATATCTTTCTATGACCAAAACAAAGCAAACTGAAAGCAAAGAAGGCTCATACCTTTGAAAACACTGAACCATATTTCCGTCCTTCTACACTGTATATTTATTTAGTCTATGTAAATCCAAGGGGAAATAAAAGTCAAGTGAGAAGACTAATCTATAAGTTGACACTCAACTGAGAAGACTAATCTATAAGTTGACACATTTCTTGAGTTTGTCTCCCATAAGGCATTTCCATTTGCCAAATTCTTCCCAAGATCCATAGTAACACAAGAATGTGACAATCAAAAAGTATCATTGCAAGATTCTGAGTACTCATTTAATACTATCTCATTCCCAGAACATAGAGGTAAATGAAGAAAATTTTCATTAACTCTCAGCTCCTATCCTTTTCTCATGAAACATTAGACTCCTTTAATCTTTTCTCCATAAACTATTTTCTTCAGGAAATGCTCAATTGGCTTTTCTTTGAAAGGTAACGGTAACCATTCCATGTAGACATACCCTGTCTCATTTCTTCAGTAAGAAAGTAAAGAATCCACAAAAAAGTGCCACTAAAATGCAACTTGCAAACTGTTAGAGACCAAAATCTCTAACACAGATTCAGCTCCAAACACCACACAACAACACACCCTACCGTAGTAAAACCAA
>JANVCL010000212.1:31084147-31096230 GCA_026546855.1 Erythroxylum incrassatum | reverse complement strand
CATCGTCTCTTTAGTAGAGAACTTGAATACAGTCATGACTCAAGAAACTAAATGAGATCAAAGGAAAATGCAAATGCAAGATATGACCTAGGGTATAGCATACAATGTCTACTCAAGGACTCATAAGTCCTAGGATCAATTTGTTAATCGAGATGTCATATACTCCTAACAGATATATGGCACTGTGCTCTCGTCGTATGCTGGTCACACTGGTTATTGAACAAGTATGAGTACTGCAGAGTTTCGTCTTAAACCCATCATGTGTGAGTGGGAGATGATGACGTTTTACACCCATGATGGGTCTAAACGTCATCTTGCGAGAATAACCACTAATGGTGGTTATTCATAAATGACATATAAAAGGCAACGTTGAGAAATAAAAAAGATTAACTCTGTGTATCTTGCTTTTCTGGAAAAACGCTGGTTCTTGTGCTCTCCGGCTTGGAAGTTTTTTTCTACAGAAAACTAAGGCAAACTCTACGTTCTTTAACCGGTGGAATTATAGCAGGAATCCAAGTATGTGATTTCTGTTTTTCCTATGCATATAACATCGATCCTTGGAGTATATATAATCAGTGTGGTTATTGTATTTGATCTGTTCAGATTTTCCTAACAAATGCTACGAGCATAAGCAAGACAGTTGCTATTTAATAAAAAATGCAAAGTTTGCAAGGAACTAACAGCCGCTGAGAGTTCAATCGAGTACTACATTGCATGTAGTGTGACTCTATCTTATATCATTATCTTTCCAAGATTTCAACCTTCAAATAATGGGCCCAAATCAAATGTGGACACATTGCTCAATCTTTACCCTAATGGGACCATAAAAACACAAATCTCTACAACTGATATCTTGATATTACAAGGCTCATATAATTCAACTACGCCTGAAACCTCAAAAATCTGGTGGTCTTTCAACACACTAACTAGTGATTCACTCAGGCCTTAGTTTCAGCAGCAACTATCCAAACTCCAAGTAGCATGCATTAATTATGAATGAAACAATCGGTTTTAATTCATACAAAATTCAAAAGGGAAAGAACTAGACTTATGATGATATTGGTACAGGCAGCCAACCGTGTTGCTACTTGCTGAAAATGGGTTGTAATTTCACCAAGTGACAAAACATGCTTATAGGTGGCATGAATTATTCCATCAAACAAGTGCATGGGATAGACGCTGAGAGCTTAAGGAGAAGAAATAGCAATAAGATTGTAAGGTTACTTACCAATTCTCAACCATCGAGCAGCCCAACTTCTAGTTGGATCCATGACAGAGATTATCCTGTGCCAAATTTGTTCTAATATTAGGAACTAGAGAAGTAGAAAACTTTTATTGAAGTATCATTTGTCATTTAAAAGATAAATTAGAAAGATTAACCGTTAAAATTAGGAGTAGTGCAATCAGCAACACGCTCATGATCTTCGTCCATTTTGAAAAGGGGGAAATTCTCGCATATTGATTCTCTAAAGTAAAACCCCAAAAAATGAAAAATAAACTGAAGGAAAAGATAGAGAAAGCAAAAGAGCAAACAAAAGAAAGGAAGAGAAGAAGCACCTGATCATAAAACAAAATAAACATCCCAATGATTGATCATTTTTAATAAATTCTTAACCAAACACAATCTGTTTCATTAGAAGGCATCAAGTGCAAATAAATGAAAATAATAATATATTCTATTATTTCCTATTTATCTTTTATGCATTTAAATAGGAAATAATAAATTATTAAATAAAGAACTTCAATTTCGTGAAAGAACGGCATCAACGGCATAATCATCAAGCTGCACAGGAGAGGATGGTTTTACCAAAGGATTGTCGAACTTATTAACAGCAATTCATAGCTACCACTACCGCTACTGTCCAACTTTTGAGAAAAGGGTAAATGGCAAGTACTGAGGAGACAAAAGAAAATGCAATAAAGAACTTACAATGGTGGCAGTGCGTCTGTTGGAAGCCATGAGAGAACTCTTCCCAGTTTGTTCACAGACAAAATTTGATGATGCTTGAATTCCAACTCTGCTCGCCGTCATTCTCATCTTCTGCCACATCGTCATCAACGCTAGGCATAGGCACAACAATCTCAACATCCCTCAAATTGTCCAAAGTCTCAGTCTTTTCTTTTTCTGGCTGTGCTTTGTTAGAAGCAGATCTCGTGTTGTTGCCGTTACCGTTTCAGGCTTTGGTGGACTGGGAAACAGTCCTTATTGGGCTTCTACTTCTATCTCCAAAGCCTAGGATTAAACAAAGAATTAATTTAGACGGAGTAAACAAAGAATTAGAAAGTACCTGGTTTAATCGTGAGATGAGATATGTGAGAAAGTTTGTCCTTTTGGATCTCTTGTTCAAGAACATGACAAGCATATATATCCAATTCTTGAAGTTTGGTGGTGATGGGTGGCGACAATAAATGATACGGCAATGTCTTCAACTTTGGGCACCAGCAGATATGAAATTGTTGAACTGATGGCATAACTGTAATTGTTTTATTATTAATTCTCTCCATCAACCACTCATCAATATCATCCCACTCTTCCCATTCCTGACAAAACCAAAATTGAAGAATTTTCAATTTTGGAAATGATAGGAAGGATGTTGATGTATCTTTTTCTTTTTCTATTCCCATAAATTCAACACCCACTCTTTTCACTCTCATACGGGATAGGTATAGCTCTTCAAGGCATGACAACTTACCCAATGGAGGCAATTCTTCACAATTTTCAGAGTGATTAATCGCAAGCTTCCTAAGTAGACTTAGCTTCATCATCCAACTTGGGAACAACTTCTTGCCTCTATAACTTCCTATGCTTAATATTTCCAGATCTAAAGGTGGCTCTAAAGCTTCAAGTAACTCTTCCTCATCTTCTTGCACATGATCTCCATCAAAACTCAAACTCAATTCGGTAACCCTTTTTTTCTTCTTAAGTTGTGCTTTTCTAGCTTCTTCTAGATTTCTCACATTTCCCAATCCTCTTATCTCCAAACTTCCTCTAAGATTTTTAAGCTTCTCAATTTCAACAATTGAAAATGATTCACTCTCATTCACGCTTGCGATGATCACAGTCAACTTTATGAGATGCCCTAAATTTCCAATTCCTTTAGGAAGATATTTTATCTCATAAGAATCCACAATATCCAAATACATCAAGTTGATTAGTTTTCCAATATTTTCAGGCAATTTTACCAGATTCCAACACCTGGCAAGAATTAATGCCTGCAAATTGTAACACTCACACAAAGTCTCCGGTAACTTCTCCAGATTTCTATTATCAGACAAGTCAAGCCACCTAAGATGAACTAATTTATTTATTGAAGATGGAACTTCTTTAATGTCACAATCCTTCAGGTTTAAAGTCCTTAGACATATCAAATGATCAAATATATCCTCAAGTTCAACAACAGTCAATGATGATTCATACCCAATGAATTGAATGATCAAAGTGCGTAATTTGTTGAGATCATAGATAGAAATAGGGAATGAAGCACCATTTTCGATTGTCAAAGTCAAATGACGAACATTTGCATCTGCATGTAAAGAGTTTCCATTAAACTCTGTATCTTTTAGGACTTCTATCATCAAGCACTCATTTTTTGTAAATGTTTGGGCTAGATCACTCACCATGTCATGCAACACATAACAATCTTCACCATTGGATGAAATTTGGAGCAAAGAACGTGCAATTAAATTATCAAAATAAATCTCACCAACCATTTCTAAATCTTCATCTTTTTCTTCTCCCTTTAAATAACCTTGAGCTATCCACATCCCAATCAATCTTCTTTTTTTAATTATAGAATCTTTGGGAAAAATAGCACAATATTTAAAACATTGCTTTAATGGTAATGACAAATTATAATAACTAAGTTTCAAAGGACCCAAGATATCTTCACCTTCCCATTCATTTTTTTCCAAGACTCTCAACCATTCATTTTCAAATTTCTTAAAACGTAGGACACCTCCTATAGTGGTAGCAACGAGAGGTAAACCCTTGCACTTATCAGCAATTCTCCTACCAATGCTCTCCAACTTTTGACAATCCCCTTGAACCAAAGCAATTTGACTAATTATTGACCAACATTCCTCCGAAGTCAAAAGTCCTACCTTGTGTATAGTTTCAGGAGTACACCCCATGACTTTAGCAACTCTTTCATTACGTGTTGTTATTAGAATTGTACTTTCTGGTGAACCACATGTCAGAAATTGCTCCAATTCTTCCCATTTATTGTGACTCTCATTCCAGACATCATCTAAAACAAGTAAGAACTTTTTTTCATTGAGAATTGCATCTATCTTCTTTAACACCTTATCTAATTCTTTAAAATTATATGCAGTGGAAGAATCACTTAAAGATTCAAGAATTGCTTCTGCAATACGCATTTTATCGAAAGGATTCGAAACACATATCCATATCTTCTTCTCAAAATGAGTGTTGATCACGCCATCATTATAAATTAATTTAGCTAAAGTTGTCTTGCCGACTCCCCCCATCCCCACGAGGGAGACGACATGGGGCTGTAATTTGGGCTTAAGTATCATGCTTCTGACTTCATCTTTTTCTTCATCTCTACCTTTAACCTTTCGTGTGTCCACGAAAGATGTAGTCATGTGTCTCTTGATAGGCTTATCAGATATGTTGGTTAAATTAAGTCCATACCGATCTTTAGCGGCTGCAATGTCATCTAGTGTTTGATGGATTTCTTTTATTCTGCCACCGAAAACATGACGAAGACGAACATCGCCCATAGTAAAGCAATCGGAGGGAAAAATAGGGAGTACCTTGTGCGTGAGATGATTTTCGTCGGAACCGGAAGAGTGGTGTCGATGTTGGAGCTGTGATGTCTGAATCCAAGTCTTCAACTCATCTAACACATCGTCCATGTCATAGGAAACAGCTTTGATATTGAACAGCCACTTCTTGACAGCAGCGTCCTTCAGTTGTTTGTTCTCTGCATCATCTATGAAAGCCTGAATGAACTCGAAATTCCTCACCAGTTTCTTAACTTCATCGTTAACTCCAGTCACCAACTTCACCTCTTCTTTTATTAAATTAAGGGGTATGGAGGTTAGGTCCTCCACCACAGCAGAAATAATAGCATCAACCATTTTCATGGATCAAAGGGTAAGCAAAAGGATTATGAGAATTTGAAGAAGATAATGGTGGCAGACAGCAAGAAATGATTATGAGAATTTGAAGGATAAATTGCTTGACAACGGTGGTGATGTGAGGAGTTAGGGATGGAAACTCTCCATCTATTTATAGAGCTGTGTCTTCTTCTTTGTCATCTTCGAGAAGAAGGGTAGTTGAAAGTTAAAGCTATTAGAAGACGTTATGCTTAATTTAGTAGTTGTGTTTTGGATGCAGGAATATGACATTATACGTACCCGTGTGGCTGCGTGTGAGTTTATCATATAAAATTCAAGGTAACTGATATTATATGGATTGAGTATTCAGTGCAGCTCCGGGAAGGAAGTGGGACTTTACATCTACTTTAAATAAAGGAGGCACGTCAATTGTAAAGTAACAAAAATTCTAGCGTAGCCTTTTAGGCACGTGACTTTATCGACAGCGTAAGTATTTCTGTTTCCTCATATTTTATTACCATGCTACGTAAAACCGCTATTATTTATTGAAAAAGATATAAATAATTACTTTCTTTTCAGTGTCAAAAAATATTAAACATACTTCAACACATATTCTTCTGCTTATGCAGTGATAAAGTAGCAATAACAAAATGTTAAATAATAAACATACTTCTTCTTATCTTGATTTGTTTTAAATAAACATATGTTAACTTTTTAGGGGTCATTTGGTTTCACTTCTGTTTTTCTATTGTTATTTTTAGCTTCTGTTTTCTGTTTTTTGTTTCTGTTTTTTTCCTAAAAAACAAAAATCTGTTTGGTTGATATTTGTAATATAAAAATTGAAAACAAAAACATGTTTGGTTGAGATTTCTAATAAAAAACAGAAAACAAAAACATGTTTGATTTTATTATCACATTTCTATTTTTTGTAATTATACTATTATTTGTAATAATTATAATATAATACATTATATTTTTAAATTAATTAATTACCATTATACTTGTTCTTCAATTGAATATCAGTATACTCCTTATTAAACTTTGTTTGAAGCCCTGCTTTAAGATTCTTCCAACCAAATTTTAAAAAGGTAGTAGCTGTTCGATTTCCCTTCTTCACTTCTTTAACCATCAAGAAGATTATGTACATCTTTATCATATCATTCCATATCCCATCTTTTTCATTTAATTCTATACAATCATTGTTATCGTTCATATTATTCAAGCTTTCCATATCTAAATGTAATAATATATAAATGACATCAATCACAATAATATTTACAAAGTATTAAATGTTAAATCTATTTTAAAATATACATATAATAATACATTGTAGTCCACACTTAAAGAAAATAGTTTCTTTACATTAACAAAAGTTTTACATCAAGACAATAATAAAAATAGGAATATGCGTATTGATTCGCATGAAAGGCACGCATTTAATGTTTGAATATTGCATTTAATGCATGAACACACGTGAAGGCTGAATGAATACACGTGAAGGCTGAAGAACACAAAAATCTAATCAGGATAAAGCCTCCATTAAATGCCTGCACATGCTACATTAAATGACATGAAGACAAACTCTACTCTATGCCAACAGACGTGAAGCCGAGAAGAAAATAAGGCTTCACAATAAGGTTTTCTTAGCAACCACGTGTACGAGAAGTTTTTTGAGGATCCAATGAGAGAACAAGAAGAAACCTTGATAACTTCTTTCTTAGCTGTTTTCTTGCAATGCTATCCAACGTCATTACCTTCTAACACAGTTTCCAACTTACATTCGCATTTTAATTCAGGAGAATCCTGAAATGAAACTTTCTTACTCACGTTTATTAGCGATGACTTATGAAGATTCCTTTCTTCTTCTATCTTGGGTTGGAGACTTGGAGTCTAGTTGAAATCAGGAGAGTATGCCTTTACTGGTTATAATTGAGACACTTCAGAGATTTTAATTACAAAATTAAAAAATTATGGAATATTAGGGTCATTACGAAAGATCAATAAGAGACACTAAAGAAAAGAAAATTACATTATCAATTAAAAATATCAAAATATGTAGATTGTGGTGAATTTTAGGTTATTTTGAGATTGTTTTGACTAACTGGAGAAAAATTTTAAAACTTATGATATAATTGATGAAATATGTATTATTAACAATTCTTTAATAAAATTTTTAAAAAAATAAAGAAAAATATCATATTTAAAACCTTAATTTTTTAATTTCCATTAAATAAATTATAACTAAATTACCTAAAACAAGGAGGAACCTCATTTTTATTGAAATTGTATGTATCTCCCTTAACACATTCTTTAAATATTTGGAATTATGTGTGAAAAAATTACTAAAAGATTAAAAAATTACTTGAACAATATGCATTTTGTCAAAAGGCTTTCAAACGCATACTCTTATAATTTTTTGTTAATTACACTAAATCTCTTATAATTTGTTGTGTATACTTGAATGGGCTTGAAATGGCGCACAAGTTTCTTAACTTCATCGTTAACTCTACTCCCCAACAACATCTCTTTCGGTGTAACTATTCCAAAAATGCCGTTAGCTGTTAACTCAGCTGAGCCAGAGAAGCAAAACTCCACCACTCAGACCAAGTCAAGAAAGTGCAGAAGGGAAGGAAGATTTTCAGGTAGAAGTAAGATTTGGCATAATATCTTGGTTGTCTTTTATTGACTAATAGAGGAAGTTCCATTACTAAGTGCGGATCCCGCTTGGAAAGGAAGCATGTGGGACTCATTCACCATTCAGGTCTATCGACACATCAACTTTATATAAAGGAAGCATGCGAATCAACCTCGCATAATAGAGGAAGTTCCATTACTAAGTGCGGATCCCGCTTGGAAAGGAGGCATGTGGGACTCATTCACCACTCAGTTCTATCGACAAATCAACTTTATATGAAGGAAGCAAGCGAATATACCTCACGTACAGCTAGCTGGTCCAACTTTTGATAAAGATGTAAATGCAAGAAACAACTTAGTGGCAGCAATGCTGACTGTTGGAAGCCATGAGAATTTTTAGAGTTTATTCACGGTCATATTTTGATGATGAAAAAGCACCCATATGTAGACTTGGTGCACTATTGGTCTTCCTCTCATAGCAATCTTCAGGTACAAAATTATATTACTTTGTAATTGCTACTCTGTTTCACCACATCTTCCATGTTGCTTGTAAACTTATCACATCATTAAAGCACTCTGATTAATAAAAAATGTGTGTAACTAAATTGATGCAGTAATGCATAGAAATAGAATTACATTAATTTGATTTAAATAAACATGTCATCTTTCTAAGATTTGTGACCGTCTCTTCTTAATAAGTATTTCTTAAAAAAATAAAGAAAAATATCACATTTAAAACTTTCAAAACTTTAGTTTTTGTTAAATAAATTCTAAAATTATAACAAAATCATCTAAAACAAAAAAAAGAATTTTTTTATTGAAAATTGCAAGTATCTCCTTTAATACATTCTTTAATTCTCTCAAATTTATGTAAAATCACCACTAAAAATTACATTAGCAATACGCATTTTATACAAAAAAAAACTCATATAATTTTTTATTAATTGCACTAAATCTCTTATAATTGAATTCATGTATTTTAAAAATTGTTATATACTTTTAAATATTTATATTTATCTTTTTTATTTATAAAAATTTTAAATAATAAAATTTTAAAATGACAATTTAACACAATTAAATTATTATTAATTAAGATCTACATATGTTACAATATATTTGATATTTTATATATATTTCAATATATTTTACCGTTTATTTTACTATTAGAATCAAATAATCAAATACTTAGAGTGAGATAATTTGTCAAGGTTTAATTAATTAACGAATTAAATTCAAAGAATGACTTATAATTAATAGGTCTACGATGAATTGTTTTAAAGTCTAAGATAATTTGAAAAGATGAAGGAATGAATAGGGACAAGATGGTAAAGCATAAAGCAGATGTGATTGTAATGGAGAGTACAATAATTTGGCTTGATGTTTATTTAAGATAAGGTACGAAAAAGTTACAATGACACCAAGTACAAATTATACGATTAATTTCTCATCACATCATAACTTTATTCTAAATCCAACAGCATAATGACAATAATGACTTCATCGGAATAATTGAAGTCATTAAATTTTGTATATTAATTAAAAGAATTATTAATTAAACTAAACAGTAAAAACCATAAAACATTAAGAATTTTCATTGTAATGATAAAATAGAACCCAACTCAATCCAGTTTAACTCAAATTCGCACACATCATCAAAGTTTCAATCTTTCTGAACCCTACAATTCGTATGTTCTAACAAAGCTTTTATTTTATCTTTGAACATGAACAGTTTCTCTTCTCTTCCATTAATGCCATCCTTCAGTCTTTTTCTTCAAATTGTCCAAAGTCTCAGTCTTTTTCTTCTTCTGGTACTTGGGAAATTGGAGAACAGTCGCTATTCATCTTCTTCTTCTTCTGACGTTGTTGGAGAACTGTAAACAAAAATAAAGATTTAAACAGCTCCTCGTACCTAAAACTGCAACTAAATGAATAAGAGAAACCAACTTTTGAGAAGAGGGTCAATGGCAAGTCATACATAGGAAAAGGCAATAGCAAGGAAACAACTTACAATGGTGGCTAGGCGCTTGTAGTACCATGCGAACTCTTCCAGTTACTTGACACGCATATGAACAAATAATTGGAAGGTTAATAATGCTTAAGTTATGAAAAAATATTAAAATTCTTGTTTAGAAAAACATTTGAATATTTAATTATTTTTCTTATAACAGTAGATTTTCATCATTTTCAGAAAAAATTAAGTAATTATATATGTAATATATATTATGTAATTGATGTCTTAAATATATTTTTGATAAAAAAGAGTTAATACAAAAGAAAAAATTAATAAAATATAATTAAAATAGTTAATTATGAGATAAAGAATCAAGTACCTTATGACATAATTTCAAGATGAGATATCTGAGAAAGTTTGTACTTTCCAATTTCTTGTTGAAGAGCATCACTATATTTTATATTCAATAATTGGAGCTTAGTGGTGATAGTTGATGACAGTAAACGGTAGGACAATGTCTTCAACTTTGGGTAGGAAAAGAAAGTGAGTTCTTGAAGAGATGACATAACTGCAATTATTCTCTCCATCCACTGCTCATCAACATCATCCCACTCCTCCCATTTTTAAGAAATCCAAAATTGAAGTACTTTTAATATTAGAAATGATACAAAAGACGTTGATGAAACTTTTTCTTTTTCTATTCCCATAAATTCAACACCCACTCTGTTCACTCCCATATTTTGTAAGTACAACTTTTCAAGGCACGACAACTTACTCAACGGAGGCAATTCCTCACAATGTGAGCAGTTCTGAAGCTTAAGTACTCTGAGTAGATTCAACTTCATCGTCCAACTTGTGCACAACCTCTTGCCTTCATACTCTTTTATGCTTAATACTTCCAATTCCGAAGGTGGCTCTAAAGCTTCAAGTAACGCTTCCTCATCTTCTTGCACATCATCTCCATCTTCTTGCACATCATCTCTATCAAAACTCAAACTCAAATCAGTGACATTTTTTTTCTTCATAAGCTGAGCTTTTCTGGCTTCTTCTAGCTTTCTCACATTTCCCAACCCTTTTATTTTCAAATTTTGTCTAAGATTATTCAACTTTTCCATACCAACAATCGAAAATGATTTATCGTCATTCATGCTTATGATGAATACAGTCAACTCTCTAAGAAGCCATAGATTTCCTATTCCTTTGGGAAGATATTTTATCTTACAAGAATCCTCAATATCCAAATACATCAAGTTGATTAATTTTCCAATCCTTTGAGGCAATTTTACCAGATTTTGACATCAATTAAGAATTAATGTCTGTAAATTGTAACACTCACACAAAGTTTCTGGTAACTTCTCTAGATTTCTATTTTCGAATAAATTAAGCCACTTGAGATAAACTAATTTCTTTATTGAATATGGAACTTCTTTGATGTTACATTTGCTAAGGTCTAAAGTCCTTAGACATGTCAAATAATTAAATAGATCCTTAACTGCATCAATAATCAATGATGATCCATACCCAACAAATTGAATGATCAAACTACGTAATTTAGTCAGATCATAGATATATCTAGGGAATGGAGCATCATTTTCAATCACCAAAGTCAAATGACGAGCATTTGCACATGCATGTAAAGAGTTTCTATATATATCTGTATTGCTTAGTACCTCTATCATCAAGAACTCATTTTCTGTAAATATTTGGGCTAGAGCGCGCACCATGTCATGCAATATACAATAATCATCATCATCGGATGAAATGTGGAGCAAAGAGCGTTGAATCAAATTATCAAAATAAGTCTCACCAATTATTTCCAAATCTCCATCTTCTTCTTTTCCCTTTAGATAACCTTGAGCCATCCACGTACTAATTAATCTTCTATTTCTAATCTTCCAATCTTTGGGAAAGATAGTACAATATAAAAAACATTGCTTTAATGGCGATGACAAATTATAATAAGTGAGTTTCAAAAGACTCAAGATATCTTCACTATCTCATCCCTTACTTTCCAATAATCTTAACCATTTGTTTTCACATTTTTTAAAGAGCAAGAGTCATCCTGTAGTGGTAGCTAACAAAAGGCAAACTCTTACACTTATCATCAATTTTCCTATCAATACTCTCCAACTTTTGATGATCACCTTGAACATGAGAAAATTGACTAATTACTGACTAAAATTCTTCAAAAGTCGAAAATCCTAATATGTGTATGGTCTCAGGATTACACCTCATGATTTTAGCGACCTTTTCATTACGGGTTGTTATCATAATTGTACTTCCCGGCAAACCACACTTGAAATTTTTTTCCAATTCTTCCCATGTCTCACGATTTTCATACCAGACATCATCTATAACAAGCAAAAATCTTTTTTCACTAAGAGAAGTACTTGTTTCTTTTAATACATCCTCTATT
>JANVCL010000212.1:31036760-31063620 GCA_026546855.1 Erythroxylum incrassatum | reverse complement strand
TTACAACCTTCCTCAGAAAGGCCTCGTCATCTCCACCATAGGAGGGCTTAATATTTTCTCCGGTAACAATGCTGACATTTCCAGCCAACAGGCCATGGAGTTCGTATGCCATCTGAATGGATAAAAAGACATCTTTATTAGCAATTAAGTCAATGGAAGGCAAACGAGGTAGATTTATGATGAAATTATTTGTACATACGTTGTGGAAGATGTAACATAGACATTCTGGCATGAAGCGAACATTAGCAGCCTCACCCCAGATAAGAAGATATAGACCCATATAAAGTGCCTTTCTCTGCTGAATTTCCTGCTGAGCTTGAGTAAGACTACATGGAGCAAAATTTGAGGATATCAGCATGACAAACTATGTGCATGTGAACAGATCCAAAGATTCAACAATCAGTATAAATGCAGAAACTATCACTCACCGCAAACTGTGTTTTCGTCCTAGAAATCTGCACCAATTTTTATAATTTTTGAAAAGCTTGTTCATGACGGCATCAACGGCACGATCGTCAAGCTGCACAAGAGAGGATGGGTTTAACCAAAGGATTGTCGAATAATAAATTTATGTATGTTGTTCCAGAATTCATATCTAAAGAAAAGATACGCAAATTAGTCGTTGGTTTAGACACAAGGACAAATTCACTCCACCAACATACATGCTCATTTCAGTTACACTTTCTGTTTTAAGCATACAAGCATCTTAATGATGCGTCTTAACAGTGCCACAGTGGTGATCATGAAGAAGTTAGAAACCACTAACATACATGCTCATTTCAGTTACATTTTCTGTTTTAAGCATACAAGCATCTTAAAGATGCGCCTTAACAGTGCCACAGTGGTGATCATGAAGAAGTTAGAAACATTCCTTGCATTGTATCATTCTGCATACATGAGATTGAAATTGGAAAATGAGCACAATACATGCCTTATTAAGAGGTTCAGGCTTGGGATTAAGTCTTATATGATTGTTGGCAAGTAAGAGAATCAAATGCTCCCTCTGATTCCTTACGTTGTCTCGCTGAATCAAATGATACGCACATTGATCAGTTAAGTAAGGAATATAATTAAAATATAACCAATTATAAGTGAAGAAATCTTAATTCTTTTGGCTTGTCAAAACATACCTGGAAACCAAACATCGCCCTTAGCCAGTCCAGAAGATCTAAATCTCCAGCTTTCTGCCTGTGTTGCTCAAATCCTGGGGGCCAGTTCAAGCCACGAGTGTTCCAGAGTGCAGCAACAGCTGCCTTCACCTGGAATGGACAAAAAAGTTAAGGTCAATGAACGTACTAAAGTAGGCGCCTGAGCATGAGAAACGAAGTTCACATCAGCAGGACGCAGAATAACTCTTACCTCGTCAAGCTGCATGATGGGCTGTGAAGCACCAGCAGAATCCAGGGGAAGAATGTTATATGGCGCATAAATTTCCTTCTTCTCTTGGACATCTCTAGCCGCAGCAATAATCTGATTAATAAAAGAAAAACAGTTCAATCATTTCACTTGACTCAATCGATAATCGGCGGAAATGTCAGCTGAAAAAAAAAATAGAATCGGGAATAACCTCAGGAGCAACTTCTTCAACTTTTTCTGTCTTGTTAACAGCGCAAAGTACTTCAAAGAGAACTCCTGCTGTCTGATAGGCTTTGCCAAGTTGAGCTCTGTAAACCAATGGAATATATCCAGGTGTTTGAAGTGCCCATTCCATCAAATACAGAATACGTAACAGGAAATACTTGAAAATAAAATGAAACGGAACTTGGGAAATGAATCAAATACAGAATACGTATCAGGAAATACTTGAAAATAAAATGAAACGGAGCTTGGGAAATGAATAAACAGAGACAAATAGCTAACATGTCTACCTGTCTGCCTGGTCACCCTGCTCAAGAGCTTGACAATAGCGTTTGTAGTACTGATCATAAAAGCTGGCAATTTCCCGTGCATCAGTCTTTTTAACCCGAGAGGCAAGACTGGAAGCATTGTCCTGAAGTCAACATAAACCGAGTTCAACATTAAAGGACTGGACGAAATTGATGCTCAATCTTGGGATAACTATTTAGCACAGCCCAATTAAACTCGAGTTTCAGAAACAATCATTTCCGCGGAAGAAAAGAACTCAAGACGTGTACGTTATTAAATTGACCATACACGAGATCATTGACACAGAGTGGCACAAACGCACTGCTGTGGTGATTCAACGACTATTGCCGCAATGGAAGGACGTTGGACCTATACTTTCATGTTCTTCCATTTCCATTCTATGTACACTGTTTGTCCATTAATGGTGGCAATTTCCTTGCAAAACGTTCTCAACATTGTTATCGATACATGAATCAAGGTTGATAATGGGATGACTTTATCTTCATGAAGCCAAAAGAATCATAATAAAAATGATTAGTAAATGACAACTGACAAGTTTTTACTTCTTTTATAGACCAATTTTCTTAAAGAAATCTCAAGAATTTTTACTACTTTAGAGCATTATGACATGAGGAAGTACTAACCTACCTCGCCGTTCTGAACAGAACCTCTTTCACTAGCTTAATTCTCTATGATAGATTCAAGTGTTCTTAATTGCCGTAAGTTAGCATACAATCATCATTTCATGAGAATCCCGAGTGTTAATGGAATTAATATAAATGATGACGAAATTAAATACCCTTTCCAATCTTTGCAATAAAGATGTTTTGAACTGCCTGACACCACGACCGCTGGAATTCGGATCCAACCTATGCGCTTTTTCAAAAGCATAAAATCGACCTGTTTCCACATATCCCCCAAAAAAGAGGACAACAACGGTCAGACCATCAAAATTAGTCCAGAATCTCCAGATTGTATTTGTCCACACAGGAAAATAGAGATATTGTAAAATTATATTCATTTTCAGGTACTATTTTTAAACGTGAAAAGCATCATAATCAAAGTTGTAAGTAATAATACATCAACCAAGGATATCTACGGTGAATATAATCTTCTTAGCCTTTTTATTATGTTAAACTATACATGCATTTGAAATTTCAACTGCCATCAGATATTGTACGTACAAAGGTAGGCAACGCGAGGACGTTCCAGTTCAATCTCGTGAGCGATGCGGAGAATGGGAGCGATGGAGCCGAGGGAGGCGGGGACAACTTCATTGTCAAAAACCTCCGACGAGAAAATCACGGTGGTGGCGGCGCTGCGGGATGCCCGCCGCACCAACTGCGGACCGGTTTCCATGTGACGACGACGACGGCTAGTATACCGATCAACTTATAGCTATTTATATCTTATAAACGCTCTCTCAACGCTAGCTAGGCAGCTAGTTTTGTTAACCTATGCTCTCGATCGAAGCCATGAACATCCTGTCACGTACACAAAAATCATACATCAAAATCAGAGATCTTCATTTTCGCATAACATTTTCTCTTAATCGAATCTGACGTAAAGAACAATAATGCAATTATCAGAAACATGAAGAATGTTCACAAAAACCTGTAAGAAGCTCACATATATGCAAGCAATCATATGCGTACAAGTAGAAGTAGATTTTCTCTCGTAACTTTCTTAGGAGCCAAACAGATTCAGAAATGAGAAAATATTATTAAGGAGGGATTTATAGTTATTTTATGTGATGAAGAAACAGAGAGAGAGAGCGAGAGAGGAAGAGTCAGTGAGTCTGTTGGAGGGAAAGGGAGAGAGAGAGAGCCGGAAGATATAGCTAGTTTGTTACTGAGTCCGTACAGGTGTCGTTGTCGTAAGTAGGCACACGTGGAAAGAGGGGAGTGGTGGAGGTTGATACGGGAATTTGCACAGACAACGGCAGTGTAGAGAAAAGGAAGGGTGTCGTGGAGGGGCGCCGTTTTCGGTGAGAGCAGAGGTCGTTTTGAACTGGTCTAGTCTTCCTTAACTAAATTGCCTTGGCGATCCGTTTCTCTCTATTTTTTTATTATTTCGTATTATCTAAATTAACTTTTTTTTTGAAAGAAATCTAAATTAACTATTATTTTCATGAAATTTTCATTTTAATGTAATAATAAAAATAACAATGAATCACATAAAAAAATTAATTTGATTTTTAATTAAATTAAAATTATATCAATCTAAAGTGAACCATATTTATAATATTTATTTAAATCAAATTTAGAAATTGGATTACGTTATTATATTAAAAATATTTTATTAATTTATGTGTTATATTTATATAACATATAATGTATTTGAGAAATTTTTTTAAATAATTTACTACATAAAACGCCCCTGATTTAAATAATTAAATTTTTTAATTTTTATAAATACTAATTTAAAATTATCAATTATTATAAAAAATTTCTAAAATTTTCATTAAAATTGTGAATATTATATGAACTAAGTAAATGTTAGTAATATAATATATGCAGTTTAAAAATTATACATAAATAGTAATATAATATATGCAGTTTAAATATTATACATAAATTAATTAAATATTATTAGTATATAATTTAATTAAATTTTAAATTTAAATTTAAATTAACTAAACTTAGTCAATAAATAATTTAATATATAATTGTAATAAATTATCGGTATTGGTAAATTAAAATTCGAATTAAATTTTCATATTAATAATATTTAATTAACTAATATTCTAAAAAGAAGAGAATTTTTCTTAAAACTATAAGGTGTTATCTATTATTTATTTTTATAAAATTTTCATTGTTAATTATTTTGAAAGATTCTAAGTAAATTCTAAGAATTGCATGCTTACTAGTACTAGTTCCACCTCCACGGGTCTCCCATTGTCATGGGCAATAGGAAGAACAGAGAATAGGGAGATAATGGAATGGCAAGGCATGGCTTTGTCAAACAAGTCGTTGGCGATCTCTCTTTCCTTAACTCCTCGCCCTTCGCTAAATTGTTGGATTCTTGCGTCAAATCCAAGTCCTCACGGGATGTTCATCGCATTCACGCGCGAATCATCAAATCCCAGTTTGCCTCTGAAGTATTTATACAGAATAGGCTCATTGACGCTTATGGAAAATGTGGTTGCTTGGAGGATGCACGCAAAGTGTTTGACACAATGCTCGAGAAGAACACTTTTAGTTGGAACTCGTTTATTGGAGCATTGATGAAGTTGGGTTTTCTTGACGAGGCTGCTCGGTTGTTTTCGTGCATGCCCCAGCCTGACCAGTGCTCGTGGAACTCGATGGTTGCTGGGTTTGCGCAACATGATTTGTTCGATGAAGCTTTGGGTTATTTTTTTAGGATGCATCGGGAGGATTTCGTGCTTAATGAGTACTCTTTTGGCAGTGGTCTTAGTGCTTGTGCTGGGCTGAAAGAGTTGAGATTTGGTATTCAAATTCATGGCCTGATACTGAAATCTCCCTACTCTTTGGATGTGTACATGGGGTCTGCTCTGATTGATTTGTATTCTAAGTGTGGATTAGTGGATTGTGCTCATAGAATTTTCGATGAAATGAAGGAGAGGAATCTTGTTTCTTGGAATAGTTTGATTACTTGTTATGAGCAAAATGGTCCAGCAAGCATAGCTCTACAAGTTTTTCTGAAGATGATGGAAAGTGGGTTTGAACCAGATGAAGTTACGTTAGCGAGTGTTGTTAGTGCTTGTGCAAGTTTGGCGGCATTTAAGGAAGGTTTGCAAATTCATGCTTGCGTGTTGAAGTGTGATAGGCTCAGGGATGATCTTATCTTGGGTAATGCATTGGTTGATATGTATGCAAAATGTGGAAGAGTTAGTGAAGCTAGAAGTGTTTTTGACAGGATGCCAATGAGAAATGTTGTGTCTGAGACCTCGATGGTGAGTGGCTATGCAAAGGCAGCAAGTGTGAAAGCTGCCAGGTCCATGTTTACGAAGATGATGGCGAGGAATGTGGTGTCCTGGAATGCACTCATTGCAGGATATACACAAAATGGGGAGAATGAAGAGGCATTGGAGCTATTCCAGATGCTAAAGAGGGAATCTATTTACCCAACACACTACACTTTCGGCAACTTATTAAATGCCTGCGCAAATCTTGCTGACCTGCAGCTTGGTAGGCAGGCACATTCTCATGTTGTAAAGCACGGATTTCGTTTTCAATGTGGTGAAGAGTCTGATATATTTGTAGAAAATTCGCTCATTGACATGTACATGAAATGTGGATCAGCTGAGGATGGGTGTCGAGTTTTCGAGAAAATGGTAGAAAAGGATTATGTTTCATGGAATGCGATGATTGTAGGGTATGCACAAAATGGTCATGGGATTGAAGCCCTTGGGTTGTTCAGGAAAATGTTGGAGTCAGGAGAGAGACCAGACCATGTTACGATGATTGGAGTTCTATGTGCTTGTAGTCATGCAGGGCTTGTGGAAGCAGGAAGGTATTACTTTTCATCGATGACTGAAGAATATGGTGTGGTGCCATTAAAGGACCATTATACCTGTATGGTGGATTTACTTGGACGAGCTGGTTGCCTGATTGAAGCAAAGAATTTGATAGAGGGAATGCCAATGCAACCTGATGATGTTGTTTGGGGGTCTTTGCTTGGTGCTTGTAAAGTTTATAGAAACATCACCTTAGGGAAGTATGTGGCAGAAAAGCTTCTACAAATCAACCCAACAAATTCTGGACCTTATGTTCTTCTCTCAAATATGTATGCAGATCTTGGCAGATGGGGCGATGTTGTAAGAATTAGAAAACTTATGAGGACCCGTGGAGTAGTTAAGCAGCCTGGTTGCAGCTGGATTGAGATACAGGCTAACATGCATGTTTTCATGGTGAAAGATAAAAGGCACCCTCAGATCAAGGAGATCTATTTACTGTTGAAATTGCTCACAAAACAGATGAAGCGAGTTGGTTATATCCCTGATACTAGTGATCACGAAGAGTACGAGGAACATAATGGAATCGAAGGAAAATCATGTTTGGAAAATGAAACGTCAGAGTTTGCTATGATGTAATTTTCTTTGAACTTGTATCAGAATCCTTGCTTCATGGGAGACATTTCCAGATTATATTCTTGAAAGTTATTTTGTCATTGTAAGGCCCTATACTTATACCAGGCTGCCAATCGCTATTATACAAAGTGCAAACCGTGGTATTTGATTTGCCTTCAGAGCAAGAACCCGCTGTCGAATGTGATGTGATAGATGCTGAAAAGACATGTCTGTGACCAATTGCAGATCAAAGTTTTTTAAGGATTGAGTGTTATAGGAATCACCTGGAGTGTAATACCCTGGATCCTCCACCTTATATCGAGCCTCCTGCTTTCAGCTCTATGTAATGCTGGTATTTTTCGAACTTGGCAGTCATCTCCTTGTCTCATTCTGTCAATTGCCTCTATAAGAATTAAATTTTGCTATCAGACATTATTGCTTACAGTGGAGCTGATTAAATTGCAAAAAGAAAGTCTACCATTTTGCCCTCTGTGTGGTAAGTTAAACTTCCAATCATGGTTGAGCTAATTTGCATATCTCTTTCTGTTAGTCGGCAGATGAATTGCAATGCAAGTATCCAGAGCAAACTGGGAACGAGAAAAAGGAGCTGGTATCTTTGCATAAGCTGTGAAGGCTTGGACAACGTATGGAAATGCAAGCAACCAAAAGAACAAGAAAAAGAACATGATATTCAAAGGTCTAGTTATTATTGCTTCTGACCTCTTTATCTTGAAAAGAACATGCACTCACTGCTGAGGACTTCTTGGAATCTTTAGTCCACTTCTTTCTGTACTGATTCAATGTGATAAATATTCTGTGGTTTGGTTCTTTGACCTATATTTTTAACCATCACTGACTACGAGGAAGGCTTGTATTATGTTGGAAACCTTTTTGATATTAATGTAATCAACTGAATTACTAAAAGTTTGAAGCCAAAACATTGAGAGAAGGTGATAGAAGTCCACTCCAACTTCAAAGAAGTTCAATACCATTGGACTTTTTGAAAGAGCTAATCTTGTCAATCTTGAGTTCAAGTCAGATGAAGATGAAGAAACAGAATGCCAGACAAGAATAAAAGAAAGTCATAACATATATGCAACATATCTTACTTCGTATTTCCCTAAAAAGCTTTACCTATCACTGCCGCTCAATGGTTATGAAGTATCAGCTATAAACGGTGCTGATTTAAATCAAATCACTGAAGTAATTAAGCACAAAATTACCCAAAAAAAAAAAGAGGACTCACTTGAAGAGTTAAAGAAAGGCTGGGGCTCGAAGAAATAAATGGTCTTACCATAATAAGATCCAATGATCTCGAGCTATTCGTTAGAAGTTTGGGTTTAGTAAGACACTGATAGGTAACAATCTAACAGATAAAGTAGATAAGCAACAATAAACTCAAGTCGTAAATTCTTTACCTCAATAAACTCAATACGTTTTCAAGTTGAAAATGGTGACGACTTCGTTGGGTGATTGGTGACAACTACATAAGGCGACTGGTGATGATTTGGAGACAACTATTTTTTTTTTGGGGGGGATTTGATCAATTTAAGTCCAAACATTTTAGCTTGCTCAATTGATGTTTAAATGTTATCGAGTTCGCTCAATGTAAAACTATTTTGAACGAAAAATTGACAGTGTCACGTACTCGCTATTAAGTCGATTTAGAAAGGCCAAATAGATTTCAAATGTCATGTAAAAGATGCATGTCGATTTTCAAAACAAAAAAAAATTATACTTTCACTCAGAATTCTAAATTCTCAAATATTCAACCTCTTCTCTTGGAAACTTAGTAAAAGGGGTTCTCTGGTCTAATGTCTTGCCCCCTTCACACATTATCACTGCCGATCACTCCAATTTCTCTTGTTGATCCACTTTTCAGTTAGAGTTAATTTTAACTCTACGTAGATACAAATTATAATTAATTTACTTAATAAGTTGGTTAATTTAATTGTTAGGTTAATAAAAGTTAGGATTAACTTATCTGTTAAGTTAATTAGTTATATGAATTCAAATTAGTTATGTTAATTAGTTATATGAATTAAAATTAGGTTTAATTAATTACGAGTACTACAGATAAAAAACTAATAATTTTTTTATTTTAAGAATGCAGGTCCTACACTCTTACGTCAGATTTGACATGGCAATGTAAAATCCATGTATGCAATAAAATAAAGATAGAACAAGATATCAAATTAAAAACGACAATTATTTTGGCTAATGTGCAAATGAAACGACAGCGCATTAAGTCGATTTCTCAATTTATCTCAGTTCGCTAATTAACCCTTCACTCACGCAACCTCCGTCCACCGGCCGGCGGAAACCAAAATCTAGTCGAAGACTTGACTTACTAAGGTAATTTAACCTTCATCTCTATATTCTCATATTTCGGAGTTGTTTATTTTGCGAAGAAATTCCCGAATTAGTTCTTTTTGGGGTGTTTGTTTAATATATGCTACTGAAAACGAGAACTGATTGATTTGTGGCTTCAGGCTGTTGTGATGTGAGGTTAGGCGTTAAACTTGTCTACTCTTAAAAACACCAAAATTTTTATCTTTTTTGTTAATTTTTGCTGCTTCTGATTTCTACTGCTTTAATTTTGGCAGGAGGGTATTGGTGATTGGACCAGTTGAACTGCTTGTCTGCGAAATGCATCCTCCATTGACATTGCACAGGCACCCTATGTGTGCTGAGGTGAGTCCTTTTTGTCGATCCTGTCGATTTGGTTCGGGTTTGGTTGTTCCAACCGTTCTCTTATTGTATTAGAAAACTGGGCTACATCTGTGTCAGATAATAGAGCAGTTTCAGAAATGTCATTTGGACCATCCAATTGGGAAGTTCTTTGGAGAGTGCACTGAACTGAAAGTGAAGCTAGATCGGTGTTTTCGGGAGGAAGTGAGTCCCTGTCTTGTTTATTCTTTCTGGTTGGTTAAAGTTTACTCATGTTTAGATTTTCTTTATCGTGGTGTTTGTTCCCTCAGAAAGCTGTCAAGAGAAAGGCTAATTTTGAACAGAGTAAGAAATTGAAAGAAAGGCTTCAAGCTTTAAGGAAGGAAGCTGCTGAGAATGCCCAGTAGGGGGAGGAGCATCTTTAATTATGTTTCTTTTAATTAAAGGAGTTATTGTTTGGTGCATTGACTGAATTCAGCAGTTCAGCACCGTTTATAGCTCTGATACTTCATAACCATTGAGCGGCAGTGATAGGGAAAGCTTTTTAGGGAAATACCAAGTAAGATATGTTGCATATATGTTACAACTTTTTTTTATTCTTATGTTTGTTTGTTCATCTTCATGTAACTTGAACTCAAGATTGACAAGATTAGCTCTTTCAAAATGGCCAATGGTATTGAATTTCTTTGAAGTTGGAGTGGACTTCTATCACCTTCTCTCAATGTTTTGACTTCAAACTTTTGGTAATTCAGTTGATTACATTAATATCAAAAAGTTTTACAACATAATACAAGCCTCCCTTCTAGTTAATGAAGGCTAAAAATATAGGTCAAAGAAGGACTAAAGATTCCAAGAAGTCCTGAGTAGTGAGTGCATGTTCTTTGCAATATAAAATTCTTAAATATCTTAGAGATTTGCCGCAAAAGGTCGGAAGCAATATTAACTAGGCCTTTGAATATCCTATTGTTCTTCTTGATCTAAATCAATTAGATTAGACAGTTGAAAAAGAATTTCAAGGAATCGCATAGCTATACAAGTTTTTCCGAAGATGACGGAAAGTGGGTTTGAACCAGATGAAGTTAGGTTAGCCAGTGCTGTTGATAGGATGCCAATGAGAAATGTTGTGTTTGAGACCTCAATGGTGGGTGGCCATGCAAAGGCAGCAAGTGTGAAAGCTGCCAGGTCCATGTTTACGAAGACGATGGAGAGGAACGTGGTCTCCTGGAATGCCTCATTGCATGATATACACAAAATGGGGAGAATGAAGAGGCATTGGGACTATTCTGGATGCTAAAGAGGGAATCTTTTTACCTAACACACTACACTTTCAGCAACTTATGAAATGCCTGCGCAAATCTTGCTGACCTGTAGCTTAGTAGGCAGGCTCATTCTCATGTTGTGAAGCACTGATTTCGTTTTCAATGTAGTGAAGAGTCTCATGTATTTGTAGGAAATTCGGTCATTGACATGTATATGAAATGTGGATCAGCTGAGGATTGGTATTGGGTTTTTGAGAAAATGATAGAAAAGGATTAGGTTTCATGGAATGCGATGATTGTGGGGTACGCCCAAAATGGTTATGGGATTGAAGCCCTTGAGTTGTTCAAGAAAATGTTGGAGTCTGGACAGAGACCAGACCATGTTACGATGATTGGAGTTCTATGTGCTTGTAGTCACGCAGAGCTTGTGGAGGCAGGAAGATATTACTTTTCATCAATGACTGAAGACTATGGTGTTGTGCCATTAAACGACCATTAGACGTGTTGGGTGGATTTTCTTGGACGAGCTGGTTGCCTGATTGAAGCAAAGAATTTGATAGAGGAAATGCTATGCAACCTGACGCTGTTGTTTGGGGGTTTCTGCTTGGTGCCTGTAGAGTTTATAGAAACATACCTTAGCCAAGCATGGGCCAGAAAAGTTTCTTCAAATCAACCCAACAAATTCTGGACCATGCATTCTTCTCTATAATATGTATGCAGATCTTGGCAGATGGGGAGATGTTGTAAAATTAGAAAACTTATGACGACTTGTGGAGTAGTTAAGCAGCCCGGTAGCAGCTGGATTGAGATACACGCTAACATGCATGAGATAAAAAGACTCCCTCAGATCAGGGAGATCTATTTACTATTGAAAATGCTCACAAAGCAGATGAAGCGAGTTGGTTATATCCCTGATCCAGTGATCACGAGGAGTACGAGGAACATAATGGAACGAAGGAAAATCAAGTTTGGAAAATGAAATGTCAGAAGTTGCTATGATGTAATGTCCTTTGAACTTGTATCAGAATCTTTGGTTTTGGTACTTGGTCTCATGGGAGACATTTCCAGATTATATTCTTGAAAGTTATTTTGTCATTGTAAGGCCCCATACTTATAACAGGCTGCCAAGGTTAGATCACTATTATACAAAGTGGATACGGTGGAATTTGATTTGCCTTCAGAGCAAGAGCCTGCTATGGAATGTTGTGTGATACATGCTGAAAAGACATCTCTATGTATCCAATTACAGAACAAAATTTTTAAGGTTCAGTGTTATAGGAATCACCTGGACTATAATTCCCTGAATCCTCCCATCTTATATTGAGCCTCCTGCATTCAGCTCTATGTAATGAAGGTTTTTTTCGAACTTGGCTGTCATCTCCTTGTGATGTCATTCTCTTAATCGCCTCTATAAGAATGAAATTTTGCCATAAGACATTATTGCTTACAGTGGAGCTGATTAAATTGCAAAGAGAAAGTCTAGCATTTTGCCCTCTGTGTGGTGAGTTAAACTTCCAATCATGGTTGAGCTAATTTGCGTATCTCTTTTTGTCAGTAAGCAGATGAATTGCAAGTATCCAGAGCAAATTGCAAGAGAGAAAATGCAGTTGGTACTTTTGCATAAGCTGTGAAGGCTTGGACAACATATGGAAATGCAAGCAACCACAAGAACAAGAAAAAGAACAAAGAGGGAGAGGCAGTCTTGGAACTGTTGAACTCTGTTTCAAATTCATAGCTGCTTCTACCATTCTTGAGAAAGACCAGGATATGGAGGAAACCTCGAAACACGTAATTTGCGGGCTATTGTGTGCATCCGAAAAGTATGCTTGCATGAGGGAGTTGGAGAATCGCCCAAGGCCTTCTCAAACTCAGGTTAAAACTTCATATCACTGCCACTTGGATCACAGAACTTGCTGCAATGAGTTTTTCGTTGCATCCCAGGAATCAAATTCTGCTACTTTTCTGAAAATAATGATTGCCCCAATGTCCCTTACACCATCATGATGGTGGTGGCTCTGACTACCACTCAAAGCGTGGTTTCTGAAGTGGGTTGAGAGTTATAATTGATGTTAGGTCTTAGATACAGGTGTAGGATTTATGGCTAGGTTATATGAACTAAGATGTCATTTTCTATGCATGGTTGTACAGGACACACACATACACAGAAAAAGTCATTGCTGTCTTTAGTTCATCCTTATCAACATGTCTATTTCTGAAGATTTTAGTTTTACCACCAGAAAAGTGGTTCATCTCCTTTGGATAATAAAGATAGTCTCATCTTGTTTCATATTAAAATATCAGGTCCTTTTCCACTAAATCATAATTCTTTATCATTAAAACGTTATTTGTTTGAAAAGAAACAAAAACAAAAAAAGAAGAAGTAGAAAAGTTAGACGCTAAGTTGTGATATGATTGATTGATGCATTGTGTAGAGACATGTTAGGACCAACCCAAGAAAGGTGAAATATGTCCAAAAACTACACCATCTCAAGCATGACCATGTCCACACTATTCATTGATGTGGGCCCTATGATGTCTTAATTAATTAGTAGGTAATTAAAGGAGTTAATCAAAATTATGATAAAGACATTGATGAGGATGTTACATTTGTTGTCTTAATCATTGGAGATAATTACGAAATTCCTCATTTTTAGTGTCCTTCTTAGCAAATTAATGATTTGACTCTAAAACCATTTAGGTTTTGGCTTGTGATCTAAAATTCCTATTTTTAGTAGAAAATATCGGTAAATTTTAATATTATAAATAATTTAAAATCATTTATTAAAAAAATTCTTATTTAGTAGTAGTAACCGCTAATAAATAATTAGTCCTTTTTAGTAAATGAGAGTAGAAATTAAGATTAAAGTATTGACAATAACTTTACATGTGTTTACATTTTAATGTAAAATTGTATGAAAAAATAAAAGTTTTTGTTTTATATTCTTAAAGATATTGTGAAAAGTTTAAGCATTATCTTATTTAAATGAAATTTGTTAAATAAATTTTTTTCTCATAGAATTGTCTAAATAAAATAAAATTTTAATTTTAGTGATTCTTGCATTATAAAAATATTGTCTTATATCTTAACCAACGATTAAAAAATTCAACCGGTTCAGCCGATTTAATCGTAAAAATTTTGAATCGTCTAACTTTTTAATTGGGTTTTCAACTTTCGATTCGAATTTACTGTAATAATTCTTGTTGTTAAAAACCGATCAATTTATTAATTAATCGGTTAATTTTTATTGATTAATAAATTATTATAAACCAAAACAAATTAATTAGTTTTTATTTAACAATCTTTTTGTTCAATTAAACTTTAAAATAAATTCTTATAAACCAAAATAAATTAATTAGTTTTTATTTAACAATCTTTTTGTTCAATTAAACTTTAAATTTTTTTATGCGTAAGGACAATTTTTTCAATTATATTAAATTTTTTAATTTTATTCAATATTTAGTCGATTTTATAATGATTTAATTCCAGTTAAACCTTTAAAATTTTAAATTTATTATCTTACCGGTTTAACTTTTGGTTAAATTTTTAAAACATCGGTAAAAATTTACTAAGGTGGCACATAACATTATTTTTACGTGGACATCAAAGAAACTTTAGTTTGCCTGTTTCCTCTATTTTTGTACCTTCTTCAAAAACAACCTACCAACGTTATGAGCTTGATTTTGATAATTAATTAACTTCATATCTAATAATGACCATCACTAAATTAACTGATGAGATGACTTGACAGTGAATCCAATTTAACCCTATATGTAAGATTTCAAGTTTGCATCGTAAAGCGTTTGATATATTACCATGCAATTATCCATACAACTAAACATTTTAATCACGCAATGACAGCAGATTAAACAAATTTAATCTTTTTCTTCATTGGATTATAATAACTTACCAAATTTGATTTGAAATAAGTTTTGAACTAAACTTACCTTCTGTTTGGTTGAGCTTATATCAGTAGAGCTTTTTTTATAGATCTTTTTTTATAAGAAATTTTCTAAAAAATCAGTTGACTGTTTGGTTGTCATTTAAAAAATAAGTTTTTTAAAAGAATTTCATATAATAGACTTTTTGTCAGTATAAAAATAAAAACACATTTTATTTTAAATATATTTTATTTTGTAATAAAAATTATTTATGCATATAAATATTATTTAAAGTATATTAAATAATATACGAAGCACAATATATTAATTAGTATAGAATTTGAAACCATATAAAACATAAATAGAAATATATCAAACCAAATTTTTTATATAGATTATAACATAAGTAAACTGATATCGAAAATAAATATTAAAACATATAAAAAAGTCAAATACTATTATATAAATCCTAAAATAAACATCTGAACTGAGTAAATAGATAAATACATAATAAACAAAAAGATGACTTTGTGAGTATTGTGAGAATTAAGTGTAAAATATAAAAACAAAAGAGATTAAAAATAAGCTCATTAATTAATTTGAAAAAGTAATTTTTCTTAAAAAGTAATATTTTGGCAAAAAATAATATATATTAAAAAAGTATTTTTTATCTAACAGCTAAAAACTCATTTTTTTTAATTGTAACAAAAAAAAAGTATGTATTAACTTTCTAAAAGTCTGACCAACAGGCACTTAACCGAACGCCCAATCTATAGATAACACAAGGTATTGTAATATAAATACTAATTTTGTATTCAATTACACACGTTTTAATTACATGAGTTTGTTTCCGTGTTTTATATAGTAAACGAGCTCTAAGTTGTACATTCCAACGAGGAATAGAACATTTTTGACTTCAAGATTTGCGGACTTACTAAATAAATAAAAACAGCTTCGGCGAAGTAGCGATTATGAATATCTTATTATAAAAAAGTGATATAAACAATTTATGAGTTGATAACGACTTTATGAAAATCACATTGTCCTTCTACACAATATTCTTGATATTTTCTGTTTTAAGTTACGGTGATATATACAAAGTTAAAATTAAATAAAATTAAAAATTTTAAAATATAATTAAAAGTGATTCATCTTATTTATTAAAAAATTTAAAGTTTAAATAAAAAAATATTTTAGTTGATTTTTTTAGTTTATAACAAATTATTAATTTATAAAATTGACCGATTAATTAATCAACCGATTGATTTTTAATAACAACAGTTGTGAAAGTAAATCAGGCCTTAAAGTTAAAACCTGAACTTAAAAATTAGAATGTTTAAAATTTGTATGATTAAATTGGTTGAATCGGTTAAATTTTTTAATCATATATTTTAATATGGATAAAATTATAGTTATAGCCAATATTTCAAGCCCAATTTTAGTCCAAATTATAACCAAATTAATGATATTTTAGTTAATTATATTAAAATAAAATTTCATAATTTAATTATATAATCAGTTCTGTGGATTATAAGTTAAATTTAGTTCAAAATTTTATTAATTCAATTTACTATAATAATCTTAAATTAAAGTTATTTTTATTTTACTAATTTTATAAAATAAAGACAAATTAAAGTTTAGAAAACAACAAATTGAATTTAATACTTTTTTATTATTGATTTGTTTAATAATTTATTTAAAATATGTAATTTATATTAGTACGTATCCTCGGTAATTTATTTATATAATTCCATATAAATGAAAAATATATATACAACATTATGTTTATGTGACGATAAGATAAAGGGTTTGATTGTCACGAACCAACCTACACGTCTCTATTATTGGACTGTCACATCAAATTTTCAATTTCATAGTAATAATAATATAAGATCGACGGGACTAATGGAGATTTGAATACAATAATTATTTGTTTTATTAGTTATTTAGTTGTTAAAATTAATGGGGCCGACTTCTATGAAAAATGATTTGTTGTTCTGAATTGTTGTTTCTGTTGTGCTTAATGAATCTCAGTTATTTATTATAATAAGTTAGATGATTAAGATCTTTCTGTTGTACTTAATAAATTTCAGTTATTTATTATAATAAATTAGATGATTAAGATCTTAAAGGCACTATGGGACTTTCATGTCTTAGACAATTAAGGTTTATGCTTTTTTTTAGCAAGAAGTAAATTTTACCAATAATTATTTTATTTTTTGACACATGAATTATTTTAATAATTAACAATAATAAATTATGTGAGGGGTTTAATATATAAAGTCTTACCCTTAATTAATAGATTAATAATAATTGTTATTAATGTGAAATAAAAAATTGCCAAATTATGTGGATTCTTAAATGTGCTTAAATTAATTTTTTGTGCATTTATTTTAAGAAATGTTTTTTAATCAACCAAAATTAGGAATAATAATTGCATTGAATGAATCTAAGCAAATGCAAAACTAAACTCACAAATTAAAGCAATATTTAGCATAATCACAAAAAAAGTATGGCTTTATTATAATTTAAAATGTTTATGTTATAAAGATAATCTCTTTATTTTTTATATGACACGAATGTGTATTATTCAATGTTTTAAAAGTTGAATCATAAGTTAAATAGGTAAGACAAGATGTTTAAGGTTTAGAAAATTCAACCAGTATTAAATCGTGATTGAAATTACATAATTTGAAATATAATTGAAAGAGATTGTAATTATCTATTCAAGAATTTGAAATTTAATTAAAAATATATTATTAAATAAAAATTATTTATTTATTTTAATTTATAAAACTTATTGATTTATGAAATTCACCATTAATTAATAAATTGATCAGTTTTTAACAATAAGAGTTATTGAAATAAATTGAACAGTTGAAAATCGAACCGAAAAATTAGACAATTAAGGTTTATGTGGTCGAGTTTTATAATCATCTATATTATTTGGTCTAGTTGTAAAATATGAAGAGAAAATAAAATAAAATTTAAAATTTATATACATATTAAAATAAGAAAATACAAATACAAATAGAGTCATAATTAAATACTAACTAATCTAATTTGAATCAAATACAATTATAAACTTTCTTGACAAATACTTGCTTTATTTAAACTCAAGTCCGAAATATCATCATTACTTAAACCATCTATTATAATTACCAAATTTTAATGATGCTATTTTATAATGTTGGAGTTTATCCAAATCTATTAAATATTTATTATCATATGAACTTAATTAATTCTCCTTTATTTTTTAATTAAAAAAAAGTCCACTTGGTCGACGCATATGAAAGTGACGTGTACGTGTAGAAATGACGTCGTAATGATTCATACGCCTAAATGACGTAGATTAGTCTCCACTCAAGCAACTGTATATTCCTCTACACACAATCGCCACACTTTTTGAGTATAAATAAAATACATAATCAAATAGATTAATATAAATATACAAAATAAATAATTACCCCACTTCAATAATATAACAATTGCTTTTTTTGAGGTGGACCACTCTCCAAATCGCTCTCATGTCTGAGAGTGAGAGGTTGGCTACGGGTTCACTAGTATGCTTTGTAATTGGCTCAAAAGATTTATACAAACTGTAAATTGATTGAAAACAATAATTCTTGATGCTTATTAAATTAGTTAGTTTATTATTTAATTTAATGTTTTAAATGTGTTAATAATAATAATAAATCAAATTAAATACAATTTTTTATTTAATTATGCCTCAATTTGATGACCGGTCCAAATTAAATCAAAGAATTAAAATAATATTGTTTGATAAGATTTATCAATAAAATATCATTTTATTTAAATGACTTATAATAACTATTAATAAAGTTAATTATTCATTTAATTTTGAACCATTAATACACGAAAAATGTATAGCAACCTGTCTATTACTTAAAGTAAAGCTGCCTATATTGAACCTCTTTAGATCCAATGTTTAGCCGAATTTTTCATTAGATCGTTGTTGTTGTTGTTATTATTAATACGTGAAGAATGATACTTGGTTAGTCGGGCTTAAACTTTTATTTGATTTAATCTTAGTTTAATTCTCGATTAGATATAATTTGATAATAAAAAATAACGACATTTGACAAAACTTAACAAGAAAACGTTGTTTATCCGGATCATTCAAGCCAAATCTTTCGTATTTGAGTTTAATATAAATATTTATTAATTCAAAATTAATTTATTGATGTTCATAACTAAAAACCTTATGCATTAGGATTTGCTCACACCTAATTCAAATATTAATAAAATTTTAATTCACACGCCTCCAAATATTAATCAAACCCCATTTTTTAATTTTAATGATATTCGATGGCATTAAATAATAAATATCCATCGCAACAAAATCATCCCTATAGATTCTTTGTAATTTTTTATTTTTTAAATTAATATATTTATATATGCATGGGACTAACCTTAACCAACTACACCTAAAACATCCATCCAATCACAATTTAACAACCTCTTTAATTCTTAATTGTTTAATTAATTTATTAAAACACAAACGTAAGCCCACAAGTCACATACTTGCCCCCTTTATCTTTCTCAATCAAAATATATAATATTTATTATTTAAACATATATTTTAAGAAAAAATAGAGAAATGCCACGTCACGCTTCTACTTTATCCAGCCACCGTCTGCCGTCCCCCAAAGTATAGATCTCTTTCTTTCTATCTCTAGCCTCTACACAGCTGTGTCAAATTGTGGGTCCCACATTTTATTAATTAAATTATTATTTATAAGAGAGAAAAAAGGAGGAAGAAAATAGAAAGTCGTCTTTTTTTTCTTCTACTTATTTCCTCTCTCTTTCCTTTTCTTTTTACTCTCTCTGTCTCTGCTTTCTTCGTTGTCCAAAAGCTTGAATCTTTGGTTGAAGTCTTCTGTGTACACACATAAAAGATTTTATCTCTCTCATCCTCTGGTTGTTGTTGAGGTGGGTTCTTGGTCTGAGTTTAATTCCATGCCTGCTTGGTGGGGGAAAAAGTCCGGAAGGAGCAAAGAGGAGAGTCAAGAGAGAAGCAACAACAACAGCAGCAACGATGTGAGCAAGAAAAAGAGCTCAAGAAGCAAGTTCAAGAGCTTTGATGAGGCGGCTCTGACTCGGACCTCTCCGCGTGGAAGCAAGGATTTTGCTATCGGGTCTTCCGGGTTCTCGGGTTTTGACTCGGACTCTGCTGAAAAGATACGCCTTCCTCTTCCCAAACCGTCGGTCAGCGATCATGGTGCTGTTGTTGGGATCGATTTGGGATCTGGGTCCGCTTCAGGTTCGGCTTCTAGTGTCAGCTCTTCTGGGTCTAATGGGGAGGATTATGGTATTGGGAATAGTGATCATCATGGTATTCATTTTGGGGGTTACAGGTAGGTGGTCATCGTTTTTTCTGTTGATATTTTTATGGGATGTAATTTCAGAAGTTTATGTTTTTTATTTTTCCGACACAGGAGTGTCATAAAGTAGAGTAATTTCATTTCGTAAAAGGTTTTCATGTTTCTGAATTGTTGCAGAGCCTTCATGGAAGAAAAAGATTAAAAAATACTTTTTTTTTAATTTCTCTATCTATTTAATCTGTGTCAGAGCTGAATGTTCTGCTGTCTTGCTGTCTGTTCTATTTTCTGACACAGTTTCACGTTTGTGCCTATCCAATACTTTGTTTCTCTGCTCCTGTCTCTCAACTTCCAGTTTCTGCTCTGAATTTGTGGCAGGAACATGTTCATGTGGATTTAGTTCTTTGTTTTAACATGTCTGGTTGTGAGTAGAGAGGGTTATCCTGATTATTCAGATACCTTTACATAATGGAGTTAGGTATAAACTATTAGTTGCCAGATTACTCGGATAGCAGATACTTATTTGAGTTATAACTGGTTAATCCGCTTGAGCATTTGAGAAAGGTTATGTTGGTTCTAAACTGGACATATTGACTGAAACGCAGATTATCTCGTGAACCTAGACGACTTGGTGAAATGACGCTCAATAATGGAGCAAGGAGTCCTGGTCCAGGTTCCAGAAGCCCTGCTCCTGGATCAAGAAGTCCTGTTCCTGGTTCCAGAGGAGCAAGTAGACCAACATCACCTCTGCATCCACGATTTGGCAGCACGAGTTTAGACTCTCCTTCTGGGGATGGGAAGAACCAAGGTCACCCACTACCTCTCCCACCTGGTTCGCCTACAAGCCCTCCTTCCTTTACTAGTTGTAGAGGAAATGGAGTGAGTGAAAACGGTCCAGCTACACTGTCTAAATGGAAAAAGGGAAAGCTTCTTGGCAGGGGAACATTTGGGCATGTCTATCTTGGTTTCAACAGGTGAATAGGCATTTTAATGCTTATTTTGACTGAGATGTGCTGTGACAACTTTAGATAAGGTTTTAGCTTTTCTATAACAAGAAAAATTCCCATCTGAATGGTTTTACAAATTTTTAAGAGACTATCGGAAACTAATGAAAAGATTGAAGGAGTAGAATGACACTTTAGAAGTCTATTAATATGTGTATACAAATTTTACTCGGTAGTCCTAATATTCTTATTGCTTTGTGAATAGTGAGGGTGGACAAATGTGCGCAATAAAGGAAGTCAAGGTTATTTCTGATGATCATTCTTCGAAAGAGTGTCTTAAGCAACTAAATCAGGTAATTAATTTCTGTTACCAACTTGACTCGATGAACAAAGAATTGAATTTGAAGTCGATCCTTTTAATATCGATCCATTAATAATTGCTCGGTTTCGTTTGGATTTGCTTCATGTTAATGCATTGTTCTACTGCTTTTCTTTGTCAACAGGAAATAAATTTGCTCAATCAACTTTCACATCCAAATATTGTTCGATATTTTGGAAGCGAACTGGTACGAGTTACCTTACTAGTTGAAGGATCAGTCATTTACTATTGCAAAATGATTGTTTTGACATTCTAAGCTCAATCTCTGCTCAATCCAAGTGATTTCAAATTTTAGAATCTGGTTTTGAGACCATTTTGGTTTGCCATATTCTCAGAGTGAAGAAACACTTTCAGTTTATTTAGAGTTTGTCTCTGGTGGCTCAATTCACAAATTACTACAAGATTATGGCCCCTTTAGGGAACCTGTTATTCAAAACTATACCAGGCAGATTCTTTCGGGGCTTGCCTATTTACATGCAAGAGATACTGTACACAGGTATATTTAGGGTGGTATAGGCTATGGATGTTAATTTGTATTTAAAATAACATCTTCCGGCATTGTTCTAATTTATGCATTCCTTTCTTCTGGCAGGGATATTAAAGGTGCCAACATATTAGTAGACCCTAATGGTGAAATCAAGTTGGCAGACTTTGGCATGGCTAAACATGTATGTCCCATCTCAGCCATATGACATAACAAATTTATGTTTAAACACCTGCAAGAAAATTTCACATAATTGTCAACTTATTCAAATGATAAAGTTCAAAGTGGCCAAGTCTAAGTAAATCGTGTTATTTGGATGATAATTCCTGACGGCGATTAAAGATCTTGTTCCTTTTCCCATTTGGTTAAAATATGGTTGCTGCAGCTATCCTTTCATTTTATGTTGATTTTGTAATTCTATTCAATTCAATTAACTTGGCTGTGTAACTTAATAACTAAAGGATGCCATGTCATGATAAACATTCAATTTACCATACAGGAAAATGTTGTAAATCATTTTACCTTTTACCCCTATCGATTCATCATGGGTTATGATTAAAATTTCTTCATTTTTTTGTTCAACCAGATTGCCAATTGTTCTTCAATGCTTTCCTTCAAGGGAAGTCCTTATTGGATGGCACCTGAGGTACTTTTACCCTCTTATCTCTTGCTTTCTTACAACCTTTTTGAGAAGGAAAGTAAACTTCAACTCCTTTGTCCTTGACCAAAATCATTCCTATTTTTCTTTGTTTTAGCTTCCTGATTCCTAATCCATGTTTGGTGTTTTGTCAGGAATTAATTACCTTGCATTCTTTTTTCTTTGAATTCTGATCCTAGGTTGTAATGAATACAAGTGGATACAATCTTGCTGTGGATATATGGAGCTTGGGATGTACGATTCTTGAAATGGCTACGTCCAAGCCGCCTTGGAGCCAATTTGAAGGGGTGCGTTTCTGTTATCACCAAATAGCATTGGTAGAAATATGCTTGTCTTAACAAGTAGTGGTTTAGTTTGGTGGCAATGGGGTAGGATTTCCACCTCATTTACTGGGACTTAAATCTGTGTCGGTGCACAAGTATGAGAATTATGCACATTTGGCTCAAAGTGAGTTGAATGTAAATGAGAAAAAACAAAAGAAATTTTTTTGCCGTATTTGACAGCATTCTTATACTTGAAATGTTCTCATTTAGATTTAATTCAACAGGTGGCAGCAATATTTAAAATTGGAAACAGTAAAGATATGCCGGATATACCTGAGCATCTTTCTAATAATGCAAAGAACTTTGTAAGACTTTGTTTGCAACGAGATCCATCAGCACGCCCTTCAGCTGTAAAGTTGTTAGAGCACCCATTTATTCGGGAGCAAGCAGCAATGAGATTTTCTGACATCAACATTATTCGGGATACAGTTCCCTATTCCTTTGATGGAAGCCGCACTCCGGTATAATTAATGATTCCTAACCTTCTATTAAACTTCAATTTACTTTTGCTTTGCATGGTGTGTGAATTTCTTCTTCTGGATGCTAGAATTTGATAGAGCATTTGATTGGAGGAAGACGATTCATAAAATACATCATTGTGCCTTTTCAGACTTTAGAGTTTATTTCCAAAGATGTTTAAAATTTGCACTTCCTGTTTAACTTCCACCAATCTTTTGTGTGTGATCGCTTTCAAACAGGCATGCATTTGGACATGAAATAAGTTTATGAACAATTAATTATTTTCAGATATGCCTTTTATTTATATTTTGATCAAATTTCTCATGAAAGTTGCTGTAAAGATAATTGATTCGAACTGTAGTACCTCCAGCATAAAAGGCAGCTGCAATACCATGGTTTTGTGGCATGTGACCTACTAAAGATCTATTAACAGACCATGCAACCATTTCATTTCAGTTGATAGATGAGGGCTACTATACTATGAATTTAAGTGAATTGTTATCTAAAGTGTTGTGGCTATCAAATGTCAAGGGCTTATTTGATGAATTTTGAGAACTTCGAAAGCAATTTGCACTTTATTCCTGTCGTGTCTTACTATAACCTATTCAGTTTTCATAGTTCATTTGTCAAAAGTTTGGATGCCACTTAATTGCTCAATTTTATTTCTTCCTGAGCAGCCAGTGCTAGAACTTCATGCCAACAGATCAAATGCTAATCTGAACGATGCAGATCGTGCAATTAACCTGCGAGCTGCTAATACAAGAGCATTGAAGAGGTAATAACTTCTTGCCATTTAAGCCTTTGGGTAATCATGAGAGCTATATCGGTCTAAAAGTCCTCCTTCTGTATGCAGGGATGATGGCAAAATAATCGCCTCCTCTTTGCCGGTGTCTCCTTGCTCTAGTCCATTACGCCAATATGAACCAGCACACAAGAGTTGTTATCTTTCACCTCCTCACCCAACCTTTGCTTTGGTAGGACAAAGTGGTTATACAGTAAACGACTACTCATTGTATCCAACAAGACCAAGCATAACGTACAGTCCCATCTTTGAACCCTCTTTGATGAAGGCTCAAGCACTAGGTGCATCCCCAAAATCAAGACCCATTTGAGAGAAGGTAAATACCCATGCGAAACATTGATCAGAGTTCCCGGAACGTGGTGCTGGTGTGGCACTCATGGCCATTTTTCATTGAATGAAGTTGGTGGTAAATCTAGAGAAGAATACTGGATGTTGATAATAGGCAGCAAAAAGGGCCAAGAATAGTTTGATGCATGAGGAAAAAATCCTGAATGTGTTGATCTCTGTGATAGTCTCTTCTAGATTATTGTAAATTACTGGGTCGCTGCATTTGTAATATCCATCCTTTGTGATGCCTACAGTAACTTTACCCTGGTAGTAAAAGTATTGATTTTGATGCTTCTTCCATACCCTCTGCTCAGTTCGTGCCAAGTAATGGAATTATGACATAGAAAGATACAATTCTATAACTGATAATCAAATATTGGTGGGTTTTGCATGAACTATTTGCAGTGAAGTGACTACATTGGAGGAAGTTGACGGTTGTTGCACATACACTCCATGCTCAAAAGCGTGTAGGCTTCCAACTTTTTCTTGTTTTGGTGGCTGTTAGATAGATAATGTCAATGAATTTGGTGTCACAGGATGAAGTGGTTCCACCACTTTAATGTGAAACAGCGTCCTCATCATTTTCTCGTGTCTTTGTTCACACTCGCTTACAGCCTGTTGCTTTGTTCTTTCTGCCAGTAGCTTGTTTTGCCAACTTGTCAATACTAGGCATGGACAATTTCTGATGACCAACATTTGGTAGTCTTTAGCAGTCATTATTAATAAAAATGAAAATTTATATTCTCCGAGATACCAGGTTGGGAAGATTTCCATTTTTCCGGTATGTATCGTGAAAGTGAGCAATTCTGCAGACTTGGTACTTCTTCAATCAGTTGAATCAACAGTAGCAATACTCTTTAAGACAAGTTCATTGACCCTGTCACAGACGGAACAACGAGGGAACTTGTGACAGGAACAGTGACTCCATCGCATGCCAAGTCAGCGTTTGTTTAGTTTCTAGAAAGGAAGTTGACTTGATCAAAGTTTGGAAACCAAAACGCTATGCAACTTTGAGGTACAAGTCTTGTCTTAACATCAGGAAACAACACGTGTGACCAAATCAAACTAGCAGCTCCCCGAATCAACGTATTAAATGCCTTCAACCAAGTCAGTAAATGCATTATACATAGTATTAAATGTTCTTTTTGTTGAATTAATTGGGGACCGCAGGACCGAGCTGACCTTTCGAGAAATTTGACTCTAACTTAAGATTTAATAAATTAATTTTTTGTTAAACTAAAAATGTCAATTTTAGTAATAAATATTGTTAATTTTATGTAAAGATGATAAGTTACATCAAATATTAATCCTATTTAGTACGGTCCAAGTTAATAGAGTAATATAATTTAAATAAGTTAGTGTTTATTTTGGACTTAATTAATTATGATAAATTAGTTAAATATAAACTAATTCAATTTAGGATCAATGAGTTAAACGAAATTTAATCTGATTCAAAATTTTATATTTGAACCTGATTAAATTTAGTTTCAACTTTTTTCTGATTTATCAAAAAAAAATTTAGTTTCAACTTATAAGTTTAAGTCCGATCCCGACTTGATCCATTGTAAGTTTTCGCATTTGAGACAATAATGAAACACCATCATTTTAAGTTCTTTTCTGTGTTGTAAGCTGATAAATTTGGTATTCTAAATCAATTCCTACGTAGAAGGAAAGTGTGTGCTTGAATTGAAGTTGAAATTGGGAGAGGTGTAGTAGTTTTGCAAAATCTTCGATTTACCACTATCGTTTCTAGTACAATCAAAAACTAAAAAAAAATAAACGCACAAATATAAATCGCCACCAAATTTTGGTAATGTAATTTGGCACATTTTGCCTATACCTAGGGCCTTTACTCAGCTTAATTTTTTCATTAACAACAATAATTTTATGTAAGGTTTTACTGAGTTAATACTACTCAACCCTTGACACTATTTCTCGTCCTGACAATCTGTGAAAGAATTTCACACCCAGTAATACGACCGACTCGTGTTAACTTCAAAAGAAAATTTTTCTCAACAATCTTTTAATGAAAGAACAATAAATAAATAACTCAAGTGATTAAAAAAATTCAACTTAAATGAGAGCACTTAAGAAAGAAACAAATAACAACTTCCTAATATTTTTAGCTCTTTCGAAGATTAATCTGACAGTTGTTCACCAATGACACTAGCTGATTCTCATAAATATTAACACAAAGTCACAACTGTATGGTTAACAAATTCACCAATCAAAGTACGCAGCCTACAAGAAAGTCATTAACAATACTTGCTTTCCAAGATAGAGTTGTTCACACACAACATATAGTAAAACCTCTATAAATGAATATTTTTGGGACCTGAAAATTTATTATCTTATACGAAGTTATTAATTTATCGATAAATGAATATTTTATTAATTTATCAATAAATTAATATTTATTAATTTATAGAATAATTT
>JANVCL010000212.1:31024366-31035416 GCA_026546855.1 Erythroxylum incrassatum | reverse complement strand
CTAGAAGAAGAAACTAGTGATGTTGAAGGCATTCAAAGATTAGAGGAAGTTATTTCTAATTTACATTATAGAAATGCTATGAATGTAGAGCAGATTCTGAATTATCTTCGTGAAAATGAAGCTTTAATGGAATTGCCTATGAACGAATAAATTATTCAAGGAGTAATGGCTATGGAAAATTATGACAATCAAAATCCAGATGATAGTAACGCTATACTACATGTTTTTTCAAAAGAAGTTTTTCTTGCCATAGAGACTTTGAAAAGTTACTTACTTCAAAATGAGAAAAATGTGCCGAATGTAATTTATGCCTTTCAAAAAGTTAAAAATAAAATCGAATTTAGTTCGTATGAACAGAAGAATAAATTGATTAAAGATACATATTTTAAGAAAGCATAAATTTTGAAATAAAAATTGCTTAGGAAGTACTTTATTTTATGAATTATATATGTAATTTTTATACTTATTTAATGAATTATTATTTTATATTTTTAGTAGGCCTCAAGGAATTTTTTTAAAAACTATTATCTTATATATTTAGCAAGGTTATTATTTTATCTTATTGGTTAAGTCGGAACCAGAAAAATTTATTATTTAATTGATATTATTAATTTATCAAATATTCATTTATCAAAATTTTACTATACCCGGCCCGAAACGATGCAGCCAATAAGTCACATACCCAATTTGTCACTACCTTGCAATATTATGCACTCCACTGCGACGTGATCTACACATTGACCAGCAATCTCACAATATTATTCAATCAGCAAACAAATACACATTCTTTAAAGATAGACTTATTTGTCACTTCAACCGTTATTCAAAAATTTAATTCAAATAAGAAGTATTGCTTGATTATATCTCATTTTAATTTAAATTTTTAATCATTATCTTAAAGATTTAATAATAAAAAATGTCAAAATTAAATAATAAGATATATAATAAATATTTTGTCGGAATTGATTCATATTCAAATAAACTTCTTATAAATTTAGATTGAAGATAAGTTTCTAACTACTCTTTCAATTCAAGCATATAAAATACAATTTTTGATAAAAACTAATATAATTTGAGGTAAATTCATTATAATATTAAGGATGTTTTTAAATTACCAAAAAAAGCTGTTCCCACAATTTAGGAACTACATTATTAAGGAATGAGAGCTCTTGACATTGACCCATCCGAAACCTAAGACGGTTGTGTTCTTCGACGACGGTATCACCAATCGTGTCGTATATCTGTCTTCTTCGACATGAAATAGGTACCCATTTTTCTTATATCATGAAAGCTCGCAACTTTCTCCATTTTCATTTTCTCAAACACCATCCGATCACAATCACCTTCCTCATCAAACCATCCTCAACCCTAGGTGCAAAGACTAACAATTTCCCACCAAAAACCCTTTTGAACACCGACTCAGAACCGCATCTACTAGTCACTGACGAGAAACTGCTTGAATGGATTCAGTCTTCTCAGTGGCATTTTGTCGAACAAGTTGCGTACAGTCTAACTCCGCCTGTTGTCACTGCCACGCTCTATAGACTTTGTAAGACTCCTGATTTAGCTCACCAGTTTATAACCCAGATTGGGTTTGGTGGATTTGATCGATTAGATATCAAAAGCAAATGCCTTGCTGTCGCGGTCATTGCACGCTTGTCATCACCAAAACCAAGCTTGCAGCTTTTGAAACAAACCATCAATGGTGCCAGTGGTATCACCGAGGTTTTCAATGAGCTCGTTGCGCCCCATGATTGGTTTAGTGCAGATAGTGATGTACTCTTGGATTTGTTGATGATGGGTTTTTGTGAATTGAAGAGAGGTGATGATGCACTCAAATGTTTTGAGTTGATGACTGAAAAGGGTGTTGTTCCTAAGATTGAGACATGTAATTCCACGTTAAGTTTGTTTCTAAAGTTGAATCAAACGGAGAATGCTTGGTTTTTGTATGCAAAGATGTTTAAGTTGAGAATCAAGTCAAGTGTGTCTACCTTCAATATAATGATTAATGTGTTGTGTAAGGAAGGGAAATTGAAGAAAGCTAAGGAATTTATTGGGATCATGGAGTTTTCAGGGATTAAGCCGAATGTCATTACGTATAACACTATAATTCATGGATATTGTTCAAGAGGGAGAGTGGAAGGAGCTTGGTTGCTTGTGAATATGATGAAACATAAAAGGGTTGAGCCTGATTCCTACACATATGGTTCACTTATTTATGGACTCTGTAAGGAAGCAAGACTTGAGGAGGCATCTGGGATGCTTGAGAAAATGAAAGAACTAGGATTGCTTCCAAATGCTGTAACTTATAACATGTTGATTGATGGCTACTGTAACAATGGCAATTTGGAGGTGGCTTTTAGTTTAAAGGATAAGATGGTTGAGAAAGGTATATCGCCAACCGTGTCGACATATAACATGTTGATTCATGGTTTGTTTATGGAAGTGAAGATGGACGAGGCGGACAATCTGGTAAAGGAAATGACAGACAAAGGAATTGCTCCTGATTCAATAACCTATAACATTTTGATCAATGGTTACTGCAGATGTGGGAATATAAAGAAAGCATTTAGGTTTTATGATGAGATGGTTAGGAAAAAGATTCAACCATCAAGGGTGACTTATACCTCCTTGATTTATGTTTTGAGTAAACGGAATAGAATGAAGGAGGCCGACGAAATGTTTGAAAAGATTGTCAAGAATGGTGAGCCCCCAGATGTTATAATCTTCAATGCTCTGATAGCTGGACACTGTGCTAATGGGAATATGCATCGTGCATTTGCTTTGCTGAGGGAAATGGATACCAACAAAGTTGTTCCTGATGAAGTTACTTACAATACCTTGATGCAAGGACACTGCAGGGTTGGAAAAGTTGAGGAAGCTCGTCATCTTCTTGAAGAGATGAAAATCAGGGGAATTAAACCGGACCATATTAGTTATAATACTCTAATTAGTGGGTATAGTAGACGAGGTGATATTAAGGACGCGATCAGAATTCGTGATGAGATGATAAATATTGGATTTGATCCAACATTGCGCACCTATAGTGCCCTCATTAAAGGTTTGTGCAAAAACCAGGAAGGTGATCTTGCTGAAGAACTACTTAAAGAAATGGTTAGCAAAGGCATTACTCCTGATGATAGCATCTACTTCTCTTTGATCCAGGGAATGGGAAAATGTGACAATTTGTAGGACTTGAGGAATCATAATCAATTGGTCGTGGATTTTAATGTTTGTACATGATCTTCTTGTCTTTGGATACAAATATCCTTGTAATCTTGGTTTGGAAGCCTCGTTTATCTAAAGACAATGTGACATTTCTCAGAAGCTGCAAAAGGGGCTTCGCAAAGAAGTAAATGGAGGAAGTTTCAATTTTTTAGTGCAAGATTTTGTACGTACATATGAATTTGTAACATTATAGGATTATATTATCATGTTTTTGAGTTATTTTACCGTGTACCATTCTAAAACATTCAGGCCGGTCCAAATTTAGAAAAAAGAAATTACAATCTCCAGGAACAGTTAATAATGCACTTATCTTTCTCCCATTCAGTATGAACTCATTTACTTAGTTAATCAACTTAGCATGTATCGTTTAGGCTGTTTCCATTTTTCAACCTTTCGTTAGATGTGCATATGTAAATAAATGGACACACCTTAAAATTGGAGATTCAGATTTCAATTTGACATACTGGTGAGGATGGTCTAGTCAATCCTATAGTGTGGAAACAAGTCGGTATGATGTTGGCATGTGTTTCGCACTACAGATATGAGGAGTTTCCTTCAGAATTCAGATGTGGAAATATAGTTTATTACTGAAGAACAGCCACTTGAACGTACAAGCAAAGAAAGGAACAATCTCTCCCACAACCACATAGTTGCAATTTTCTACAAGAAAGTCTATCAATGATTGTACATTGTTCACTTCTTAACTTCCAATCAGTTGCCTTTGCTTAGTCCTTGGCATCGGTAGGTCTGAATCTAAGACCAACATGCCATGTTTCTAGCAAATTTTCTTTTCTTGCTTATCCTTTTCTCTATTTTTCAAGGGCCATTGCCAATCTAGAAAAAGGGACCTCTTTATTTGCCCTGGAGATAATAGAAATCTAAGGATTTGATAATGAAGAGTATATTTGGTGCTTGCTCCTCCCTTCCCTCTCATTTCACATGTACTCTTTAAGATGATACCAAGTAACCTTACCAAGGCAACTAATACCCTTCCTTCCATATTCTTTAGCATTAGACAATCAGGATCAGGCTCTTCATTTTTGAACTACCAGTTAATCCACCTCGAGTTCATGGTTGTTGGATTACAACTATTTTATGGTACCGAGATGGGTAACTTGAATCATCAATACAACCTGTACCTTAACAGCTTTCTCACTGCATAATTGCGGATGGAATTGAAGAAAAGCTCATAGCTATTACAACAAATCTACATGGTTGATCTACATTATTCAATGTGGCATATTCCAAATTGCACTTCCTACGCCTGCAGATGTTACGCTTGCGAAACTATATGAGATACACACTGGTTACCTGGATTCAATAGCGTGTGTTTCTGATCCTTTTAGAAATGACCGGCGCCACCAAATCTGAAAGGCTTTGCTGAGATTGGGGCAGTCATTTCCGCACTTGGAGAAACACCTAAACCATTCCATAAAAAGCGTATATTGCTGTATTAGTGGAAGGGTTAGAAGAGTCTGACCCATTGCTTCTTCAACTGCTTTCATGTCAAGCCCTTTCTTGCATCTCTGCAGCCAACCAAAGTCTAACAGCATTGGCCGAAACCACGTCTGAAAGAGCCCTGCTCTTGTTTCTGTCCCACATTGTAGTCTTCTGGTCCCCATAGCAACAAACAAAACAGCAGAAATTCGACTGAGCTCATATCTGACTATGGGGGATGCACTCTTATGCAGCTTAATCAGTTCTTCCTGAGCTGCCCACATTTGCACAAATTCTTCGCCCATCTGTCGATCAAGAAGGATTTCTGTCAGCCAATTAATATTATCAACCTCTTTAGAGATGCATTCAATCAAAGGCTTATCCCTGTCCTTTTTCCCCACTCTCCCATTGGCAGTCATTTCAGAAGCCTCCTGCAAGAGGATGACTAACGAATGTAGACACGATTGACAAAAGGCACACAGATCCTCATTGTGGAGATCAGGTTGGTACTTCTCATAAACTGAATTTTTACAAAGAAGGCCCCGAACTAGCGATTTCAGCTCATTCCTTGCCGTAGCATCATTACAGTTGGTGATGGACGACACAAGATATTTGGCTAAATCTTGCTGTGCATCCACCGAGTTTTGCAAGAATAGTCTAGCTTGAATGTCTTGAGTTATTGCCTCATCAAACTTGTACATAGCGAATAGGCTCCTCAGCTTTTCCTCTTCTTCTTCAGTCCATGGCACAGCCTCAAGGTACTTCAAACAGGAAGAAACACCTTTGGTGAACTTGATGCCAGCTGACACCTAGAATCATTTCAGAAGACATTGTTAGTTCAAAAATCAGATAGTTAATCTACCCAAAGAAAAAAATAAAAAGATACCTAATCCACCAAAAAGATAATACAAACAGAATTCTCTGAACTTTTCAGGATAATGCACTATGCAAAATCTAAGCCCTACAAGAAAGATTACATCCAAACTCAAACTACATCAACCTTTGACTATGTTTTTTCTCTGTTACTAGAAAATTTTCCATTTCAATCCTAAGAGAGCTAAAGCAAAACCAATCCAGAAAATGAAAAGCAAATGTACGAAAATTAAACCCCAAATAATCTGCAAAGAACCCAAAAACCAAGAATATAAAACTTGTCTGAAAGAAATGAAAAGATTAAAGAAAAGAAGCAGAAACTGAAAGGCATAAAGAACACCAAACAGCAAGCACCAAACCTCAAGTATATCAATGGCTTTGAAAGCTCCCAGCTTCAAAAGCCTTTTACTAACATCGTCTTCGAACATCAACTCTATAGTCTCTCTAAACACCTCCAAATTTTCCACATCCGGCACTTCTATTCTACACACCCTCGACGAGTCGGTGCTCCCGCTTCTCCGGTTCGACCCAAGACCTCTTCGATACTCCAAAATGAGACCCTCCATAACCTCCGAGTTCGCAATCAAAACCTCCGAACTCATCTCCAGCACCAAGCCCCCACCTTTCCTTCCTCTCAAGTTAAGCCTCACATCGAACACGTCGACGTCACCATGATCCGAACCCGACCGCGACAAAAACCCATCATTAGCGCCCCGAAACGAATCGGATCTCGATTTCGGAGCTGAACCAGCAGGCGGGGACGGGTCAGGAACGGGTTCTCGAACAAAGTCGGTAGCTTTATCAGACTCGATCGGTGAGACGCGACCAGGGGACAGAATCCGACGTGGGTCTATCCGACCCACCAAGTTTAACCCCGATTTCGGCGAACGTGGGACCGAAATGGGTCCGGGTTTGAGGGTCGATTCGGGTTTTCTGTAAAGGCTTTTCTTGATTATCACCGGGTTGTCAGGGCTGGCCGGAGGGACAGTAAACGAGCAGCACCATGAACGGCGGCCATGGAGACGGTGAACTGGTTTCCGGTGCGAGAAATTGTCCATTAGGTGGTCGGCGGCGGCTAGAAAGAGAAGGAAGATGGCTAGAGAGCGAGATTGATAGCTAAAATCATAGTTAGTTTAGTATGGAGACAAAAAGGAAGGAATGTGCTTTGAACGTGTTTGTGTAAATGTCTGTGAAAGTGAACTAAAGAACGCTTGCAATGTGTGAGATGCTCTGTTCTGTTAAAAGAATAAACAAAGGGCAAAAGCAAGAGAAAGTGAGTTGATGTGTGTTTGCTTTTAGTTTGTGGTGTTTTTCCTAGGAATTTGTGGACGCTTGTTCTGTTATGTTAGTTTTGTTTGTATGCTCACGTAGCTATCGGGAAGGAAAGTGAGTCTAAGGTCTTGGGTTTGAGTCTCGGAAGCAGCAATATGGGAGTTCATCCAATGTGGTGACTCCTTGTACGCACCAAGCACTGAGCTGCTTTTCTGAGAAGCTGGCTGGGATCAGACCGTAATTTACCTCTCACTATTATGTCAGGTCGAGGTGTGAGGCGCCTGAGGTGGGCGATCCACCTTTTGAGTCCAAAGTTTTATTTGTATGTTTTACTTTATATAAAAATGTAATCTTGTCAAAGTTAGGGATGAAAATATGTCTTGTCAAACTAATAATATTTAGCGAAAGCTTATAGTATTGTCCGTGCTACTGATTCTATGCTTGATTTAGAATGAAAGATATGCCTACCATCTTTTTTATATGATGCTTTGCTTTTTGACACTACTAATATAGCTTAAATGCATCATTTCCATTAAAAAAATCAAGTTATAATTTGCTTAGACTGTCAAATCATCTAAAATGATATGGCTACAAAAAATTGAATCATTTGAACCTTATATGTTAGACTTAAAAATAGAATCTAAGTTGATCAAATTTGGAATTGATAAAATGATATTATTTTTTAGAAGTTTCTTAAAAGATTGTTGTTGTGGATGGTTAGAACAGACTTAAACTCATATTTAACATACGGAGCTTGAATTTGACTTGATATTAAGTCGAATTCCAATCATACTGTAAAAAGATCGTCAAATTTAGTCAATAATGAATTTCATTAAACTCGATTCAATTTGTTATTCCTAATTTAAAAAGAAACTATAACAAGTAGTATCTTTTTATCTATTACATAATTGTTGTAAAGAGTTTGTGAATTAGGAGATGGTAACAAAATTATGATAAATTTAAATTTGATTTGATTTTAAATAATTTTTATTGTAATTAATTGTAAAAATCAAGTTAATTTAATTTAAAATCAATGAATTAAAATATATTTATCACTATTTAAAGTGAACATAAAAGTTTTAAGACTTTATTGTAATCGGTCCATATATGTTATTTACCCCAATATGTTATTCTTTGTTTTTTCTTACTATTCTTTAAATGTTCTAATTTTCAAATATTTTTCTATTATAACAAACTAAGTATTATATAAATTGTTTAACAATTGTATATTGTAAATTTAAGTATTAAACTCGATTCAAATAATTGTGATACTTTCTTAAATAACGAGGATTTATTTGTTAGTGTTTAAAAATATTTGAATATCTTTATATAATTTGAATTTAAAAATTCTAATAATTAAGCTTTTTAAAAATTATTTTGATACTATTTTTAAGCTAGAAATTGGGTTTCCTCTACACCTAATTAGAATTAGTCACTTTAATTCTATGTTTAAAAAAACTGAACCGGAAGTTATACCAATAAAACAAGAGGTTTAAAGTTTAAAAATTTTAATCGATATTAGACTATCATAAAACATGCTAAAGATTAAATAAAATTAAAGAATTTAAAATATGATGAAAATATAATGTCTTTCCCTATAGAATAATTTAAAATTTAATTGAAAAAAGAGATATTGTTTAATGAAAATTAATTGATTTATTTTAATTGATAAAAACTTATTAATTTAAAAAATCGAAACATGTCATTGAAAGACTCTATTAAGACAAATATTAGTTTCAAGAATGTAGAGGTGGTAGGATAAGCAGTTGGTCAAATCTAGTCCGAATTGAACATAGATGATAGTTAGAGTCAACAGCTTTCCTAGAGTTCCCTCATCTAAGATCCCTAGGGAAGAGGATCAAGTTGACCTTTATGAACAACTTGATGTACTATCTCCCTTCAACCTTTTAGCATAATGCAGCCAAAGGAAGGAAAATTCATGGACAGACCCCATCGTCTCCACTCCGTAGGAACTACATGATCACCCCAAGGACGCCCTCAACATCCAAAGGTGACGAACCGACCATAGAACCTATTCAATAAGTGGAACATATTGGTTGTCTGCTCTCATGTTGGGCAGTAAGGGTTAGAGAAGGGACTGATTAATTAACAAGTTTATCGATTTTTAATAACAAGAATTATTAAAATAAATCAAATCGAAAATTTAAAAATTTAACCAAAAAATTGGATAGTTAAAGTTTTTATAATTAAATCAGTTAAATCAATTGAGTTTTCTACTCATTAATTAAAATAAATTAAGCTGAAAAATTAAAAACTAAATCAAAAAATTAAACAATTCAAAAATTTTACAATTAAATCGGTTGAATTAATTAATTACGGAAGAAGGAGGGGAGGTAATGCTTAGGACATAAAATGTAGCATTTAAATAAAGTTTATATTAATTTAGAGGGTTTTCAAAAGTAATGTATTAGGCATGTTTGGCAACCAACGGATTGTAATAGCTGTTAACTGATTCTATAAGCGGTTAGTTAATAGTTGATTATATCAGTTGATTTGATTAGCGAATAACATCAGCTATTTATTAAAGATGTTTGGTAAAATTAGTTATTTAGTATTAGTTGTTGGTGTGTAAAATGACTTATGAGGGCATGATTGAAAAAAATTATAAGGATATGAATTTTATATTTCTTAGTATTTCGTTAAATATTCTTATAAGAATTTAGATTTTAGATATTTAATTTTACAAAAATTAAGTTTATACCTTTAATAAAACATAATAATAATAATAACCGAGCGTTATATTTTCTATTAATATGAACGGTGCAGTGAACTACATCATATTAGTATTTTTATATAATATGTATGAATTATATTATTTAATAAATTAAAAATATCTATAATTATAGTATGACATAGATATGATATATATCATAATTCAAAAATTATGAAAGAGGGTATAATTGATTTTTTACCTATTAATTATTGACTAATCATCCAAAAAGCTCTTCTTATGGAGCTTTTTATAAATCAACTTATTAGAGTTAAATAAGCTAAATAATAAGCTATTTACTAAACACATCAATAGCTTCTTAAAATAGTTGAATTTCGGTTGAACTATTAACTCTTGAATCAGTTATTTTTTTGGTTCAATCACTGATTAGATTTTTAAAATATTGAAAAAAAAAACAGATAATAAGCTGGTTGATAACCACCTCCATTATTATATTATATTGGATCACCTTGTCATCGTTTGAATTTGGTATATCATTCTAATCAGGAGACCATGGATCCTAGCCATCTTGGAAATGCAAAACAAAATTAGGCATAATGCTAGTGTTAAACTTTGGATTGATAGAACTCTGGATTGATACGTCAAAGGTTCTTTTGAACTCAAATTCAGGAGGCTTTATTAACTCAAAAGACATTTCAATAGTAAGCTCTATTTTGAACTAAAGCTTCTTATGCCTCTTTCTTTTTACTTTTTTACCCTATCATTATTTAAATAAGGAAGATGATTTTAGAAAAGGCAACTTTTAATACACTAATGATATTTTAGGTGAAATTATTATTATAAATATCGGTATTCTGAATTGTATTATCTGTTTATAAGTTTTTATTTATACATATTTATTTATATTTTTATATTATCTTTATTTTACATACATGTGAATTTTTTAAAAATAATCTTTCTATTAGATAAAATTAAGACAACATAATATTAAAATTTTCTAAATTTTATAATTAAGTGGAATTCTCATTAGAGTATTATAGCTTTTGTTAAAAAATTAAAATTTCATTCAATATAAAAGAGAAGTTATTAAACTGGAGGAGGATCTCTCCCATGCGAGAGAAATCCTATTAAAACACTGGTTCTAGATATATACAAAAACGGCAACACCCAATCTAACGACACTTCGTATTCAATAAGAGTAAAACTAATTTGCCCTTTTTCGAATCTTCGCTTCATTTCTTCATTTAGGGACGGTAATGGCTCTGGCTATTTCTACTCAAACCTTCATACAAGAGCTTAATGTAAGTATTAAATTCAATAACCGAACTCTACAATCTTTTAATCTTAATACAAGAGCTTTACGTAAGTATCAAACTCAATAATCGAACTGTATGATCTTACTCCATCCGATTTATAATAAGTGTCGTTTTAGAGGAATGCACATTTATTAAGAAAGTTAATGAAATATCTTATATATCCTTATTAATTACATGTTAAAATGCCTTGAAAATATAATCTGTGTAATTAAGATGTGAGAGAAATTAAAGG
>JANVCL010000212.1:31006962-31021300 GCA_026546855.1 Erythroxylum incrassatum | reverse complement strand
TAAGGTTTTTAACAAGGCTTTAATTAAATGGTCGTTTGATTAATTCCTTGGACTTAAGGGGTCCCTTAAGGTTGATTGTTTGAAACTTAGTGGAATTATCCTTGGAAATTTATTTTGAACTGTGATAGCCGAGCGCATTTTCAAGAAGACTTTTATCAATTAGAATTTCAATCAAAGTTTTCGTTTATTTCAATTTTCAAAATACCAAAAAGATATTTCTTCCAAGTTACTCAATTTAGTTAATTTTTTCCAATTTCAACCATAAATCCAAAAACCCCTCTTTATTAGCTTTAATTGCATTTGTTTGGCTTAGGTTAGCTTTTTAAACCAATTTCCATTCGGTTCCAAAAAGTGAGACGACCCGAGGTTCATCTTATACTGCAATCTTGGAATTTAAATTGTTTTTGACCGGTTTCCAAAGATCGAATTTTGAATTGAACGACGAGCCGCAATCACTTAGTGACTCTCTGCTGACCCCTGACGACACCAATTCTGTGGGATGTTGGGAACTTCATTGCTTGGTAGTAAGTGGAGATAATAGCTCTGAGGGCGTTCTAAGTAGCTTGTCCGATTATTGCGTTGTACGCCCCTACAAACTTCACAACAAGGAACTCATCTTCCCTCTCTATCTGACATGGTTTATGCCCGAATTTTATTTTCAAAAGGTCCCGAGCAAATGGGTAGATTGATGCTCCCGTTACCCCTTTGATGGGTCCTTCTATGGGCAGTAGTCAGTCCTCCGATATCTCCATCTGCTTGAATGCATCATAATACAACAGGTCGACCGAGCTGCCTGTATCGATCATCACCCGCTTCACCTCATTACCATCCATGTTCAAATTGACGACTAGCGCGTCATCATGAGGACAGCTAACACCATCCAAATCAGATTCGTCGAACGATATCATCCCATCGTTCTGCTTCTTTTTCTTGGCAGACAAGTCTTCACCAACCTGTCTTGCATACTTCTTTCTTCCTTTGGTGGTAGATTCGCCTGCTGCACTACCACCAAAGATCATGTTTATGACCCTAACCGGTCGGTCATCCTGCTGTCCAGTGTTTCTATCACCTCTTGGCCTAGATTGTTCTCTTGTACTGCGTCGATCATCCGTATTCCTGTTCTGCCTTCCTACCTCGTTAGTATTATTTTGCCTCCAGGGCCTTCGCCAACTGTTAGGCCGACCGCTCCTATTATCATTCTTTCGATCGGCATTATCTCGGTCGGTATTTTTCCCGTGCTTCAGAAATCTACCCAGCCTTCCTCTTTGGATGAGGAGTTCAATTTCGTTCTTCAAGTTCTAGCAATCCTCTGTGTCATGACCGACGTCTCTATGGAAACGGCAATATAGATCGGGATCCCTCTTTTTTAGGGAAGTCTTCATCTTATTAAGCTCTCGGAGGGGTTCCCCATCTGCTCTCATGGCTGCTAATACTTCCGCATATCGCCTATTGAGCGGGGTGAAGAATTCTCGTCGATGTCTCTGCCAGTCAGTTGGCTTTCTCCAGCTCGACTGATCCTTCTGTCGCTTATGAGAATCATCCGCTCTACCACCCGACCTGTGGTCATCTGCTTTTCGTTTTGTGCTTTTCAACACCTCCTCGGGCTGAATATACTTATCCGCACGATTTCTTATCTCTTCAATAGACCTGGGCTGATCGAGGGCCAATGACTTTTTAAATTCTTCATCCTTTGTGTTGCTCATCAGTGCCGCCAACATGGACGAGCAGGTGAGGTCAGGGACTTCGACAACTTCATTATTAAACCGAGTGATGAACTCCTGCAGACTTTCATTCCTTCCTTGGGTTAACTGCATTACTTCCAAGGCGGTCTTCTATGGCCGTTTACCTGTAGCAAATTGATTGAGAAATAGCATCTTAAAATCCTCAAAGCAAGTAATGCAACACGGAGGTAGACTATTAAACCATCGTCGAGCTCCCTCTTAGAAGGCGGTACAGAACGCCTTACACTGAATGGCATCCAGAACGCAGTGTAGGTTCAGCATTGATTGGAAGTGCTGCAGATAATCTAGAGGATCGGTCTTTCCAGTATACTTTTCCAGCGTAGGTATTTTGGTACCGACCGCAGGGAGGCTATCCAAAATCGCTGGTATAAAGGGAGAGCTATATTGTGCTGATGGATGATCCGGACGGGAATTCCTAGCCACATTGATCCGATCGTCCACGATTTTTTCTAGGGCTTCAGTGGAATGGCGATCAGCCATCACACCAACTTGTCGTGCGGGTGTTGGCTGTTGTCCCTGCTGAGATTGTAGAATTTGACGAACCGATAGATCGGCTGCTTCCTCGATCTGTTTTCGGGTGAGGGAGGTTTGTCGTGGTGTAGGAGGATCTGCATCTAGAGGGTGCTGGAGGTTTGGGTGCGAAATGGTCTCAACATTGTCCTTCAGGGCCATGCTCTGTTCTTCTTGATCTGGGTTCCGAGATTGAGGTTGATCATTCGGGTGCGAAGATTGTGTGCGGGAATCATGATGTGTTAGAGGGAGGATGGCCGGTAACGGTAAACCCATCCTCTGTAGAGCAAGTGCCGCGACGGTGGCTATATCAGGATTGGCTGCTGCCGCCTAACTAATCTGAGTGTTTCTGGACGTGGTGCCCTGATGTCGGGCCCCAAGGTGGGCGCCAACTGGTTCTGCCTGATTCTGGTGTGGCTGAACGTTACTGCTTGGATCCATGAAGCTGGTCGATATTAACTCTAAAGTACCTGCAAAACAATAAAGGCACGCCGGGGGTTGATAACCGACAAGCCCCTCCGACGCTCAAGTCAGTCTTTTGGTAAGGGTTTTGATGGCTGAAAAGAAAAGAATATCAAGGTTCTAATCTCGTACCTGTATCATGGCAAAACAGTACCTTATATATGACATAGATGCTAGGTTTAGATCTTTACGTAGGTCTTTACGTTTGCATGGGAGACTAACACCTGCGAATGGGCCGTGGACATGTGGACCTGGGCCTGGGCCTAGCACAGCCGACCTAACCACTATCTAATTCTTATTTTTTTCTAATAACTCTAAAAGACAACCAAATATTTGTATCATCTCTTATGATTATATTTTAGTCATCATTATATTACTCATATTATGGTGTTCATTACATTCTTTTCTGTAATATTATATATCTAATTATTATTTTATTGTATAACAACTTTTTAAGATATTTTTCCCAATATTTGAATATATATTAGGTTAATAAACTTGTTGTTTGAACCTTATATTATTACATTTTGTTCTTGTGATTTAAAGTTTTTATTAAAAATTTAGAAAATCACAGTAACCGAGGGATCGACATGCAAGCTTCCACGCAAATAATGGTAACAATAATGAAGTTGGAAAATTATTCATATCCGAGCACTGGCAGTCACCATCCCTTACGTGGCTAAGGCGCTAAGCACTACTTGACATGTGAAAGCTGCAATAATGGAGTCCGGTCGGTATGGTCTTTTTCTAATTGTTTTACCCTCTGATTGGTTAGACTTAAATCAGTAGAATTTTTATCTGTATAATTTTTTTTATCAGTATAATTTTTTTAGATCTTTTTTGAGAATTTTTTTCTCTAAAAAGTCAGTTAACTGTTTGACTATTATTTAAATTTTTTTAAACGAGCTTCATATAATAGACTATTTGACAGATAAAAATAAAAAGCATTTTTAATTTTAACTATATTTTATTTTGTAATAAAAATTATTTATACATAAAAATATTATTTAAAGTATATTAAAAAATATGCAAAGCACAATATATTAATTATTATATAATTTTAAACCATATAAAATATATATGAAAATATATTTAACCAAATCTTTTATATAGATTATAACATAAGTAGAATCAATATAAAAAATAAATATTAAAACATATAAAAATTTAAATAATATTATATAAATCTTAAACATGAAGATAAGTTTGTGGATATTGTGAAAATTATATATAAAACATAAAGATAAAAGAGACTAAAAATAAGTTCATTAATTGATCTAAAAGATCTACCCGAAAAAATTATTTAAGAGACTTTTTTAAGAAGCTCCAAATTTAAACTTCTCAAAAAATTATATTTTAACTACCACAAAAGTCATATCTATTAAAAAAGTAATTTTTGATTTTACAACTAAATACTCTTTTGTTTTTAAGCGCTTGTATAGTAAATAAAGTGCTACATTCCAAAAAGTAAATCCAAACAGTAACTTAACCTTCGTATCAGTGGCAGTCACCATCTCTTACGTGGCTAAGCAATACTTGAAATGTGAAAGCTGCAATAATGGAGTCCGGTGGGTATGGTCTTTTTCTAATTGTTTTAGTCTTCGTCAATAACAATAAAAAAAGAAAAGAGCTCTATATAAAAACGTTCAGCAAATGGAAAATTAGGTACAAATAAAAAAAGAAAACCTATTCAGTGGTGAACAATTCTATTTTCACCAATTTATCATTTAAAAATTAGGTACAAATAGAAGTATGTATAAAAGGACAATAATATTTTTTAAACGAATAACTAAATCATTTATTTATGGTGTTCCTTTCATCTTTATAATATTTGAATATACTATTAAAAGACTTAATTATACTTGATCCTATCATTATTAAAAGATCAAAAGTGTTGTAATTGATTTAGGTATGTCAAGATAATTGTGCTTTCTAAAAGAGACAATTTTCCACATAATATCTTTTAAACACACCTTGAAATATTTAAAAGTGAAGTAATTAGTTTAAATCAATATTTTAAAAACCAGATTAAAAGCTAAACAGATAAGACACGAGGTTTAAAAGGTTTGGTATTAGGCCTCATAAAATTATATAATTTGAAATATTATTGAAAGATGTTGTTTTTACAAGAATTTAGAATTTAATTAAAAAATAAATTGTTAAATAAAAATTAATTATTTTATTTAACAATCTATTTTTCAAATAAATTCAAATAATAATTGACCAGTTAAATTCAAATAAAATCTAAATAATTTCAAATAATAGCCGATCAACTTGTCTTAAACTTGTACATGTTGATTTGTGTGGTCTCATGTCAATTGAGTCTTTAAGAGAGAGTTGATATTTTTTTGCTTTCTATTAATGACTATAGTTGTATGAGCAGAGTATATTTCTTGAAATCAGAAGCTTTTGAGAATATCAACAAATTTAACGATAAAAAATTTACTTAAGAAAATTATAGGATTTAGAGCAATATCATCTCATTTGAGACGTACTCAAAAATATAATTGTATTTTAATTCCACTTTTATCGTATTTACTATTTTCTTGTTTTGTAAGATTAATTATATAAAAATTTTTATAGATTCATTTAACTTCAAATGTTCATCTCTTTTGATAATTAATCAAATGCATCTTTTTCTAAATATTCCGCCACTTATCAAATAAAATTTTTTATCACTCCTTTCAAAATAAATAAAATTAGACATTAGTTGTAAAACACATGATAAGATATTAGGGGGAAAAAACTTATATTTCATAATTTGAAAAAAAAAGGATTAAATCCAAATATTACACAATTTTTTGAAATGCAAGAGTTATGTGATATCATCTCTTCTTTTCATTGACGAAAGTTATACTCCCTCCGATTCATAATAAGAGTCGTTTTAGAGGAATGCACGTTTATTAAGAAAGTTAATGAAATATCTTATATACCCTTATTAATTACATGTTAAAGTGTCTTGAAAATATAATCTGTGTAATTAAGATGTGAGAGAAATTAAAGGATAATTTTGAAAGTAAAATTATAAATATGCATAAAAAATCACAAACGATACTTATTTTTAATAATTAAAATCCTTCTAAAGCGAGACTTATTATAAATCGGAGAGAGTATAAGAAATGACTTATTTGAGTTCATTTAATCGGAATTTGATTTTCTTAAAGAAATTCAGAGTATTATTGTTGTTATGTCGTCTAGGAAATAAATTTGTCTCTTGTTTCACGTGGGAGCTCAATTTCAAATTTTGGTTTTAAAGGGGCGAGTAAACTTTTAACCATAATATATTATATTTATATTATTTCAAATTTCAAAATTATTATATATATATAAAGTAGATTATAGCTAAATGTGGGTAACCGACCGACACGTGAAAAACCCCACCAGACATGTCAGTCCCGTCTCGTCGGTCACACTCAACTGTTACGGTGTGCCTCACGTTCATCATTAATTCCCAATGTTACCTCAGCCGCCTACCTTATCATCCGACGAGTGCCAGAAACTGGACCCCACCATCACCCAAACGTGCCCCTAACTGATTCATCCTGTCCCGACATCGACGGTCGTGGCGCACTCTGATTCGTTAACAGAACACGTAACCATTTAACAACCAACCCTGTATAAAATTTTCCCCGTTTACGGAAAACAGTTCCGCGAATTGCCAGGTGTCGACGACGAGCTGCCACGTGAGTCAACCTGTTTGGTAATAGGCTGCCACGTTACCTTCCGTAGCATATCAGCTCACAACCTTCATATACATATATATAGTTAATAACACTTACGTTGATCATCTCTACCAAATATTGTTCCGTTCTATTCTTCTTCTTCTTCTTTTTCAGCTTTTGGTTTTGCTTGATCTCTGAGAGATGACAATGGAGGATGAAAGTATTTCGATACTTAAAGTCGATAGTAGATCTTCTATAGAAAGCGAGCCAAGAACTCTTACTACAAATCAACTCCAATATGCAAGGGTAAGTTCATGTTTGGTATATACATATAAAGGTTAAATAATATAATATGTTATAACTATAACAATTTCTTCTGAAATTCACAAGTTGAAAATTCTGTGGCGAATTATATTGACTTTTTGTTTCTTTTTTTCTTGTAAATTATGAAAAAATCTCATATGTGAAAAAGGGTTTTGAGCAGATGATAATAATATAGTTTTTTTAAATAATTATCACTAAAACACTTGTGCATGGTGAATTGTATTGATTTTTTGTTTTTTTATTTGTTACCTATGAAAAAATGTTATGTACAAAAAGCTTTTCGGTATAAGAGAACAATCAAGGATATTGAGCGGTCTTATAATACGCAGTCTTATTTTTAACTGATCCGTTCAGCAGATGATAATTGTTCGAAAGTTTATAAGACTTTCGATGGTGAATTACCTTCATCTTTTGTTTTCTTGTTTTTTAGTTACGAAAAAGTATGATATGTGGGAAAAAAGGGTTTTGAGTAGATGATGGTAATTTAGTATCGTGTATGGTGAATTACCTTATTTTTTATTTTTATTGTTTTGCTTGTAAGTTATGAAAAGATGTTATATGTAAAAAGGGTTTTTGAGTAGATGATTATTTGAATGAATAATAACTCTTATTGTAATTAAAAATCCTAATTATACTCGTATTTTTTAAATATTTGTAATAGTGCTTTATAATAATTTGTAAATTAGGAGCTTGTGTATGGCTATAATTAGTGAATTTCGTTTTTTTATTTGGATTGTAAATTATGAGAAATTTTATATTTGAAAAAGGAGTTTTTGAGATGATGATGATTTAAATGAACTTTTGTAATTACATTTTGTATTGCAATAACTATTAATTTTATAATTATTAAATAAAAAACTTTGTGTATGGTAAATTATTTTTTAATTTTATAATTATTAAATAAAAAACTTTGTGTATGGTAAATTATATTTTTTCCGTTTTTTTGTTTTAAATTACGAGAAACGTTATATGTGAAAATATGTAACAGGAAGCAGCTTTGTACGTGTTGAATACAAGAAGCATAGAAGAAGCCATGAGAATATTCACTGAAGTACGTGCGAGCTCCTCCAACACTTTGAAATCTAGAATTTATCTTTTCTTGTTGAGTATAATTAAATTATTTTGAAAAATCGACCAACAAAATCTTCTAAAATTAGAATTTAAAAAATATAAATCAGTATCCGATCGAAAAAGGTTTTTTTTAATGAATGTTTATTAGTTTTTTATATATTTTTTAAGAAATTTAAGCAAGTATTTTAACATATGTTTATTCGTTTTTTAATATAATTTTTAAGAAATTTAAGAAAATATTTTAACATATGTTTATTCGTTTTTTTAATATAATTTTTAAGAAATTTAAGCAAATATTTTAACATTTTTCATGTCATTTTATGTTTAAAGATGGCTTCGTAATAAAGATCTTAACTTAAAAGTGTTGAATCAATCCTTTTCTTTCTTCTTCTGTTCATATTAAACACATGATTAGGAGAAAAGACATGAACATGAAACAGGATTATGGACCAATCCAAGTTAATTAGATAAATATGATACGACTGTGCGTAGGGTTTAAAGCCAGTGATGAGCTTGAAGAGGAGAAATGGAGCAGCCATGGATGTAAAGGATGCTGGAAGCTTTGGTTATACGGATGATGGACTTGAAGACATGAGAGATATTGTTACTGCTCCTTTCTAGTTCTTCCTCATTGTTTTATACCCTCATAATATTGACTTTTTCTTCAAGTGTTGTCAAAAGGTTTGATGGCTATCGAGAAGTTTGAAAGATGGTTTAAGAGTTTAATCCTCACTATGTTCTTAAATTTCTTGATTTATTATTTTGCAAATATATGTTTAGAATTAAAGATGTAAATTTTATTTATAATCTAGGGGATTTTACAAATTTTTTAATTTTAATTTTAATTTTTTTGAAATTTTATTATTTAGTTTTTTAAAATTTATGGATGTTAAATATCAACCAATTAAATGTCAATAATATAGTAATTTAATTTATTTTAAATTTGATCTAAAATTAATTTAATTTAAATAATTATATTAAGTCAAAATTTATTGTTTTGATTCTAGTTTCAAAATTGTAGTAAATGATTATATAAATAGCATTTATTAATACAAATGTTACATTTATATTATTTAGTTATTTTTAATAAGAGATTTAAAAAAACTAAAAGTGTGAGGAAATTTTTTCAAAATCTTTTTAAAATAAAATTTTTGAAGTTTACGTATTTTATTTATTAACAAATTATGTTATATTAAATTACAAAAAGAGGAATCAAATGGTGGTGGGGATGCCAAAGAATTCATGTTTAGTGTGAAGAGGACAATCATGTTGGGCTAGGAGGGTAAGTTTAAGTCGATCAGATTAGAACCAGAAACAACTGCTACATAAATACAATCTCAGATGTGTCTTATTTCAGAAAGAACATCGTACATTGTCATGAAGTATGTTACTTCCCAAGAGTTTTATCTTACATTACCATAATCTTAATTTACAACAAGCCCTACATGATCAGCGGAAATCAACCTAAACTGACATGTTAGGTACATAAACAAGTCACTACATGTGACAATCCATGTGTATGCCCACTTGCATACTAGTGTCAACAATACATTTGTATGCCCACTTGCATACTAATGTCAAACTAAATTCTGCTCATAGATTGCAGAACGAGGACTAAATCAACATGGCATCTCTAGTATACACATCAGGTTCACCTTGGCCTTGACATGCATGGATGAGCCATCTTGAAAACACAAATCCCTTCAGTATCTTCAGCTGAATGCTCTGAAGAGCTAGAGCTTAACATAGTTTGTTGTTCTGCTGTTTACCAAACAGCAAACAGGATGATCACGGCTAGACAGCAATACCAAAATGAAATAGCAGCAACAAACTGCAGCGTCTTCTTTGATTCTGTCCTGCCAGAAATTTCCAGTGGAAGTGACTCAAAATCTTTGAGTATGGGAGGAACGTATAGTGTTCCTTATCTGCACGATTCCATTTTATCGTACTCTATTAAATTCAAGTTACATAAAATATCATATAGAACGGCTAGGTAAGTTGCGATCAAGTGCTCCCAATGCAACAACAGTCTCCTTGCTGATGTCTCACTAGGGGCAATTGTCTAATTATAAAGTTGTTTAGCAGCATACTCCTGCATCATTCACAGGCCAAAATAAGAAGCATAACACGGATACCGAAAAAGATAAAAAGTGCTTAAACTTAGATGGTAGGGAAGTTCTATCAGCTTACGTTTATGCGTATTAAAACTGAAGAGGAGTGTCATTCGGAGTCCGAATGACCTGATTGACAAGTTTTCAGACTCATACTTTTGGATATATGAACATTTGATGTGTTTGAGGGAAGCTGGAAGTTTTCGGACTCATAGTTACAGTTGTTGGTATACTCCATGTTGTTGTCAATTTGTTTGATGGAATCGAATCCACCCAAGGAATTTAGTGGATCATCAAAATCCCTCAGCTCCAAATAAGGTAAATTGTCATCTGGGAAAGTTTGCTCCCCGCAGAAAGCAGCAGGGAGACCACTAGGGATGGCATTCCTTTCAGGTTGATCAAATCCTGCCAGATTGTCCAAGTCCTCTAAGTCTTCGAAAAAATCGTTTCCATCAATAAAGTTATCTGTCTGAACACCTTCCACCTTGTTGGGACTATCTACTCTCTGCAAACCCACACCCAATGAGCTACTCAATAGATTGTTTAAGTGAAAAGGGAAAACAATAAATTACACGTGACACACAAAAAAATGTAAGCATGAAAAGGCAGAATTAATATTGTCAAAGCATGTTAGGGTATACACAGAGGAAATGCAGAAATGGGCTGTTTGTACAAGAATGAGCAGCAAAGTAAAGTTTCATTACAAAGTTTAAGCAAATAAGGAATGAAATCAATTGCTTTAATGCAAAACAAAAAGTAACTCAAAATGGAAGGAATCCATAAATTTTTTTAAAGATCTAATATTCACCAGATTATAAGATCATCTTCAAATGCTCAAAAAGCACCAAACAGTTTAAGCTAATGAGAAATGGATAATAGAAAGTTGTTTTACATGAGTATGACAATAGAAATAATAACATCCAAGAAGCAGAATAAAAGAATACACTTTTATGGATAACCAAAAATGAAAATGATCAGGCAACTAAAATTGATGTAATCAATAAGAAACTAACTTCCAGACTACCATTAGGTCAAGAGAAAAGAGTAGGAAAGATTAGTACATCACTATTTTCAGGTTGCTGTGCAAGGAACTCGCTTTTTCCGAAGAACATATCTAACATTTCAAGAATATCATCATTCTCAGCCACAATCTGAGAAGCCTCAGCATTGGCATTAGTATCTGGGACCACAGTATGGTGAATAGGTGGCAGTGTCTCCAGTGGACATGATGTAGATTGTCCAACAGACATGTTCTCAGGTACATAGTTGAATGGAATATGAGAAGTGCTTGGGTTATCCTGCGTTGCAAGGGCCAAAGTGGACACACCAATAGAGGAAAAATGTCTGTCTCCTAGTTCTACTTCCTCTTCACTATCCCAATCTTCTTCCTTAAATGGCGCTCCATATTGTGCACCATTCTTCGGACCTAGCCCATCCTTCTTGAATATCACACAAAGCACATACATATCTTGAGCAATTCCTTTTTCAGTCCACTCCGTTCCCTCAAGTTTGTACTCATGCATAACCCAATCTGTACGTTCTCCATTTGGTGACTTACCTTTGTGGAAGATCAGAGTTCTTATTCTACCCACAACTACAGAATTGTGATGGACTTTTCTATCCTTGCCACTAGTTGTCCAATAACCTAAATCCGCAGATCGATTCATTCTAAAACTACCTGCATATTTTTTTTCTACAGGGCAGAAGAAGTACCACTTCAAATCACCAGTCCTCAGTGAAGATCTATCAGGAAGATCCCATGGAGCATATCTGTAAATGTAAATCTCTCCAATGACTTGAGAACGTTTCTTTCCCAAGACTTTATTCTTGAGATAGTACATAACAAGCTCCTCATCAGTTGGATAAAACCGAAAGCCAGGAAGTAGCATTGTTTTCCCCACTAAGAAAAAACAATTCTCAGCCACAATGTGAGAAGCCTCAGTGCTGGCATTAGTATCTGGGACCACAGTATGGTGAACAGGTGGCCATGTCTCCATTGGACATGAAGTAGATTGTCCAATGGACATGTTCTCAGGTGCATAGTTGAAGGGAACGTGAGAAGTGCTTGGGTTATCCTGGGTTGCAACGGTCAAAGTGGACACACTAATAGAGGAAAAATGTCTGTCTCCTAGTTCTACTTCCACTTCACTATCCCAATCTTCTTCCTTAAATGGCGCTCCATATTGTGCACCATTCTTCGGACCTAGTCCATCCTTCTTGAATATCACACAAAGCACAAACATATCTGGAGCAATTCCTTTTTCAGCCCACTCCTTTCCCTCAAGTTTGTACTCATGCATAACCCAATCTGTACGTTCTCCATTTGGTGACTTACCTTTGTGGAAAATCAGAGATCTTATTTTACCCACAACTACAGATTTGTGATGAACCCTTCTGTCCTTGCCACTAGTTTTCCAAAAACCTAAATCCATACATCGATTCACTCTATCACTACCTGCATATATTTTTTTTATTGGGCAGAAGAAGTACCACTTCAAATCACCAGTTCTCAGTAAAGATATATCAGGAAGATCCCATGGAGCATATTTGTATATGTCAATCTCTCCAATGACTGGACAGTTCTTTCCCAAGACTTTCCTCTTGAGATAGTACATAACAAGTTCCTCATCAGTTGGATAAAACCGAGCGCCAGGAATTCGCATTGTTTTCCCCACCAAGAAAAAACAACAGGAGCTCCCACTATAGAATAATTGTCTTAAAAAGAACAAGAAGAAATGGCTTTGTAATAATCTGAGATTCGTTTCAAGTTGGTCTGGGTTATACAGCTGCTTTCCCTCTTTACTAACGAGTAATCAAAATCCACAATCTGTAATCTAAAAGAATAAAGCTCTTAGAGAAACAAACTCAAGTCCAATGTCGGAACAAGGTCTTCCAAGAACACCACAGCCTCCTCCTGCTCAAAAACCCGAAGTGACACCAAAGAAAAGATGGTTTTCTCTTGCGGGGATCAAAAGACATTTGGTGTCCGAGATATACCCTGTTTCAAAAATCATAAGCTCACAAAAAACTAACAAAAAAAATATGAACAAGACGATAAACTTTACACAGATTCTGGCACGAATAAGGCGAAATATATGATCTCTTTATCTTTAGAAAAGCACCAACACCCAGATAATAAGAGAGTAATAAAGCATCAAAGAATTCGACTTTGAATAAAAAAAAACACAAAAACTCACAAAAAAAATCAAGATGTAGAGACTCAGAAAGTCTGAAACCATGAGATCATTAAGCATAAAAATTCAATCTTAACACGAACCCAACAACATCAAAGACAAAGAGATCAAAATAATAAAACAAAGACAGCATTAAACCTTAAATCACACAAACAAGCTAAAATCAAAAGCAAAAAATGCACAAAGAACAGAAATATCAGAAAACCAAACAAAATCCAGATAACACCGAAGCAGATGAGACTGATTAATCAAGAACCATACCCGAAAAGAGGAGGCCGCGGGGAAGGAAGAGAGAGTGACAGCGCCAAGAAAGAGAGGTAGAGAGCAATACACAGAAAATAGCAAGAGAGAGCGAGAGGGGGAGATTTTCTATACTCCTTTCAGTCTTGACTCATTGACTGTCATGTTTTTGTTTATTTTCTTTTAATCTATTTTTGTGATGATTTATTTAATTAAAATTTTAAAAAATGGAATTAATCTGTAACTTGCGTAGGAATTTTGGCTTCTGATTCGCTTGTAGACTTTGACTTCTCCACTTTTCTTAATTTTTATTATTCCTTTTTCCTGTTTACATTCTTCGTGGTTACCTTCTGCAGCAGTGGCGAGGAGGTTGATTTTTTCAAATTTTTAATATTTTATTTTGTGAAATAATTTTAAATTTTTTATAATTTTAATGATCAAGATAAATTGTTTTAGATCGAAAATAATAATAATTTTTATTAAAACGGAAATTTAATTTTTCTTAATTTTTAATAATATTTTTCTTTTTATATTTTATTAATTTAATTTTTAATAATTTAAAGATTAAGACTTTAAAATAATTTTAAATATATGGTCATGATAAATATGATGTCAATAATAATTTTTATTAAAATAGAAATCTGAGTAAAAACAAAGTAAATTATGCAAATATCAAATAAATCATGATTTTTTTGACAATTAACATTTTTTATTTTTAATTTCAGAAAATCAGAAGATTGAATATAGCTCTGTGCATACTAGAAACACCTTTTGATGCAACAATTCATACGGATTTTTTTGGATTTTCACTATTTTTCCCCTTATATCTTGTGGAAATTTATATAGTAATTTCTTGGAAATAAAAAAATAAAGAAAATATAAAGCACATTTTATTAATTGATCCAAAAGGAAAAAAAAAACACATCAAAATTTCAAGTTGAGCATCTCAAAAGTTTCATCTTACATTAACATAATCTTAAACAACTCCTACATAAATACAATCTCAGATGTGTCTTATTTCA
>JANVCL010000212.1:30973070-30983749 GCA_026546855.1 Erythroxylum incrassatum | reverse complement strand
AAATTCAAAAATTTGCTACCCGAATTAATTCGGGCCGGGCCGGGTAATCGGGCCGGCCCGAATAATGCTCACCCCTAGTGGCGAGGAGTTTGGTTATTTCATTTCTTTTTATATTTTATTTTGTAAAATAATTTTTAATTTTATATAATTTTAATTTTACTCAATCGAATCTAAATATTTGATTATCAATTAAGGATGATAATAAGTTGGCTCGTGGTTTAGTACTGCAAAGTTGTAAAAATATTTTTTAAAAAATTTAAAAGCATAAAACAACATGTTTTTAATTAATCTTAGGCGTGCGCTATCCAGACTCAGATTTACTTGAAGCTCAATTCTTTTAAATAAAATGACATCATTTTGTTTTAAAAAATTAGACTTCATATTGGTTTGAACTTAAGTCTAACCTCTAGGTCGATTCATTAAAAAATTTGAATCTAAATAATATTATATATTATTTACTATAATATATAAAATAAATTTATTATTATTTATAATTTTATTTTAGATTCAATCTCATTTTAAATTATTAGATTTATTATGTATTAATAGGCCATGTATTTTTATTTCAATAAAATATTTTATTTTATACTATATTTTTACTTATTACTTTTTATTTATTATATACCGGTTGTATAATAATTTAATATTAGTCAAATCTTAATCTTAATCTTTTTTTATTGGTTTAATGTTCGGTCCAATTTTTTAAACATCGAATGTAACAAATTTCATCAATGTTGTATGAAAACAACAAACAAAAAAGGAAGTATTAAATCTTAAATCACACAAAAAAAAGCTAATATAAAAGCAAAAAACCACATATAGAAAAAAATTCAAAAAATTCAAGAAAACTTAGATAATATCAAAGTAAAAGAGATTGATTAATCAATAATCATACCCAAAAAATAGGGATGCCAAATTTAATCTGACCCAATTTTAATCAGGGTTGATTGGGCCGCAACCTGACCCGATCGTGATTCAATCGTTACTTTAAAAACGATATCATTTATATATATATATGTATATATTTTAAATATGATAGACTGGGTTGGACAAGCCATGAGCCACTCTAGTCTGTGGTAGGGCCTGGCTGAGCGAGGGGTGAACCAAACTTGGCCCGATCCATTGACAAGTCTACTGAAAAGAGGACGCCGCGAGAAAGGAAAAGAAAGTGAGACTGCCACAAAAGCGAGATAGAGAGCAATGCAAAGGGGAGAGGGAGAGGGAGAGGGAGAGTTTTCTATACTCTCTTGAGCCTTGACAATTGAGTGTCAAGTTTCTTTCCTTTTTGTTTTTTCTCCTTTTAATATATTTTTGTGATGGTTTATTTAATTAAAAATTAAAAATGGAATTAATTGGTAACTTGCGTAAAAGTCTTTGTCTTCTGATTGGCTAGGTAGCTTTATAGACTTTGACTTCTGCACTTTTCTTAATTCTTAATATTACTTTTTTCTTTTTACATTCTATTTTTGTAAAATAATTTTAATAATTATGTTAAACTTCTTTTATATAATTTTCAATTTTTCTACCTTAAATACTTTAACAGAACAAGTTTTGTTTAATTGAAAAATAAATAAGTCGAGAATCTTCAACCTACTAAGCGAAACCGGTGATTTCTCAAGCATGATTAGCTAAAGTTAAATTTCTATTAAAGATGGTAATACCTTTTTAAGGAATAGTTGGTTTTCACGAGGTTCATCTCGAGCCCTCACCTAAGCATGAGCATTTTCGTTTTCGTTTAAGAAAGCATTTTTGGTGCAGACTCCACTTTAATAGAACATGTTATTAGAGTAGTTAAGCTCTAGTAATCTCTACTTTTTTTTTGGTAAAAAAAGGTGAGCTAAGCTCACAATACAAACAAACTAGCACAAGTACATAACACCAACTAAATCATGATTAAGCCAAGAATGCATGCCAGAAGGAATACTCGGAAGAGAATGAAAGCCAGGAGCATGATCATGAGTCAAATGAGATAAAAAGTCTGCCGCAAAATTAGCTTATCTATGAATGTGAGCAAAAGAGAGAGCTGCAAATCCCCCAGCAGTAGAACGGATCAGCTTAATTAAAGAGGCGCAACATGAATTGACAACACAATTGCCAACGATCATATCTACCGCCACCTTATTATCACACTCCACAATAAGGTGAGAGAATCCCAACGCTTTAGCCTGTCGAAGACCATAAAGAACTCCCCAAATTGCAGCCATCAAAATGGGGCAAAAGCCGATATTAGCAACATATCCCCCACACCACCTACCGAAATGATCTCTAAAAACTCCCCCACAAGCTACTGCCGAATTAGAATACAAAACCGGGGCTTCAGAATTTAATTTAATGAAGTTACTAGGAGGACAATACCAGAAAACCTGAATATGCCCTTCCTGGATAAAAGTAGGACCACAAATGCCCAGGATGTTGGAACAAGAGGACCAGAAGAGAGAGCTTCATGAATGATCGACATTGCAGATTTGTGTTTATGCCTGAAGACAAAATCATTCCGGCTTTTCCAAAGAAGCCAACAGCAAGACACAAACAACTCAGGCCATCTAACTTCATGAACAACTAGATCCTGCAAATTTAAATTAAAGTGTAACCAAGAACGAAAATCATTACAGCTCATAAAATCTCGATAATAAGCATGAGGCAAAATTAAACACCAGACTTGACATGCTGGGAGACACCCTCGCAAAACATGAAGACTGTTTTCTAAATCATCGTTGCAAAAAGGGCAAACAGCCGAAGAACACAAATGGCGTCTTCTTCTTTCAGCATTAGTCATGATGCCATTGTTTAGAACAAGTCAAATAAAAGTTTTAATACGTTGTTGCACCTTCAACTGCCAAATAAGCTTCCAGAAGTGATCAGTGTCGTGGGCAGTAGCTTCTGTAAGGTAATGAAAAGCCGATTTAATAGAAAAGTTACCCGAGGAAGAAAGCTTCCAATAAACAACATCCTCCCCAGCCTGTAAAGAAAGAGGATGAATTGCTGCAATGCGACCCAAAGTGTCTTCCGAAAAGAAACCAGCGAACAGATCCCAATTCCACTCTCCATCATCCTTGACAAAAAAACTAATGGATTTATCAATCAACTCCTCTGAGATAGGCCTTAAAGCCATATGAAACAAAGAACAAACAATACCAGGTACCCAATGATCAAACCAAAAGTTGATTGAAGTTCCATTACCAACTGACCACGAGGCACTGCAAGAAACGTCTCCCCAATAAGTGCAAATACCTTTCCAAAGACTAGAGCAATTACGCAGGGGAACCGGACAAGAACCAGAGGAACGCCTGAAGTTATATTTCGAAGCCAGCACCCGCACCCAAAGAGGGTTATGATTGGAGAAGACCTCCCAAGCCAACTTCATTATAAAAGCAGCATTGAGCATTTTTGGGTCACGAAAAGCAAGCCCCCCACTTAATTTAGGCTGCGCCACTTTACTCCAAGCAATGGGAGCCATTTTCCTTTCAGACTCCTTACCACTCCAAACAAAATGACGAGTAATCTTCTTAAATTCAGAGCACAAAGTGGAAGGGATGACTAAGGTCTGCATAACGTATGAAGGCAAAGAAGAAAGAACAAAGTTGGCCAAAGTAACACGCCCTGCAAAAGAAAGATTAGTAGCATTCCAAGCAGCAATCTTAGAATTCATACGATCCAAAATATAAGCGTAGTGCTTCTTGGTCATCTGAGAATGAAGGAGAGGTACTCCCAGATATTTTCCCAAATCTGTAGTTTTATGAAACCTCAGCCCTGTACTCAACTTATGACGCTTTTGAGAAGGAACATTTTTGGAAAAATAAACACTATTTTTATGGGCATTGACCAACTGACCCGAGCTAGCACAAAAGTTGTCAAAGACCTCTTTAATAATGCAAACTTGAGACATTTCAGCTCTAACAAAGAGAAGAAGATCATCAGCAAAGAACAAATGGCTGAAGAGAGGACCATCCTACTTGAGACGAATAGGCAACCAATTTCCTTCATTAACTGAATTTAAAATCCCATGAGATAATCTTTCCATGCAAAGGACGAACAAATAAGGTGATAAGGGATAACCTTGCCGTAAACCTCAAGTTGGCATAAAGGAATGAGACAAACCTCCATTCCACAAAAGATGCAACGAAGAAGATGTTACACGGTCCATAATAACTTCCACAAAATTAGAGGGAAAACCAACATCCAGGAGAGTATCCTTTAAAAAATGCCAGCTAATTCGATCATAAGCCTTGGCAAGATCAACCTTAATAGCCATGAACTCCAATCTTCCTTTCTTATTTTGCATGGAATGCACAACTTATTGTGCAATAATAATGTTCTCAGTTATATGCCTACCAGGGAAAAAACTTGTTTGAGTAGGCCCAATAAGAGAAGGCATCAACATTTTAATTCTGTTAGCTAAAGCCTTAGTAACAATCTTGTACATAACAGTATAAAGAGAGATAGGCCGATACTGAGAGATGTGCTTGGGGACATCAACCTTTGGGATTAAACAAATAAGAGTTTTATTCATCTGAGGGCTAATTCCACCGCCATGAAGAATACGACGAACTTCATTACAGACATCCGACCAGACCTTATGCCATTGAGACTAATAAAAACCCGCCGGTAAACCATCAACTCCTGGCGATTTCCAAGGTTTCATATCGAAAAGAGCTTTTCTAACCTCATCATTAGTAAAATTGTTAGCACAATTTAACACACTATCACCAAGAATAGGAAAGCACCCTTTGAGATGATAAGAGGGCTTAGAAGAGCAGTCTTCCAGATAAAGATTAGAAAAATAATTAATAGCCAAAAAATAAAGAATACCTGGATCATCATGCCACACATCAAAATCATCTTTAAGTAACTCAATCTTGTTTCTCTTCCTTCTGCGAATTGTTCTTTGGTGAAAGAAAGAGGTATTTTTATCACCCCATAAAGCCCAATCACTACGTGATTTTTGAAACCAGAAAAGCTTCTCACGAAGAAGAAACCTCCTCAAGCTCCTTCATTAAATGTACTTCCAACAGCTCAAGAGAAGGAGACTGCCTAACACCAAGGGTGCGCTGAATACCCGAAAGTCTCGCAAGAAGTTGTTTCTTCGTACGAAAAATGTGCCCAAAGACCTCGATGTTCCAAGTCTGAAGTTTCTTGCTAAAAATCCCCAAATCAGTCATAAAATTATCGTGAATAGACCAGTGCTGAGCAACAAACTCTGGGAAATCAGTATGGGACAACCAGGCCTGGAGAAACCTGAAAGGTCTATCTTTAACCGGAGGAATGTAACCACAAAAACTCAGGAGAAGAGGTCGATGATCAGAGGAAATTCTAGCAAGATGAGTAATCGAGCCTTCTTGAAATTTAAAACGCCAAGCTGCATTACAAAGACCCCTATCAAGCCTTTCATGAAGTAAACCCCTTTTCCATGTAAAATCAGGGCCCTTGTAACCAATATCAATAAGATTAGAATTATGGAACCATTCCTGAAAAGGTTTACAAATCCCTGAGCGATTAACAGAGCCTCCACGCCTTTCTGAAGAGGAAAGCAAGGAGTTAAAGTCACCCATAATGATCCACGGCTCCTGAATAGTATCATTAATAAGCTGAAGCAGAGGCCAAACTCTATTGCGAATAGTAAGAGAAGGATGAGCATAGACAACAGTGAAGAAAGAGAGGAATTTACCCTGCTCACAAATACTCATATGAACAAATTGGGAGTGATTGACAAGAATGTCAACCGACCAATTCTGCTGCCAAAGAATCCAGATACCGCCACTAAAACCATTAGCCTCACACCCTGTGAGATCGAGCATAACCAATCTTAGAAATACACCTATCCGCTAAAGTACCACTAATCCGAGGTTCAAGAAGCACAACCATAGATGGTTTATGAAGCTGCAAAAAGCACTTCAAAGAACGCAAGAAGGAGGGGCTCTTGGCTCCCTGACAGTTCCATGATAAAATAGACATATCAGTCATGCAGGACACTTATGTCATGGGTGTGATTTTAACTCATAGGCAGGGACAGAGCCAGAAATTTAAGGTAGGAGGGTCCAAATGTTTAATTTTTTTAAAATTTAGGGGGCTCAATATACCACTGATTCCAAAATAACTTCATCTTTATATATATATATATATATATTGCACCACTGGGTCCCACCTAGCTACGTCTATGATCACAGGCGTGAAATAATTAAAATGATAAAACATAAAAAATTTATTGATTGTTTTTTTAATCATTTTGATTTTAATTATATTAATATTAGTTTAATAAAAAATATATTTTTAATTTTAATTATGGTACTATTAATTTTATAAATAAATTAAATTTTAAATAATAAAAAATTGGATTCCATTTTTTGTTTTTTATTATCTTAATATTAATTTTTAAATAAAAATTTAAGATAAAATTTAAATTTTAAAAATTGATTAATTTATTAAAATTATTTAATTAATTTATAAATTATGTAGAAATATTACATTAAATTAAAAATTGATTAATTTTATTATTAGATTAGCAATTTTGTTTTTTATTATTTTAATTTTAATTTTTTAAAATAAAATTTAAAATTTATAAAATTGTGTCACAATGTGACACATTTTTATTTTTATTTTTAAATTAAATTTATAATAAAAAATTGATTAATTTATTAAAATTGTTTAATTAATTTATAAATTATAGAAAAATGTTAAATTAAATTTTTTAAATTTTATTATTATATTAAATTATCGATTTTTTGCTGTTTTATTATTTTAATTTTAATTTTTTAAATAAAATTTAAAAATTGTGTGACACATTTAAAAAAAATTAGACGATAAAAATTTTCAAATTTAAATATTGATTAATTAATTAAATTTTTTTAATTAATTTATAAATTATGAAAAAATATTAAATTAACTATAAAAATTACGTCATTTTCTATTTAAGAAGTATTATATATATATACAATAATAGTTTACATGAAAGCATCAGATTTCATGTAATAGTTTACATATATATAATAGTTTGTAACTCATGTGCTTTTTATATTTTAAATTGAAATCTGATGCTTTCATGTAAACTATTATTGATCTAAAATGTAACGTATAAACAAATTAAAATATGAAAATATTTATATAAATTATTCAAAATATAGCATTTTATATAAAAATATCCGAGCAACCCCCGATTCACAAGTTGGGCATATAGCAGGGGCCTTTATTTTTAACTTAGTATCTAAAAATGAAAATTTAGTTTAGGCCTAATACGAAATTAACCACTCAAAGTCAAACTACCTAAATACTTTTTTTTAACAATAACGCATGCGCTCAGCGCATATTATTGAAATCCAATGTTAAAACGTCATACAAAAAAGAAGGAGGGCATACCCCCATTCGAAATCAGACATAGAATTAGCCGCCCTAGCTATGGTATGAGCAACTTGATTCGCTAGTTTTCTAACAAACGCAAAAGAGACCGACTATAGCTCATGAAGGAGAGCTTTACAATCTTGAATAATCACGGAGAAGTAAGAGGAAAAAATATGCGTAGATTCCAAAAATTGTGAAACAATCTGAAAGTCCGTTTCCACGCAGATGGGGAAAAACGATAAAGATTTGATCCGACTCAAAGCTTCCCGAAAGCAAAGTGCTTCGCCAATTTGTGGATCTCGCCAACCTGGAAGTTTTAGCAATTTACCAGCACAATTTCGCCCTTGAGAGTTTCGGATAACCATACCAAGACCATAATGCCCATCTTCCAACAAAGCAACATCCACATTACATTTAAAATGGTTTGGAGCTGGAGCTACCCAATGCCCTGGAGGGCGTGGCATTCGTGTGGCTTGAATAGCAGTTGACGTCTTTGCTGCGTTCCATTCAGAGAGTGTCGTCCGTGCGCGGCTTAGTATGAAAGGATGAGGCTGAGCTCGCGATGACCACACTACATCATTTCGATACAACCACAGACTCCATATAATCATAAAAAACTCCTCCTGATGTGTTGGTGAGAAGGATGTAACCACATCCTGGAGCCATTCCTGCAGAGAAGAAATAGCATGCCATCCCACATTTGAAAGTAACCAAACTAATTGCGCAAAATCGCAATTATAAAAAACATGTAGCGTCGTTTCTGACTCCTTAAGGCAAATAGGGCATGTATCATCCAAGAGCATATGTCGTCCTCTCAATGTGTTCCTACATGGAAGGATATTATGTAGAAGGCGCCAAATAAGAATCTGTACTTTACCTGGGACTTGAACTTTCCAAAGCTTTTCCCATGGGAATCCATCAACTAGAAAATGTTCATTAGCCATCTCCGTACTAAGTCTGTATCCATCTTTGACTTGGTATTCGCCTTTTCTGTTTTTTGTCCATACCCAATCATCCACAGTAGGCAAGAGACCTAGTGGAATTTGTAGAATGAGAGCTGCATCACGTGAGCTAAAAGAGTGGTGGATCAACGGTTCATTCCACTGTCTTCCTATCATGAGATCCGCAACCATATTCAAGTTTTGATCTTCCAAATATTCCGTCTGAATAGTAGGTTCGCTATCATCCATCAACCAGGAATCTCGCCAGATATTGATGGTAGCACCATCACCAACGCGTCGTCGACATCCCTGCATTAAGATAGGCCTTGCTTGACATATACTTCTCCAAATCTGACTTGGATTGTTGCCAAGGGGTGCTGTCAAAAACTCAGAGTGTGGGAAGTATCTGGCTTTCAAAATTTTTGCGGCAAAAGAGTTAGAATATTTAATCAATCTCCATCCTTGTTTTGCTAATAAAGCAAGGTTAAATTGTCGCAGGTCGCGATAACCTAAGCCTCCATGAATCTTTGGAATAGCAAGGCGTCTCCAGCGAAGCCACTTAATACCCTTGTTATCCCGATCTCCATTGCTCCAAAAGAAACTATTCATTAAAGTTTCCAAATCCTTACATATGTCTATCGGTAGTTGAAAGAGTGATATGATGTAATTTGGCATTGCTTGCGCCACTGTTCTCAATAGAACGTCCTTTCCGGCTTTTGATAATAATTTGGCTTTCCATCCCTGCAATCTCTTCGTTAGTTTCTCCACCACATACTGAAAAACTTGTCTCTTATTTCGCCCTATAACCGATGGCATACCCAAATAGCTAGTATGACCTTCCTACTCGTTAACCCCCAAAATCTGACAAACCGAACCGCGGATAGTTGCTTCTGTATTTGGAGTAAAGGGCACCCCATATTTTGAGAGATTTATTTTTTAGCCTGAAGCTGTCTCATAAAGATGTAAACACTCTTTCAGTTGTAATGCCTCTTCGCTTGTAGCACGAGTAAAGAAAAGAGCATCATCCGCGAAGAAAAGGTGAGACACCGGAATGGCCCCTCTTGCAACCAGAGCCCCGTGAATACGACCTTGTGCTTGATATTTAGATAAAATAGCCGATAAAACTTCTGCACAAAGAATGAAAAGGTATGGTGAAAGGGGGTCGCCTTGACGTAACCCCCTGCCAGGAATTAAAGGGCCATGTTCTTCAGATCCACGTATGAAATAATATGAAACAGAAGTGACTATCCTCATAATTCTGGTAACCCATAACTCATCAAAACCCAACTTCAGCATGATTAATCTCATGTATGTCCATTCTATTCTATCGTATGCTTTACTCATGTCCGTCTTAAAAGCCAGGAAACCACGACGACCTTGAGTCTTCCGTTTGAGTGTATGAAATAATTCATAAGCCACAATTATGTTATCCGTAATCAGTCGGTTTGGGATGAAGGCACTCTGGGTATCGGTAATGACCTGTGGCAGAATTAATTTTAGTCTGTTCGCCATCGCCTTACAAACTACTCTATCAGTGACATTGCTCAAAGAGATGGGACGCAGATCAACCACTGTCGCAGGGGTTTTCTTCTTTGGGATAAGAATCATATTGGTTCGGTTCTGTCCAGGCATCGGAGTGTTTCCATTTAGGTAGTTTAAGCACTCAGTTGTAACCTCCGGTCCCACTATATCCCAAAAAGTTTGAAAGAACCCGTCAGGTCCCGGGGACTTTTGTGGGTGCATGGAGAATAGAGCTTGACGGATTTCCTCCCCAGTATAGGGAGCCAATAATAAGGCATTTTGCGAAGGCGTCACCTTCGAATCAATATATTGTAAAATTGGCCCTGGATCACCATGTGAAGGCGTAAAAAGATCTTGGTAATAGTTCACGATTAGCTCCGGTAATCCTGAATCCCAATCAACCCACTCGCCATTATTGTTCTGAAGTCGAGAAATCTGATTTTTCCTCCTTCTATGAGATGCCATCATATGAAAAAATTTGGAATTCGAATATCCCTCTGCTAACCAGTGCTGCTTAGAACGTTGTTTCCAATAAACCTCATTCTTCAGCAATAAATCCCATATTGTTTCTCAGTCGTCTGTAGTAATCCCATATCCAGAGTAGGTTGTCTTCACAAGAATGCCAATTGACGGTTTACTTCACGCAGACTGTTATAGAAGACCCTTGATGTGACTGTGCCCACTCTTATAAGTACCGAGAGCAACACTTAAGGCGATCTTGAAGAGTTGAGATCGTATTTTCAGTCCACCCTCTACTGACCAGTTGTTTACACTCATCTTCGATAACCCATTCTGATTCAAAGCGAAAGCATTTCTGGACATATCTCTTTAGCGTCACGCCTAGAGAAAGGAAAATTGGAAGATGATCAGAAGATGTTGACTGTA
>JANVCL010000212.1:30961414-30972970 GCA_026546855.1 Erythroxylum incrassatum | reverse complement strand
TTGTAGATTATTATTGGATGACTGTAATAACTGAAAATGATTAATTGTGAACATGGGCTCAAGTTTCTTACTGTTTTTTTTAAAGAGAGGCGAAAATGTTATACTGAGTTTTAATCGACTAATGTAGTACGCCACACTCGCGGGGCACGAACTCGGATATCACTAACGATATCGGATTCGAGTCACTCGGGAGTGGGGTGTTATATATAAAGAGGTTAAATAAATAAGTGATCACTCTTTTAATGTTAGCTTTCACTGGAGAACGTATTTCTAGTTCACGAAGAACTAATTTTATTTAATATTTTAAAAACTAAATCAAAAACTAAACAATTAAAATAAAAAGATGAAAATTTAAAAATTCGACTTATAAAAGTGGTTAGAATTTAATTCATAATTTGTTAAATAAAAAAATTAATTTACTATAATTTATCAAAATCAATTAATTTATAAAAATCAATGGATTAAGTGATAAATTGATCATTTTTTAATAATAAAAGTTATTAAAATAAATAAAACTAATAAATTATAGGTCTGTTTTTTCTATTTTTAATTTAAATTTTCTGTTTTTGTTTTCAATTAAAAAAATAACCATTTGAGCTTTTTGTGTTTGTTCTTTCAATTTTCAAAAATTGTAAAAACTGTAAATATCTAATAAAAAAATTAAAATTTAATTTCTTAAAAAAGAAATACTAGTATTAAAAATATTAAAACATTGATATCAAACAATGTTTTATTTTTATTTGAAAAAATAGAAATTGAAAACAAAAAAATAGAAAATGAAACCAATTTTTACCGGAACAAATTAAATCAATTCTTTAATCATTTATTTTATTAGGATTTTAGAGCTAGAAGATAATAAGAGAAACATAGATAAAGTTCTTACAAGATAAAGTTCTTCAAACCCTTCCAATCAATAGAAAAAATAAATGATAATTCAATGCCACTAAGAGCCAATTACACACTACATTCCTTCACTGATGTATGAAAACAACAAACAAAAAAGGACCTGATCTATTGGTATAATGTTTTCCAACAAAAGAGTTGGTAAACACAATCACTTTGATACACTTCTTGGAAGAATAGGGGAGGGAGCATTTTTCCATACAATGGTTTCAGATCAGAAACTGAACTGGCCGCCTGAAAACAGTTTGTCCAATCTGATTATAAAGCAGTAGCCGGGAATAGGTAGATGTACACACAAACATAAGTTGCTTCCGGTACCTAACCAATCTGACATATGCAGTAGTAGCAACGAAAACCAGAAAACTGCAGCCGATACCCGTTCTGCACTCTTATTTCCACAGCAATCACTCTGTACAGTATTTGCTTTCTGAAAATGGATCATAAGTATATAGCATATCTCTTTTGTAGATGCTAAATTCCTCACTAGCAAATAAAGTCCTATCGGACGAGGGGAAGGAACGGAAAAGGATCCTGTGTTTGAGTAATATCAGCCTGCTAGACTCATAAGTATTTCAGCCGGTACAAATTACAAAATCCTCACACCGGAGAGAACAGGCCAAAACTGTTGCCAATATTCTGTTTCATATCCAACAAATTCCCCAACATGAAGATGCAGTGAGCCAATTGCAGTCTTACTGTGCAGATACATTTAACTCTGCCCTCCATATTTCACTGCGCTGGCTCAGGAGTTAATTGTACAACCAATCATACCTAACATCACAATATTCCATTTAAAACTCTCTGATAGTAGTCATATTGCCGTGTGCGCCAGGCATCTAGGCTGCTGCTGATCAGAGAAAGCACCAACGATACACATTGCTGCTCGAAAGCAAGACAAATAGTTACATACATAGCAGCATAGCCATGAGCCAATTGGTATGATAATAAATCTCAAATTTACCTCTTCCGTCAAACTTAGATGGAACCTTTTTCTTAGATTCTGTATAGTCCTCGGACCACCTTTGAAGCAAGGAAAGCCCGAATCCTGTCCAAAAGCATGTGCATCTAAGTAACATTTCGGCACAAGTGTGGCAAGGTGAAATTTATGTTGGCCAAAGACTGCCTATAATTCCTAGACAGATTCCTAATGGAGAAATATAAATGTATTTAAGTCTGACAATTCATATTCACCCTCTTTTTGTCCCTTTGTTTTACTCACTCTTTGACAAGGACATGAAAAGAGGCTACAAATAGCAAAACTGATGACCTTACCTGCAGCATCTCAACAAGAAGAATGATTCGCTCTGCATGCTTACGGCATGTTAAGAACCCCTGAATGCATAGAACCTGGATCCAAATGGCAAAATCATCAGTTAATGTCCTGACAAGGGGTGGGACAAAATAGGAATGACAAAACTACAAAATAGTTGATCAATACTTTAAAATAGTCGAAAAACTCGCTTGGAACTCCCTCAGCATCAGAATCCATGACCTACAATGATTGCAGACATTCCAATTACAATTGGATTAAAAAAAAATTGAACACCAAGGAAGATGTTAAAACATCTGCAGATAATGAGGTTGAAAAGGAACAACCAAAGGGAAAAAGTAAAGATAGCAAACTGAACAAAGGCATGATACAAAAGTGAAACCCCACCTCAAGAAGTTCTCTGGTAAGTTTAAATGGCGCACTCTCAAAATTCACACCACCAGGTGAATTGGAGAGCATGAAGCCAAAATCAATGTGTATAATATGACCATCTTCATCCAATAATAAGTTTCCATTGTGCCTATCCTTTACCTGAAGTTAAAAACATTTATTTTATCATGAAGTGTATACAAGAAAGGAAGCCCTGAAACAAGTCAATGCTTTAGATGACAGAAGGTTTTGAAAAGTTTCCTGCTTCATACAAATAAAATAAACTAAAATGCTTTAGATGACTATTTACACCAAGAAACTGTAACTGGGGTGCAGAGCAGATCTAAGACCAGGCATAAGTTTTTCTGTGGTAGCTGATATATGAATGACATCAGCAATTTAGAGTCGAAGGACTGGGAAGGAAGAAGGCACCATACCTGTAGAAGATAGCACACTAGAGAATATCCAGCCATACTTTCAACAAAGTTCCTCTGAAAAGAAAATGTAATTACTGAGTAACGTATCCTAATGAATAGAGAAATAAACATGCCATCAATGTCTGTTACTTTAGAAAAGGACCAGTAACCAGAATGCTATTGACACAGATTAGAACATTTGACATGTATAATACCTGTGCAAGCTTAAAACTTTGGGAATTCTCTTCATACTTGGCAACAAAGAAATCACGCAAACTTGAGATGTTGGGGTATCTACTTTTTATTGAATGAAGCGAAGCCTAAAAACCAGGAAACATTATAATTAACATTCCTATGCAATTTTCTCATGATAACAAAAATTGTATATTATTACCGTGTCAGGGATTGTTTCAATGAGAGCTGTATAAGAAGAAGTAACCAAAACTTCATAGGGGCGTAACCAGAGAGGAAGACCAGCTTCTTGAAATATATCTGGCATCAGATGTAACTTTGTAAGCAGGAGTCAACTAAAAGAATAAGGGGGAATCCAATATCTTACTAGAATAGGGACAAAAGCTTCAAAATATGGAAGTCAAACAAATATTTGACAAGAGCTGCTCTAGCAACCGTCACTGTGTTTCCAGATTGCTGATCATAATGGAAGTTTTTGTTTTATTTATCTTCTCAAGACATCTGGGGAGTGTATCAAATTCAGTTTTGGCAGAAAAATATGATGTATATTTTTCTTACAAATATGATACATATTTTAGGAAAGAATAAGAACAAAATTCTTTGCGTCTTCGTCAGCAAAGAGAAACAACAAAGAATAACTGGCTGCTTTGGACTACCAACACCAAATTTGCAGCCTGGTCGCTGTAAAGATATTCACAACACATACCATAAAAGTGAGAAATTAGTTGCACTGCAAGATGCTCCTGCCTACAATCATCACCACTCTTCACAATAACCTATGTGGGAAACAAGCACATAGAAACTTCCGTAAATAAACATACATATACTATGTAAATTTCGGTAGAAAGATCAACTCCATATTTGCCTCAAGATTAGAGTAAACACACCAAGTGATTAAGAAGTATAGGATAAGAACTAAACATATATGCAGATGCATCAATGCATCACTGGGAATCAGCAATGTTTCAAATTCTAATATAAACAGGTGAACCGATATGACAATATTACCAGATCCAAACAGTTCAGTTTGCACTATGATCATCCAGGCATATATAAAGCATCTACTGGAAAAGTACAAATATAAGATAAGAATACGCAAGCACTAAAGATAATGACTAAAAGACTTCTATGTTCCAAAAATATAGTTAAATAAAACCAAGCTATTATCAGTTCTAACAAGAAAGAAAAATATAAGATCTAGAACTTACAGATCGCAGGTCCCAACCAGGTAATTTTCCATACATTGAATTTTTACGTGTTCTCTCTTTTTTAACGTCCCAAAGTTCACCCCATAAGGGATCTGTTGCCTTGGGAGTACCACCATTACCCTGTTGGAAAATTAAACCATTTAAAGAACCAACATTTTGCACCGGAACAGAGAACAAGACACTCCATTTGCATGAACGCTCACCCTTGGTTGTGCATCAGATGAATCTTGGCCTGCCCCTTTTAGAGGGAGTCCAGGAGGTGCTTCTCCTTTGGCTGCTGCAGCCTGCAGAAGGCAGTTACTTTACCAAAACCTCTTTGATTAAAAAAAAAAAAAGAATCAGCATATTCAAGCAAAGGTCCACCTTCACTTCTTCTATGGCAATTGTACTTGGAACCCGACGATGCTCCTTACGATGTGATGCTTCTTGATCGCCAATGCCTTCCATCTTAATTCTGGGATCTACTGTCAGCACTACTCTCACCCATTCCATATCACTATCATATTCTGTCCCTTGATGCTGACTACTACTACCAGAGCCAGATTGCAAAACAGATGCTTCAGTGTTCATTGGTTGCCCAAGAAATTGCTTCTCCACAAAAAAGCTCACATTAACGACTTTCAATTTAGCCCCCGAGGAATGTGACATTGCCTGGTCAATGGCTTGAGCTGTAGATATTGACATCCTATCGCTACTGTTCCGATACACTTCCTGGACAGTCCACAAAGGATAAGCCCATGGAGGTGGTTTTGGCAAAAATGCATCTCCATTAGCCAGAGGTATCCCTCCTCTGGAAAGCTTTTGAGAGCCAGATGTATCCTTCGTATTGCTGAAAATGAACAGAAAACTGGTGTTAACAATATACCATAAAATGTTATCTATGTCAATGCTGATTTATGCGTAATTAACACCCAAGATTTAACAGAAAATTACCTTGGCATTTCAATTTTCAAGACTTCAACACAAATTAGATAAGGTGCCTTCTCCCTTGAATTCATAAGCTGAGCTTCATCTTCTGGTATATGAACCACACAATACATACCCTTACCCATGGGAAAGCAAACTCCTACAGCAACATAAATTTACCATTTACATATAAAAAACACTAATGGAATGTATATCTCAGAACTGGCATTGAGTTTTAACACATATGAATATGAACTTCTATATTTAATTACGAATTTTCTTTCCCTGTCTATTTAGATACAAATAAATTTCTTAAGATTAAAAGGGGAAAGAGCACAAATTACTGTTAACAACATGGCAGCAGAAGCCACATTACTAGAATAACTTTTGCAGCTTAGAAAAATCTAAAAGTTTACTTGCACTACCAAAAAATAAAGATCAAAAGAAAAACCACTCTCCACCAGATATGTCCAATTCCCAAAAAACATCAGCAAATCAATTGTAGATTTGTGTGGCTAGTCCCTTGTTAAGCTATTATAGGCAACTTGATTTTCAAAAGTATTCTAGCTTTTGAACAGCCATCTTTCAATTAAAGTCCACCTTAATTAGAACAAATACCTCCAGTATTTTGAGCTTCAGCTAAACGAATGTTTATCTCCACAAGTGACTGAAAAACCAAGAAATAAATGTGTTAGAAGGAACTTGTGCAGCAGATTAAATACTGTGCAGGATCATGCATGCAAAATTGAATGCTCAAGCAGAAATAGAAACATATAAGTCTGTCAGTCTGTGTGTTTGTGTGCATGTTTCTATGGTTTCGGCTGTGTAAACAGACCACCAAGCATATTTACATAATAACCAATATGCCTCGCAGAAAGTGAAAAATAAGGGATAGCCAGATTTAAACTAATTGAATAACCTCACGAAGAGCATTTTTGCGATCTTCGACTGGAAAGACATCTACAAGGCCATATGAAGTCTCACATAGTGTAAGCACAAAGTCCAATGATTCATGATAAGCTCCTTTCCGGAATTGTGATGCTGTATTATTGGGACGTGGGGGTTTCACGTTTGATTTTTCATTTTGTTGCTTTGGTGAACCTGGACGCTTCTGCCAAATAAAAGCCACTCATACATTAATGACAAAAGGAAAGGGCCATGCAAATGAAGGTTACTTTTAAAAGGAAAAAACAGAGGTCATAAATTTTACTCATTACAAGTACCTCTTTGTTCTTCTTTGAAGCAAACAATTCTGAGTCTTCAACAGAACGATCGCGATCTCGGAAGAGTTTGCGAAAAAAGTTCTCCGTCCCAGGACTGCTCTCAAACAAGCTGCTGCTGTTACTATTTTCGTTTATTGCAGTACTTTTTACATCTTCAGGGTGCACGCGGAACAATCTTCGAAATAATGGGAAATCTGAAGGTTCTCCTTCCTCACCATTTGCATTCCCCTCATCAATTTTGTCAATTGAATCTTTCTTCTCATCAAACATATCTTTAAAAATCCTCCTGAAGAAACCGTCTTTCTCATCTTCGTCCACGGACTTTGGAAGTTTCCCTTCAGAATTAATTCTTTCCTCATCCTCACTCCTCTCTTTCCCATCCTTCTTGTCCTCAAACTTCTCCTTGAAAATTTTCTTAAAGAAGCCCTCTTTTTCATCATCTTCCAGTGATTTAGAAGCTAATTTTTCATCACCATCGCCCTTACTATCTCGAAATAATCTTTTGAAGAACCCTTCTGAGCTCGATCCCAATTCTTCATCATCTCCTCTACTATTATCCCTTAAAAGCCTTTTAAAAAAGCCCTCTGAGCTGGAAGTGAACTCCTCATCCTCACCTTTATTGCTATCCCTCAATAGCCTCTTGAAGAACCCTTCAGAACTAGACGTCAAATCCTCGTCATCACCCTTACTGTTATCCTTTAAGAGCCTCCTAAAAAACCCGTCTTTCTCACTCTCCTCATCTTTATCCACTGACTTTCTAAACAATAATGCATCCCTCACTTTTGGGCTTGGAATGAACTTCTTGAAAATTTTATTCTCATCTGGTGATAATGGACTTCCATCCTCCTGCAAATTGTTCCCTGATGAGGGTGAGAATGAAAAAGTCTTCTGCAAGGGTGGGGATGATGTCAATGACAACAACTTCTGCTTTGAAGACCGGATTTTATTCAAAACCTGGTTCTTACTCCCAGTACTTGAAGCTTCATTATGGGACCGTATTAGCGGTGGCCACTCTCCCATGAGAGTAGCTGCAATCTGGCACTTCTCCTGAATCCTGCTAATCCCTTCATTGTCATCAAAATCCTCAAGTTCGGCCAACAAGAACCAATGCACCTTGAGAGATAACTTCAATGACTTGGAGCAAATATCAATAACAAACTTGTCTAAAGATGGGCTGGGTTTGTGTATTAGCATATAGCAAATTTGGAACAAATAGCTCTCGATGCCCGACAAGGGCAAAGTATACATTCTATTGCAAAGATAATCTCGTACCCCAGCGTGATCATGCTTATAAAGGTAGCTCACTGCAATCCACTCGCAGAAAAATGCCGAGTCAAAGAACCTAATTAGCCACCCATTCTCGCTGGACTCACCGGTAAGGTTAGTCCTTGCAGCAATCTCACGTGGCGATGGGTCCGATTCTCCACGAACCAGTCCCAAAAGCCTCACCATTGTCAATCTACCATCATAAACCCTAACTCACCTCAAAATATCAGATCAAAACACAAAGTCCATCACTTCTCAATCCCAATAGACCAAACACGGCTCTTCTCTTGAAATACTAAACCCTATAACTACTTAAACCTTCACCGGAACCCTAATTTCAATACAAGAGTCAAAATCTCGGCTCCTCTCAGTGATTCAACACAAATGCATCACTGAGATGCCAATTCCAAATCTAACACCGAGAAACCCAAATTTCGACGCTCCAAGCTACAACCTTCTGGAAGGTCCGATTCAAAACTCACCAAAAGTGGTAAGAAATGATCGGAATTTTCTGGAGAAATCGAATTTGGGACAAGAGAGACGATCTGTGAATCCGAATACTTACAATTTAGGAATCAAAATTGATATACGGATATCAGTTGAAGAGTGGATCTTGACAATCCTGCTTCGAAGTGAAACGACGTCGGAGGACAGTTGTTGTTGTGGTGGTCACGCTGAGGTCGTCTTCTTGAATTGCACACATATGGAGACAAAGAGAAACGCAAAATTTTGTTATTATTCAAATTTTGTATTGACCCGTTAAAGAAACTATAGGGTTTCACTCACATGCGTGCCGGACCATTTAAAGTTCTATGGGACCTCCACGTGATTGGTCCAACTTAAGAAAGAAGTAATGATTGATGTCGTTATAGGAAGAAAGTCGAAATTATAATTATGAATTTTGAATTTTGACTTCGAGGCTCAAGAGAAAAGGTTGAGGCTGGAAAAGGATTAGGCATGGCAATCCATCTGGGCTGATCAGCTTACGGGTCAGATTTCTTAGCTCAATCAGGTACGGGTCGGACTCGGGTTAGGATTATCCAATTTGGCCCAACCTATGGTCTAACCGAGAGAAACAAGATGATGTCATTTTCTGATTTTTTAAAAAAAATCAGACGAGCCATCCCTAAAATAGACTAGAGTTTGATTCAAAGTCAATGCATAAATTCTAATTTAATTAATTTTTAGTTAGATTTAAATTTAAATAATAAAAATCAAAACTCGAAATTTGTTATTATAAAACTCAAATAAAAAGTTTAAATATGAATAAAAATAAAAACTTAAATCTTGTTAATGTGTGAAATTAGATTCGGTTTATTATCAATTGTTTATTTAAAATAATTTGATTGAGCTTATGAAAAAAAGAAAACAAATTGTTTTGGGTCAAACTAATTAAAATTTGTTATATAATATGATTTGTAATTAATTTTATAAATTAGAAAGGACTTTAAAGAAGATTTTGACCAATGTATATAAGAAGATACATAATATTTAAATCAATGCTATAAAACACTTTTAAATTGTATAAATAAAAGGATTTACATGAGAAGAGAGAAAAATTAAATTAAAATGAGTTTCAAAAATATGTTGTAAATGTAATTAATGTTTTCAAAACCATACTAAAAGTTAAATCGGTAATATATAAGGTTTAATGTTTAAATCTTTAATTGGTATAGACCATCATAAAATTAACAAAAGATTAAACAAAATTGAATTTTTTTTAAATTATTGAATTTTTATAATTTATTCATCAAAAATTTAAAATTTAATTGAAAAATATAATGTGATATGAAAATTAGTTGGTTTATAAAAATTGATTAGTTTAAAAAATTGACCGATTAATTAATAAATCAATCATTTAAAAAAATAAAAATTATGAAACTAAATCAAATTAAAATTTTGAAAATTGAATTGAAAAGTTAGCTGGTTCAAAATTTTCACTATCAAACTAGCCGAATCGGTTCATTTTTAAAACATTTATGTACTAATATTTTTAAAGATATTTTGAAATTTCATCAAAGTTTACAAAGAAAAGATAAAAGTTATAATAAATATATTAACATTTTTTTTGAATGGTAATAAATATATTAACATTTACATGGGAACAAGATATGCATAATTAAATTAAACAATTTTTATACAATGACCGTATGAAAAGATTATTTATAATGAAATATCACTTTATTGCTATTTTTGTAGAATTGGCTTTGTAATACATTTCATTTTGCAAATAACCCTTCCTCCCTTCCTCGTCGGTCTCCAGCGTCGTTTCCTTCATCCCTCCCTCCCTCCCGCAACATCTGTCCTCTCCTCCAGTGACGACTCCGCCGTGTTGTGCTCGGTGGCTGTTTCTCCTTCTCGCTAGTGTTGTGCTTGACGGCTGTTTCTCTTCTCTTCTCCTACGTGCGGTGTTTTTTGGTGAAGTTTGTGAGGTTATGATAGACCTAAGGTAACCCGTTTCTATGTTAGGAAGAATAAGCAGAGGGTAGAGGAGTAATCGGTAGGGGAGTATGCTAATATGTATTCGGGTAGTTAGTTAGCTAATAGTACTGACAACCAATCATAAGGTTGTAACGGAATCTGTTAGTAGTGACAGATTCTTCGTACAAATAACAGAGAGAGAAGAAGGGAGAGACACGTATGAGGTATGACATTTGTATGAGCCTTAGGCTGGAGGTTCTGGACCTCGAAACCAGATTTTCATTATATTCACTCACAGAAATCAATAGCAAATTCGTATTTTATACATACCTGTTTCTAGGAATCTATCAATTGGTATCAGAGCAGTTGATCCTGAACAATGGCTGCTAAGAAGGCTGATAACTGGATGGAAGGGCTGGAGAAGGATCTGGAACTGTTGAGAGAAGAGAGACGAAGGGATGGGGAGGAGATGCAGAAATCGATCAGCCAGGCTCACCAAGAATTCCAGAAACAGCTCAGTCATTCCACGCAAGATTGGTAGAGACGAATGGAAGAACATGGCATGGAACTTCAAAGGAAGATGGAGGATGTTAATAGGGAAATGGGAGAACATTTGAGATCCGAAATAAAAAGCATGATGATGTCGGTCTTGCAAACGTGGAAGAGGACTGAAGGCGGTACTGTGGAGACCCGACCCGAAGAGTGCCCACCCAAAGAGCCTCAACCTGAGCCCAGTCGAAGGAGAGAGGTAGGAAAGGCTCCTTTGGCGCCGGAGGAGCACTTTGAGAGCAACGACTGGCGCAATGAAGCCAGCTTCCACGTCGACCCACCTCCTGGGTTGGCACGTCCAGGTGATTTCTGGCGGGATTGCCGACCAAGACGAGTTGAGATGCCTACGTTTGGAGGAACCGATCCCGATGGGTGGATCTATAAGGTCAAACGATTCTTCTCAGTGGGGAGGTTCACCGAAGGGGAGAAGATGGAGCTAGTGGGTATGAGCCTGGAGGGAGATGCGTTAACGTGGTTCCGGTGGGTGGAGAGCCGGCGACCCATCGTGGATTGGCAAGAATGAAAGAAACTGGTGACCCAAAAATTTTGCCCAGCTCACGAAGGAACCCAATGCCAGCGACTGTTGGCAGTCAAGCAGGTCGGCACGATGATGGAGTACATCGGAAAATTTCTGGAACGCACAGTCCCTCTTTCGGAGTTGCTAGATGCTGTATTGGAAAGTACATTCATGAATGGGTTAGTGGAGGAGATCCGGCTGGAAGCACAGATTCTCAAGCCCCACAATTTGGCTGAGATGATGGAATTAGCTCAACAGGTGGAGGAGAAGTTCCGACGCATGACTGAATTATATTGGAATCATTGGGGAGCAGGCA
>JANVCL010000212.1:30948627-30961314 GCA_026546855.1 Erythroxylum incrassatum | reverse complement strand
AGCATAGTCATTAGTGTTACCATTCATATTTAATAACACTTATCACCTGTTACCGTATGTCATTTTTGTTGTAGTGTCTCTAAGGGAAGTTATGCCCATTTTTTCCAAAATCAAGCATTTGTACCTGTCAAGTAATAAACTTGGAATGTGAGCGAATTAACTGAATAAAACATCAAATCCGCAAGGAAATAAGTTAAAATCAATCCAATTCATTCCACAATTATCTCCACAATTTTGACTTATCACCCTGATAAAATAGCAAAACTCAAGGCAAACCCCTATAGTTTGGTCCTAATTGGTAACTAAAGATGATGACCTGAAACTCAAATCAAACTCAAATTCATGTCAAACCAACCAAATGAATGCTGTTTTGCGGTGGAGGAGTTGGGTTACTCAAGACCTTTTGATTTCAGGCCTTACCCATTGATTTCGGATTAGGTGGAGTCGAATCAGGAGCTTTTTACCATATGTGCTAGTAACTTGTAGAAATTGTTACATATTTTTATTGATTTAAAGGTTTTATGTTGTTTGACAATCATGCATACATTTAACTTATAAATATCACTTGAATTAATTTTTATATAAATTTAAATCATTAATTTGTCAAGTAATTTATTTAATTGATGATTTACCTTATTTGTATCTAGAAAACAAGATAAGTGATAATTTTAAAAACAAGAAACCTAATAAAAATTAAACCATAAGAAGTCTTAATATATCTAACCTATGTATATGTGCCTCTTGAGATGATATTTTAGATCAAATCTAGTGAGATCGAACCACAATATCAACATCCAAAAATTGTGAGCTATATTAAATCTAATCATTTTGCATAAAATTTGAAGAAGTATGTTTTGCATTGTTAGATTGACAAGATTAAGGTTTAATTGAATTCGAGTTATTTAACTCGATTCAATCATGTTTTAGTCAGTGTATTGAAAATCGGACTGAACCGGTCAGTCGGACCAGAAAATCGGTAAATCGGAGCATGAAACAGTCCGATTTAACCTGTATTTTTGTGAGTGATTGAACCCGTTCATTTTACGATCGGACCAGTAAAAATTGTTGATAATTTCAACTTGAATGAATATTAAGATTAGTGATCTTTTTTCAACCTTTTTGATGAAATATAACTAGTGAGTTTTGTTATCTTATTTTGTATTGTGTTTGGCAATTTTTTTTAAAATTGTATATTTTGAAGTTTAAAGGTTTAAGTTTACATTAGATAAATAAATAATTAAATAATGTGTTTAAAAATGATCTTATATATATAATGTATAAAATAAAAATTTATATATTTATTAATCACCGGTTCAACCACGGTTGAATTTCGGTTGAACCATTAATCGTTGAATTAGTCGCTTTTCCGGTTCAATCATCGGTCCGATTTTTTAAACATTGGTTTTAGTTGAAAATTACATTGCCTTGTCTTGATCGAACCCCTCAAACTCAAGTTTAATCCAAAAATTGCTCCACTTAAATTTTTAACTTTTGACCTAGGATTTGCTATCAACTGTCCAAGGTGTTCATTTAGGTAAAAAAAAAAATCTTGGGACTTCAAGATTCACATAAATTAAAAGAGTAATTCAAATGATAACCTACTAAATTAGCAACTAACAGATTATTAAATAGCCGATATTGTGATCCTAATTATGAAAATACTAATTTCAGTTAAACAATTTATGTGCTCTTTTATAATTTTTTTCTTTTGGATTGGCATTTAAAATGAAAACTTGATGTGTCCTTCTAGATATTAAAACTTAAAAGATAGAAATAAATTGAAGGCATCATTAAAAAAAAAGAAAACAAAGCTTCCAAAATAACTTTTTTTTATTACCACTTCCACACCATTATTTACAAAGTTTTATTGCATCAAAGTCCGTAACAGGAACTTGAACATAACAGCACATAACCATTTGTTTAGCTTCCGCTAAAACTGGCAAGACACCAACTAAGTTCGGATTAAGTATGTTTAGCTTCTGGTAAACAAACTAGTAATCCAACAAAGGAAATGATTTCCAAGTTATTAAGTTTATGACAAAGGAAGAGCACCTTAAACTTTAGGGTTAAATTTACCTCCCGTAAATAATAATATTTACGGGAGGTAAATATTATTATTTACCTCCTTATAATAATATTTGACTATCATATAACTTGTTTCATTATATTTTATCAATATTTCATCTATTTTATAAAACGACGTAATATTGAAAATTTCAAATTTCAATACGATATCGTTTTAGAGTTATAAATAGATGAAAAACTAATAAAATGTGATGAACGGCGTTATATAATAGCTAAATAATAATCAAGGAGATAATTAATATATTTCAAAACACAACAATTAAAATGAAAAATAAGATCCGTGCAATTAACCCTAAACTTTAAAATAAACCAGGTTGAGATCCAAGTCTTTTGGAAGGGTTCTTCCGCTTGGGAATTTTGGAAGTAAGCTTGCAATGCATTTGGCGATTTGCATGTAAGATTCATACTTGCCAATCATAATCTCAGACTGATTAGAGTATTTTGTGCTGTTCTGTGTAATGGAATCGCCATCTCTGCTTCTGATTGCTTGCATTAAACCTGCCAAGGGCATGAAGTTGCCACCAGTGAACTCTGAGTATTGGTCCTTGTGCAGTGCCTTCGTCTTGAAAGTCCAGCTTCCAGATTTCCAGTTGAAACGATACAATGGCAGGAATCTCTGGCCATAAGTGGCCAGAAACTCTACAGCAGCAAGCACAAACTCAAATTCTTCGTTGGACATGTAGTATGGGAAGCTAATCCTTGTCCATCCAGGCTTCACCCCACTGTAACCCTAGTTCATTGACAATTTCAATTCGAGTTATCTCTAATTAGAAAATATCTAATTAAATTTTAAAAACTTTAAAATAACATTTTTATATTAAAAACCACTTTTAAAATTAAATAAAACACTTTAATTAATTAAGAAATTCTTTTTATTATTTATTTAGGGATTATGTTTTCAATTAATTAAAAAATCATTGCTTAATAAATTAGACAACTAATTTTAAAATTATTAAAAATGTTCATTTTTCTTAATTAATAAATAAAAATATTTTTAGATCTAATAAAAATAATTTTCTAATAAATAAAAAAATTAATAAATAAAGAATTTTTTAAAAATAAACAGAATAAATAATTCTCTAAATAAAAATAATAAATTTATTTTATTTCAATCAAATTAAAATAAATAAACTTAAGAAATATTTTCCTTAATTATTTAAAAAATCTAATTAATGATAAAATAAATAAGGATTAGTTCTTACTTGTTCTATTGCAGATTTGATGTTAAGAGACGTAGTCTGATTCACATCAAGTAAACTGTGACCATAGGGTCCTGCACAAGCACACCCACCTCGAGCTTGTACACCAAATAGGTCATTGAGCAGAACTGCAACGAAAGGTCCATGAAGAGGCTTGTCCCTTTTCTTCCCTGTCTCTCCCCACAAGTAGAAACCTGCATCTTCACCATCATTATCACCTTCCTGAACATTGTTGGTTGTATATATCAGGAAAGACACTATAGCTTGTCTCTTCACCTTCGTATTCCCTAAGATCTCTATGTTCTTGTTCGAACCAAGCCTTTCCAGGGCTCTCCTTGTGTAAATGTCTTCTTGTCTCTCTATAACATGGTATGTGATGTAGGTTTTGACCCAGAAAGCTAAAGCTGCTCTAATGGTTTGAATGATCTGAGGTGTTCCACCATTCTCTCTTTCTTCTATCTCATTCAGATATAGAGTATCCTGCAAATTTATTCATTAAACTTTTGAAAAGAGAGAAGAAGAAAACTCATGAAGCTTACTTTTTCATTGAAGCCATTCACATAATTGACAGTTCCACCACCACAGGTTGATGGTGGTGAAGATCCCAATCTGTATAGGACTTTATTCATCAGAAGTATTCCTGGTGTTCCAGGTCCACCCAGAAACTTGTGGGGACTCAGGAATATAGCATCATAACCGTCAATCTCACCAGATTTCATGTCAATCTCCACATAAGGGCCACTGATTCATCAAATGATTAGAAAGTTAGATAATATAGAAACCAGAAGAATTGTTGAAGATAGATAAGTGACAGAAACCTCGCAGCAAAATCGAAGCAAGCAAAAGCTCCATGTTCATGAAGTAGTCTAGCGATTGCTCGAGTATCTGAAAAAGTTCCTGTCACGTTACTGCAAGCTGAAAATGAACCCAGGATTGGCCTGTTCGAGTACTTATGTGATTGAAGTTCTTTCCTGAGAGCTTCAAGGTCAATCAAACCACTGTCATCTAAACCAATCTCTACGACTTCGGCCAAGCTTTGACGCCATGAAAGGATGTTAGAGTGGTGCTCATATGGTCCAATGAAGACTACCCATCTCTCATCATTTCTCAGGCACCTTACAACTCTGTCTCTCATGGTTGATGGTACGGTAATTTCCATAACCTCTTGTAACCTTTTGATTGCTGCTGTTGTTCCTGAGCCACAGAAGATTATTGCATCGTCTTCTTTGCCTTCTAAACACTTTTTGATGTACTGAGAAGCTACATGCACCATTTTTGTGGTCTGATGTCCGACAAAGCTGTCCCCCGTATGAGTGTTCCCTGTAATCCAAGAAAATATTCATAGTGAATATGCAGTAAAATTCGCTTAAATGATATGATCACCATCAACTTAATTACCATAGAAGGGATGAACTTTGTTCATGATGAAACTTTCGATGTAGAGAAGAGAACGTCCTGAGGCAGTGTGATCAGCATACGTAAGTCTTCGTTTTCCAAAAGGAGTATCAAACTCAACGTCACTGCCAATGATTTGAGAGCGAAGCCAACTCAGTTTTCTGTCAGATGAAGAGTTGGCCTGATCAGGGACGATGGACTCAGCTAGTGCTACAAATGATTCAGAGTGAGTATGGTGCACATCATCAGACGATGATTGTGAAGCTGAGCTACTTGTTCTTGCAGGTGAACTGGTGCCGTTGGTATATATGGGTGGGGTCAGTCTTTGAAAGGGTTGCTTGACTTCCATGATCGGAGACTTCGGGACGGAGAATCAGAAGAAGAACAAGCTAAGAAGTTGTTTGATTATGGAGTTTGATTATGGAGTAATGTAGCCGGCTACTTATATACAAAATGAAGGTGATGAACTCTGGTTGGTGACGATCATAAATTTGTTCAAAAATGGATGACAGTGATTGCAACACATTTTTTACAATAATTTAGAAAATTTGATCAAAATTATTTTACCGTTCATTCCATTCTAAATTATAAAAAAAATAAATTTACAATTAAGAAAGTTTAAGATGAAAAGTAAACTAATAAATATATACTATCTAATATATCATCAATAATTTTTTATAACACCAATTATTTCTTATCTTACCCTAATAACAACAAACACAATACAATAATATTTTTATATAATTATTAATAAATTATATATAATTAATAATAAAATAAAAATTATTAATAAAAAAGAAAAAATATATAAAAAACTTATTCTTTAATTGTTTGTCACATTGCCGTGATATATTTTTGGTAAGTCACAAATATATTTCTATGTAAATAAAATTATAAATAAATTATTTTTAAATATAAATCAAATAGGATAGAATAATATTTAATATAATACATTTTATTAAATAATTGATAACAATATTTTGATATGATTAATAATAAAATTGTATACAGTTAATAATAAAATAATAAATTTTTTTATTAATAAAAATAGAAAATATAAAAAATTATTATTCGAGCCACAATCGTGACTTTAATTGTTTTTCACGGTTGTATGACTTGAACAAGTGACAACCATGACATGTTTTTCAAAAGTCACAATTTTTTGCTGTTTCAAAACTATAGTATTTTAGTATTTTTGCATTTTTGATTCTAAATTGTGTGAGAATATTATATGAAAGTATAATAATCATTTATTATACATTACATTACATTCTATCTATCTTTTGAATCCAAAGGATAAGGGCCAGAAGATCCCCGATAGTTGAGGTTGAGGTTGTCTTCTTTGTCGGCTGATGATGATAAATTCAGACTTTTTCCAACTTTTCGGGCCGAATCCTTCTATTTAGTATTTACAAACCCTTACCCCACCATTTACGCTTTTTTGCAACTGTTCTTTGTCTGGTCAGTGTATGTCTTTATGAACCCCTTACCTGCCATTTACTCCCGAAGTGATGAACACTATAAGTCCTCGTCGTATTCAATAATTGCCTTCTTGGCTTTATAATTTATATACGTATATTTATATAATTAATCTAATTTATTTATTAAAATTTTTAAATTAGGTAAGATTGTTAAAATAAAATTTTATTAAATAATAAAACAAAATATTAATTTAATATCTAAAAATATAATAAGAGATATAAAAATATTTAAATTCATCTAACTTGAGAAACAAATGATATAATTAAAATTTAAAGGACTCAAAATTTAGAAAAATTAAAAATATTTTATTTTGACAATCTTTTTATGACTTATTTTTATTTTTAAAATTATTGCATTGATAAAAATATTATCATTATTTAATAATTCATTTTATTTTATAGTTATATGGTCCTGATTATTTTTTGTCAGGATATATGTTATATATCTAAATAATTAGTTGTGACATTCTTTATTAATTGAACCTATAAGATATTAATTGGATGGTGATAGCTAACTAATAATTCTTGTTTGACTTGAATTTAAAAAACTATTTTGGATAATGCTCTAGATGTTATAGAATTCTATTTTGAATAGATGTGTATGTTAAGATTAAAAATATTATCATTATTTCATAATTCATTTTATTCGATATTTATATGGTCATTATTTTTGATCTTAATATATAAGGTTTATAAGCTTTTCATAAATATAAGGTTATAATTTTATATTTTGTAAAAATTAAAAATATTTTGTGAGTTTATTCACGATAATTATTTATGTTAATTTAATTACTCTTATTTTGATTTTACTCTTCATTGATTAAGACATAGACTTAGTTGCACATCACATGCATTTTCATTTTCTAAAATTTTTTTATAAATATTTTAAGTCCTTTTTCTGTTAATACTGAATAAATTATTTATTTGCTTATATACCTTTTTAAAGTCTTTCTTTTCCTATTAATCCATATACGTATGTAGTTTTTCTCCTATAAATTATTACCGAAGTGCTCAATACGGTGTTAAATAAGCAATTTGATTGGAGAATAGTACTATATATATATTCATATTATTTGACTTTTTTATCTCATAAATTATAAAACATTAATTAGTTTAATTTTTGAACTTTTAGTAATTAATATTACGAAAGCCTCTTGTGATAAATGACACTCTTTGTATTACTTAATAGTAATACTAATACTTTTTTAATTTCAAATTTTCTTAATATAATAGTAATAAGTCTCTTATATCTAGTAGTTTTAGTTATTTTCATTTAGAAAATTAAAGGAGTTCATGAAACTTATAATTGTTAAGTTTTATTTTAAATTTTCTTGTAAATAAATAAAAGAGGAACATAAGTTTGAACTAAAATAACTTAAATTGTATATATCATAAATTATATAAGAATTAATAATTTAAAAGTGTTAGATTATGACCAATATTTTCAACCATATATGAGAAAATGCACTTCTACAAAATGTTTAAACTAAAATATGAGTAAATAAAATAAATTTAAAAAGTAAATCTTAATTACGGTACTTATTTATCCAATTCTTTTACATTTTTTGTTTTCTTTTTTCTCGCCTTAATAATAATTAGTATTATTATTGTAGTTTCATAACACCTCAATTGAGATATTCGCTTCTTCTCTCTACCACTTGTAATGATTGGTACATATGAACAAGTATGGAATGATGGTGCGAGTTGCAATACTTTTATGAATATATTTGTTATTAATTCATCTATTAAATATTTAAACAAGACATATTATAAAGCTTAATTTATAAAAGTATAACCATAAAAATACTTAAAATTTATCTTGAAAATTATATAATAAAAATAAAATTTAAAGATTGATAAAATTATAGAAATTTAAATTTGTAATCATATTTATTTCAATAATTTAATAACTTATTTTAATTTATTTAAAATTATAGTTTGGATAAAAATACTCTAATTTGCCCACATGACTATCCATGGAGTAATTCTTGAGACAAAAGTGCATTAATCTGAATGATGCCTTAACTATATTTACTGTCATTGCGAGAATGAGAGATTTTTCTACTGTGATTACCTTGTATGTATAAGCAAACAAAAGTTCTAGGTGTAAAGCATGATAGTTTTTAGTCTTACTGACATGCTCAATTGTTTCTGCAATTTAGAAAGGTTCTATTTTGGTTTCTGTACTTTAGGAAAAATTTTGAAACTTTTGGATTTTATGGATTGCTACTTGCAATTTCTTAAGTGACTCTGGTCTTATCCTCCCTTTAGACTCCAACTCCACAAACATTGAGCCTGTCAAGTTTCTGTTTGTCTACTAGTCTCAATAAACTTTTGATTAGATCACATTGTAGCTACCTATTGTCCTTGCAACTTCTGAAATCTATGTTGTGAAATATATCAAACAATGATGAACTTTCAGGCAATGAAGTTGGTCTTGAACTGCTTTAGACTTAATGGTTTTCACCTTGAAGCCTAATCATATGTTATTCATTTCACCTTTAGACTCCAACCCCACAAACATTGAGCCTGTCAAGGTTGGGGAGCATGAACAGAAAAGGAGGAGTTTTACTGAGTTATTGCAAACTGTTAGGAACCTCTAAACCAATAGGCTATAGATTTGTATATTATTGATAATAGTCAGTGTTCGACATTGAAATTACAAAGTGAATCCGTAAATCACCTTCTATACTAGAGCAAATAATGCTTCTCAGGGAGAATCGAATTCTCTCTGCCTATACTTTCTATCTTTTTTCTGCCTCCCTCCTCTCTTCTCTCTCCCCCTTACATAGATCCCCTCAGGTACATTCTGTCATTCTAACTACTTTGCCACCTCAGTTGATAACTAATGACCCTCTACCCACGGTTCTGTCTTCTAGAATGAACCTTCTACACTGCTGGTTTATCCCTTCTCCTAATGTCCCTCTCATTCTCTAAGTCATTCTCTTGCCTGTAGGTTCTATCACAAACCGTGGGAATCAAGTCATCACCTAAGTTTGTAATTTCTGAGGCTTCCCTTTCAATGCTTGTTGAGTTCTTGAGTGCTTAGGAAGAGAGTTGCTACTAGTAACTACGTTAACAGTCTTTTAATTGTGTTTTATCTTGTGCTATGTGCTGCATTGGTGTAATGAACATATGAACTCAAGTTTTTATATATTGCAAACTGGAAATGTAGCTCTTAGCTTTAGGATACAGATCATGGAGATATTCCAAGCATTGCAAGAGAGCAATATTAAACTTGATGTACTGATGTAGAGATTTATGTGGAAGTTGCTGACTCTTTTTTAGTTATGTTATTTTATGAGTTGGCAAAACAAACATTGAATTCAGAAACATGTTTTAATTTCTTCTTAGCTTCTATGCCAGAGACTCCAATATTAACTTCATAAATTTTGAGTTCATAATAGTTCATGATATGTACAAGCTTGCGACATATATGTAATTTAATCTTCTTACAATTGTAGGTTGTTATGGTTAAGATATTTACAAAAATTAAAGCTGTAAGTTATGTTATTTTACATGGTTCCTCTCAATGCTTTTCAGCTATAGACTTTCCTTTTCTCCTAGCTTGGTCTTTACAGGTAACTTAGAAACTTCTCAGCTTAAACTGACAGTTGGAATTTGGGCAAGTGAATGTCAATGCTCTACATCAACGTTGTGGTTCAAGAACATCAATGGGAGGAAACAACTGCAATATGCAGATTTGGCCATTTCACATGATATATTAGTTACTCATTACTGTCATGTATTGTCAATTCTATGATACATTAATTTTGTTGTCAAAAACAGATTTAAGGATAAGATATCTTTATTGATGTTGAGGTTCCCAGATATTTGCTTCTTGGACATGAATTTCAAGGTTGTCTTTAAGTAGTAGTAGTAATAATAATAATAATTAAATAGAAGAAGAAGATAATAACAAGGAATTTAATAACAAAAATAAAAATAAAAATAGATAAAATTAATAATAAGAAGAATACTAATAAGTAGAAATTTAATAATAATAATAATAATAATAATAATAGAAGATGGTAATAACAAGGAATTTAATAACAAAAATAAAATTAAAATTAAAAATATGATAAAATTAATAATAATAAGTAGAAATTTTATAATAATAATTAATAATAATAAGAATAATAAAGTTAAGAATAATAATAATAATAATAACAACAACAAAAATCAAATTAAAAATACTTGATAAAATTAATAATAATAAGACTAATAATAAGTAGAAAATTTATAATAATAATTAATAATAATAAGAATAATTAATAATGATAAGAATAAACAAGTTAACAAATAATAATAATAATAATAATAACAATAACAATTACAACAACAATAATGATGATGATGATAATAATAATAATAATAGTAATAATAATAAAGTTAATAATAATAATATCAATAATAATAATAATAATAATAATAATAATAATAATAATAATAAGGACATTTTAGTCTTTTGTTACTTATTCCTTTCTTATTTCAAGTTTTAATTTTCAAACTAAACACCGGAATAGAAATTCTTTATCTATTTTATTCCGTAAATCAAATAAAGTAATACACATTCTTTTATATTTTTATTTTTTTATTCTTAGAAATAACTATTCTATTCTTTGCCTATTTTATTCTGTAAACCAAACAGGCCGTAGATTAAGCTTTATAACATAACTTGTTTATGAAGTGATAACAAAGACGGGAAGAATGTAGGTATATTCATAAAAGTATTGCAACTCGCAGCATCATTCCATACTTGTTCATATGTACTAATTAATCATCTTCCTTCACTTATATACGAAACATTAAGAGCCAGTTCTTTCTCTTCCATCTATCTCATAGAGAAGGGCTGCTTCAGTATATGCATGTTTCTTTAATTTCTTTTTCTACGAAGCTTAATTTATGTTTTTCTATTTCTTCTTTTAAAAAACTATTAAAAACCGTAACAATTAATTGGAAAGGAAGGTTAAGATGTGTAATTGCTTACGGAACCATGGTTAGACACCTTCTTGATTGCAACTAAAGCATGGCTAGTTGGCTACGATGCATGTCCTGTTCCGATGTTTTGTATTTTTATGAAAGGGGAGAAGATGGGAAATGTCAAACTAGGGAGAAGTAAGGTGGGGTTGCACTTCTGAGAAAGGGTCGCTTGTAATTATTTTCCCTAGGTGACATTAGACTAGTATAGTATACTTTGGTGTTCTTGACTAGTAACCTTATCAAGGAAGAAGAGTATATAGTATACTTTGGTGTTCTTGACTAATAACCCTTATCCTCGCCAGTTGCACAAGTAATTTTATAGAACTAATTATTGAATTTGACTTTCATCAGTTAGACAACTTAAGTTAATGAATAATAATAATAATAATACTTCTTTTATCAGAGACTTTATCCATTCAGACATTCTATTATTTAAACAAATTCTAAAAATGTAAAATAACAAGATAAAATATTTGTAACATAAATTCTTTTAAACAAATAGAAATATAATATTTATTTTTCTGAAAAAGATTAGAAATTTATTGTAAGAGAGAACTTAGGGGTCAAAATTTTAAATTAAATAATTTTATATAATTTATTCAAATTTTAGAAAAATTTAAATGACTCAATCACTTTACTAGATCTCTATCATAATCACTTTACTGGAAAATTTTCACAATCTCTATTAAAATTCCTCACATCTCTATCACTAGAATACAATTTGTTAGATTGATTCAAAATCATGTTGTTATGGTCTGCATTTTTTAGTCCACATTATTGACTTATTCAATATCAAATTAAGTACAGGGTCAATTAGTGTAAGTAGTGGGGTCAGTTAGTGGTCGCTACTTTCTATTTTTCTGTTTTAGAATTATATAAATCATTGTACTGTGTTTTGTCTTGAATGTTGAAAAAAGTATAGTTCAGAACCATTTGTTTTTCCACACATCTGTATTATGTTTTTTTTTCTTACAAATTGGTATTAGAGCCTTTATTGGTCATGGGGCTATAAAAAAATAGAGTGGAGAGGAAACAAGTGAGTTCTTTAGAAAATGGCCTCAAACACTTTTCCTTTAGCCTCACCTCCCAGTTTCAATGGAAAAAATTATTAATTATGGGCTGTCAAAATGCAAACATATCTCCAATCTTTTTATTTATAGGATGTGGTTGAAAATGATAGTGAAGTCCCACCATTGCCTCCTCATCCAATTGCAACTCAACTTAAGAGTCATAATGAAGAAAAGGTCAAGAAGTTTGAAGCAAAAACTTGTCTTTATTCTTCAGTATTTGAGGTGATTTTCACTAGACCTGGCAAACGGGCGGGTGGTCCGGGTATGGGTACGGGTCTAACGGGTACGGAGTCACACGGGTACGGGCTCGCGGGTAAATTTATAGAAACGAGTAATAATTTTGAAAATCCATACCCTGTCCAGCGGGTATGGGTAGACCTGCGGTTACACGCTATATATTTTTTATTTTTTATTTTTTAAATTTCAATTAATAAACTTATTCAACAAGTTTAAATTTTCATTAAATGGGCGTAT